>CM053601.1:140124995-140159770 GCA_028646575.1 Pseudocheirus occidentalis
GATATATAGGGGCTGGGATAGGGAGACCCCTCCTGCCCTACCAGAAAATAGGAGAGCAGAGCAGGGGAGGGGCTTTACAGTGGGATTGCTGTTATGGGGGTGGGGCAGGAGCAAGACAGGGAGAAAATGTTTAATTCAAAAAACGTAATGAAAATGAATAATGTAAACAAGAAAACAAATAAAAACTAAATTAAAAAAAAAGAAGACTAAGAAAAATAAAAGACTCAGAACTAGGGAAAAAAAAAAAATCAAAAGGCAATCTCTTAGAACCAGAGGGCAAAGTGGAAACAGAAAAAGGTTTTCTGGTCATTTCCTGAAACCCCAAAATTAAAACTCCCAGAAATATCATAGTAAAAAATCTAGTTTCCAGGTAAAAGAAAAAAAAATTAGAGTTATGTTTTGTTTTTTGCTTAGGACTAATCCCTCCTTTAATCTCCCAGGGAAATAGGAAAGAAAGTAGAGGAAGAGAGACTGAGGGAAGGATTAGTCCTAAGCAAAAACAGACAAAAAACCCACCATAATTCTAATATGTACAAAAATACGTACAGCCTTTTTCAGGTGGCAAAGAATAAGAATTTGAGGAGGTGTCCATAAATTGGACAATAGGTGAAAAAGTTACAGTATGTAAACATGATGGAAGATATGATGAAAGGGATGGTTTCAGAGAAACCTGGAAAGACTTCTATGAACTGATACAGAGTGAACTGATTAGATCCAACACAACAATTTATACAGTGATAGCAATTTGGCAAAGGCAAACAACTATGAAAGAATTAGGAACTCTTATCAGCATAAGGACCAATCAATCATAGTTCCAAAGGACTAATGATGAAATATGCTATTCCCTTCATTATAGAGAAGTGAAAGACTTGAGTACCAAATGAGAAAAAAAAATTTGTGGACAAAGCCAGTGAAGAAATTTACTTCATTATGCATTTGATTCATTATACATCTTTGTAAGCGGTTAAATTTTCTTTTCTTTTCTTTCTTTTTTTTTTTTGGCAAGGCAATTGGGGCTAAGTGATCTGCCCAAAGTCACACGACTAGTGTGTCAAGTGTCTGAGGTCAAATTTGAACTCAGGTCTTCCTGACTCCAAGGCCAGTGCTCTACTCACTGTGCCACCTAGCCACCCCTATAATATCCAGGTTTTGTTGGTTCTGTTTTTGTTTTTTGTTTTGCTTTTTTGGAGGGGGAGGATAGGGCATTGGGATTAAGTGACTTGCCCAAGGTCACACAGCTAGTAAGTGTTAAGTGTCTGAGGCTGGATTTGAACTCAGGTCCTCCTGACCCCAGGGCCAGTGCTCTATTCACTGTGCCACTTTGACGCCCCTATGGTTAGATTTTCTTTAGTTCTTAAGTTCAGCGAAAGAAGGAAAAGTGTTAGGGTTAAAAAGCAGAATTTTGTTGAATGAAAAAATTTAAATATAATTTGAACTCTTTAAAAAAGAACAAAAAAACAAGGAAAGAAAAAAACTAGAAAGAAGAAATATGAAAATATGCCACTCCCACCCCTATGCCGAGGAGTATTTTTCAGACTTTTAGTATGTATGTATTGATCAGTGATGGGGCTTTTCTCATCTTCCTTTTCTTTAATTTTTAAAAAATGCTATTTGTTATATAGCATGGCACTCTTGATAGAGGAAGGAAAAAGTAGTGCCCTGGTGATGTAAAAAACCAAACTAAAACTGACATATTCATAGAATTATGATAGCTCTCAATACCTGTTTAACAAATGGACTTTACATTTTTATGTTAGATTTACTAGAGAAATGCACTCACTGCCACAGAATGCTTAAAACATTAAAACTTACCTAAAATCAATTTCTGCAAGAGTATCCAAAAGTTCTGTTCTTACCAACCAGTAGGAACTATTTCTCAGAGTCAAGACATCAATGATCAATTGTAATCCTAATTCATTATAGCAACTGCTGCATAAACTCATGACACAATGCTGAAAAAGAGGAGTTTTCAATGTTTATACAGCACCACTTATGACACTACACATCAGCCATGCGATTGCTATATTCATAATACAACAAAACTGAAACACCAATATATTGGGATAATTTATATACCACCTATTGGATGAATAAAATATCTACTAAGAATTACACTGGCAAGGCTATTTAGTAAAGGAAATATTAAAAAAAATTAGGCTATCTCCACAAAGTTTTTTCTATTCCATCCAATCCCTAGGGTTCATTGTGTGCCTTGGACAACAACCATAGCTTTTTATGGTTTTCCAATAACAAAGAATCCCCAAGACCAAGAGTTCTTAACCTGGAGTCAGCAAATTTGTTATTTTAATATTTTGATAAATGTGGTTCAACATAATTGGTTTCCTTTGTAATCACATTTTATGCATTTAAAAATATTATTCTGAGAAAAGTTCTGCAGGTTTCATTAGGCTGACATGATATCAGTTCATAAAATTAAAAAGGATAAGAACCAATGCCCTAGTTTCATATCAAAGAGAAACAGATCTCTGCCATATAATGACTTAGAAAACAACAAATTAACATTATATTGTATTTTTGCTTATTTTGCTAAGCATTTCCCAATCCATTTTAAACAAGTTTGATACCTCTGCCCTGGAAAAACAATAATGTCATTTGACCCTCAAAATAATTTTTTTCAGCAAATTGTCATTTTGTAAAAAAGAAAATTGAGATATAAAGCAGTTAAGTAATTTTTTCAGTATCACAGTGAAGGAAGGATAGAATTAGAACCAAACTCTATGTCTTTTTGGATCAAAACTAATACCTTTTCTAGTAAACAAAGTTGCATGCCAAAGAGAACAAGGAGTGATCAGGCACTGAGAAACCCCCAAATGACGCCCTACTATGAACAATGGAGGATCTTCATGTACAAAAGATAGGGCAGTAAGAATAATGCTCACCCTTACAGCAGTACAAGCCAGCTTGCAGGTAACAGAAGACTCATCTTTCAAAGTTTTCTGCAATAAAGGGATGCAATCTACCAGGGAAAAAGTATTACCTAAACAAATAAAGACGAAAAAAATTTTTTTAACAAAACTAAATAAAAAAGAGATTCAAGGCAACTTTTAAACAAGACATTTGGCAAAGAAAACTTTAGAAGTCAACGCTTACCTGTTGAACTTCTGACAACTGCTAGCCAGTTTTCCACACTGAAGCGAGATTTATTAAGAATGGAGTAGATAATGGTTCCACAAAGGATAGCAGTGGCTCCTCGAATCTGTGGGTCTCCATGATCAATATAGTTCAAGACATCTGAGACATACTGATCCTCTGTAGAAAAAAATCACATACCTATTATATATAAGCTTCTTTACCATCAAATTTTCAAATCTAGTTAAAACTTTTACACCTAGAGAAAAGTTTTTGAAAACACATACTTTGAACACTAGTCCAACCTAAGAAAACCTGAATAAGAAAGGCATGTGAATTTGAAGGGGCTAAAATAATTGATGATTTTAAGTTACAAAAAGAATGCAGGACACAAAAGTTATATCGAGTTCTCTGAACCACCTAATTCAAAACACTACATATTTCAAACATAATATTCTTTCTAGCTTTCATTTCAAGACAATTATTTTTAAGGCAATGTGCAAATCTGTTACTATGTTTCCTTTTTTTATCTTTTCCAATATTACAAGTAATATTTTGGATGAATGCAGAAATTTAAGACTGCTACCATTTACATTTCTGACAGGCAGATATAACTGCTAGAATATTACCCAGTTACAAATGACTAAAAAATATTCCTATTATTCCTGGTCTAAAAGTAGAATACTTGGATACAAACTATAAAGTTCTAGTTGTTCAAATACATTATTGTACAGAAATAGGATACTTTGAATGTTTTACAAAGTAAGGATTAAAGTAGAAAAAGGAACTCTCAACATACCTGGGTGTTCCATGGTCTCAAGGGGGGTTTTGTAAAGTTTGCTAAAGAAAGATTCAGGATGAAGGGCCACAGCTGCTCCAACACAACTTACTGCCAAAGCCTTCACACTTACCCTTACATCCCTATCTGGAACCAATGCTGCAAAGACAAAATGGACCTCTTTCATCTTAAGAAAACTTTCTTTCTTAAAATTTTCATTTTAACTTTAAGAAACAAAACTGGATTCACTAAATTAGCATTCTTCCCTAGGATTCCCTCCCCTCACAAACATGTGACCAGTAAACTCAGTATCAGCCATCTACTGAAACATAAAACTCAACCCTAAAACTTAGTCCCTTTAATGCTGCATACACACTTCTTAAGGAACAGCAATGAAGGAGAACTAAGCTGCTAAGAGAAGCTGATGCTCATTTCCCCTCATGGCTATATCTGCCACAGTCTCAAATATTTCAACAGATTTGTGATCTCACTGATTTGGAAGCTCTTCTCAATGATGCAGATCATAACCTACCCATGGTTGCCCATCCTAGGTGATTCTTGGTCTGTTCTTCCATAAGTTTGCCATAGGTAGATCCCCATCCCCTACCCCCTCACCCCAATGTGCGCTAGGGCTTTCCTTGCTTTCTCCGCACATCATAAGAGTACCAACAGAGAAACCGCAGCTGTCCATTTGTCATCTGCCAGCATGTTACCAATGTCTCTTCTCTTCTTTGGTACAATTGCTTTATCTCTTTTACTCCCATTCTTCAAAATGCCTCAACGGTTACATGTTGCAGCCTGCTGGTACCCACCATGTGTGGGTATCAACTGACTTCTGTTTGATATTCATTTATAATTCTCCAGAGACTGGTGAATTTTATGCTTCCCTGCCACATAGCAAAACCAACAGAACACTGGTATTCAAAAGCCGGGCCTTTGGCCACACTTTTCAACTATGTAGAGAGCTGAGTCAAAGTTAAATATTACAAGTCATTCTTGAACTGATAAACAAAAGATATGAACAGGCAATTTTTAGATGAAATAATCAATGCTGTCTATAGTCATATAAAAATGCTCTAAATTACTTGAATAGACAAATGCAAATTAAAACAACTTTTAGGTATCACTTCACATCTATCAGAGTGGATAATAGCACAGAAAAGGAGAATGACAAATGTTGGAAGGGATGTGGAAAAATAGAGACACTAATGAACTGTTGGTAGAGTTACAAACTGATCAAACTACTCTAAAGAGCAATTTGGAATTATATCCAAAGGGCTATAAAAGCATGCATACTCTTTGACTCAGCAATGGCACTACTAGGTCTATATCCAAAAGAGAATTTTTAAAGAATTAGAAGGAAGAAAAGGAAAAGACCCATATATACAAAAATATTTACAGCAGCTCTTTTCATGGTGGCAAAGAATTAGAAACTGATTATTGGGCTGAAAAAGAACAAGAACACAGTATTCCATGACAATTCCAAAGGCCTTATGATAAAAAATGTTCTCCACTACCAAAGAAGGAGCTGATGGAGTCAGAATGCAAACTGAAGCATACTTTTTTTTACTTTATTTTTCCTGGGGATTTTTTTTGGGGGTCCCTGTTTTCTTGAACAACATGGCTAACAAAGATATATGTTTTATCTGACTAAACACATAAAATCTACATCAAATGCTTCTTTTATCAAGCAGGGGAGATGGGAAGGAGGGGCAGAATTTAGATTTGAAATTTTTAAAAAAGAATGCTAAAAACTGCTTCTATATGTAACTGAATAAAAATTAAAAATGTAATTACAAAAAAAGAAAAAAAAGGATGAGCCTTTGCATTCATTGGAAGCTTGGGGTTATTAAAGGGATTTTGTAACTCTTTCTCTTATTCAACTCTGGACCAAAATGACAGTCTACCTGTACTGTGTTTCTCCATATATACGTACTAATGGACAAGCTTTCTAAGTCGCCAGCACATGTTAAAAACTAGGCATGAAACATTCTTTATCCACTTGGTCTTTCCTCTGAGGATGTTACTCCTTTGAGTGATTATATTTTCAAAGGAGGCTTTGTAATACTCTGGGACTTCATGCAATAAACATAACAGTATCCATAAATGGGAGCACCTAGAGAACTTCAGCAGCCACAGGAAATCCCTGTACACTGAATCTTCAACAGTTGCTATCATCACTAGAGAGCATACATTTTCCTGTTTCATGCACTGCCTAAGGTTTATCATCATGGGTAACTGAACATGAGTATTTCATAAGCTATATCTTTTAAGGAACCCTAAATAATTTTAATATACGGATAGGAGACACAGTGTCAAAAAGAACCTGTATCACATTTTAAGCCTTGAACCAAATCCTTTTTCATTATCAACAATTAACATAATGAGATCTTAAACTCTAAACAAAATACTGCTGAATGTCACTTAAGAAAGCTAACTAGTTCCCTAAACATATCTTGATCTAAGATATTCTCAACAGATGATTTTTCATAAAAATTTTGTATAGATAAAAAAGTAGGCACACATCAGTCAGTAGTTAGTGCTGTCCTCTTAGTCACCTTTTAAATATTAATAAGTCTAAGATGTTTCCATACTTATGGTATATTCCCATTATTCAGATAACTGATTTATTGATCCTTCAACAATTTAAAAGAGTCACCTCTAGCAAAGATCCACCCTACACATCCATGGTCCAAATTTAGCTGTTTTCTATTGTTGTCTCAACTGGCATTTCACTTAAAGCATAACCATATATCGTACTATGAAGTTACAGATTAGGGTTACACTGTCTGGGGCAAAACAATTTGCTATAATGATTTTTGTAAATCTTTTCCATTTTAACTTTGTTTTTGTCCTCTCTCCATTTTCATGTTACAATACCTTTAAGATAACTTATAGGGGCAACTTCGTGGCCCTGGAGTCAGGAGGACCTGAGTTCAAATCTGGCCTCAGACACTTAACACTTACTAGCCATGTGACCTTGGGCAAGTCTTACTTAACCCCAATTGCCCTGCCTTCCCTCCACCAAAAAGCCAAAAAGAAGGAAAAAAAAAAGACGACTTACGTTAGTTGAATATCTTGCACAACCTTTTATAAACTGGTTTTGCTTCATTTTTCATAAAATAAGAATATGCAAACAAGTTTATATCGTAACCCTCTGCTGCTTCTGCAATTTTCCCTCCAATTATTTTAAAAATTATTTTGAGAAAAAAACCAAAGGCTTCATGAAACTGTCAAACAGCATGACACAAAAAAAAGTTAAAGGACCCTAATTTGGAGGGTGTTAAGAAGAACTTCATAAAATTTCTCTAACTCTTTATCTTCAGCAACTAGTGCTAGAGTTATAAGTTGCAGCTGTCTTGCGGTAGCCTTTTTTTTCTTAATTAACTTTTGTTTATTTTTAGTTTACATCATTCATTTCCAGGAGATTTTGAGTTGCAAATTTTCCCCCCATCTCCCCGTCTTCGACCACCCCAAGATAGCAATCCCATTGCAAAGTCCCTCCCCGAATCTGCTCTCTCCTATATCCTCCCCTATTACCCCTCTGACTTTCCGGTAGGGGAGGATGGGTCTCCTTACCCCAGTGCCTGTATATTTTAATTCCCAGCTGCATGTAATTAATAATAATTTTATATATATATTTAAACATTTGATTATATAACTTTAAATTCTAGATTCTTTCCCTTCCTCCCTCATCATCCACCCCCACTGGAAACTCAAGCAATTCAATACAGGCTGTACATGTGTAGTTACACAGAACATCTCCACAATGGACATATTGTAAAAGACTATCTTTCCCTCCTTCCTATCCCCCGCCCCGTTCTATTCTCTACTTTATCCCTGTCCCTTTACAGAAGTGTGTGCTTCTAACAACCCTCCACCCCAACCTGCCCTCCCCTCCATCATCCCCCCTCTCATCTCTATCCCCCTACTCTCCTGTTGGGCAAGATACCCAATTTAGAGTGTATGTCTTTCCTTCCCTAAGGCAAATTCAATGACAGTAAGGTTGTGGTAGTCTTCTTTCAAAAATGTATCATTGGTTTGTTCACATAATAATCAAATGACCCACCAAATAATTTTTTGTTGTTATTGTTGCCTTTGGGCATACAATAAAAGCAACTCTACCAATCTCTTTCTTTGCATCTACAAGGACCACCTGTGAGCTATACTCCCAGATGTCATAATGTCTTTTGTTCTTGTTTTTCATTTGTGACAAGAATGTAGAGATTGATATGACTGAGATTCTCCAACAATCTGCCCACTTGTTGGTCATATTAACAAGACCTCATGTGTGGAGTACGAATAATTAGGTTAATGTTGATGATGGTCTAAAAGTCTTCTCCCCCGTTCCCTGCCAGTCTACCACTACCATGAAGATGTTTAAGGTAACACACAGAACTGCGGTCCATTTTGCACTGTTCCTTCATTTCATGGGCTCCCATGGCCTATGTCTTTGATGAGTCTCTCTGTGCTTAGTGAGGCTGTCTCTTAAGACAACAGTTGTGGCCTCCACCAGGACCTTGCTTCAAACCTCTCCAGCATCATGACACCTGCTGGAACTTATGCTACTGGTACAGTCTTTGAGAGCCCAGGGTCACCTCCATACCAGAAAGAGGGATGAGAGTACACTTCTGCCATACCAGCTTATAATTAAACTTACCACCTTTTTCTCCTGTGAGCAAAAAGGAAGCAGATAACAACCGAACACAATGGACTAGAGGTGCCAAATCGCCATCAGTAAAGTGTCCAATATCTCCCTTTATTCTAGAAGGCTATAACCAAGAAAAATAAACATTTTATTTACTTTATAAGACAAATCAATCAGTAACTATTTTTGAGCACTGTGTAAATAAAAAGAAAAATAAAAAATTATGTCCTCAAGGGGTTTTTACTAACTAGTTCAACACATAAGGCAAAAGCACCTGAAAAGTTAATTCAGAAGTTTAACTGATAGGTTCAATTCCTATCAATCAGTATAGGGCCTAACAAATAATAAGTATTTAATAAATCATTGTTGATTGGATACAACATAAGAAAAAAAGACACAAAATTGTGTATGAGTAAATGAATAACAAATAATAGACAGTAAATGACATAGTACAGTGGTACCTTGACATACGAGTGTATCAACTTAACAAGATTTCTGAGATATGAGTTGTCAGTTGATTTTTTGCTTTGAATGGCAAGCCAAAATTTGAGGTGTGAGCCGCCGCTAGCTGACGCAGCAAACACCACACCCAACGCCCACCCAGCATCCCACATCTCATTCGTTCAGTCTACATGTTTAGCTCACCAGTGAAGAAAATTAAGTTAAGCAAAAGTAAAAAAGATATTGCAGCAATTAAGTTCAAGGATAAAGCATGGCATTAAGAGTATAGCGAGTAAGTGAATGAAAGTGACCGAAAGTCACCAAAAGGGACACGAAACAAAACTCCTCTAACCTCCATCTGTCTTCTCCACCCTCCACCTCCACCAGTATCTTCTGTTAGCTCAGGCTGTCTGATACCCAATGTAAATACACACTTTATAAAACCAGTTTATTTCTTTACATTCTCTTTTATTATGTTTTTGTACAATATTTGTTATTTATAAATACTTTTTCTTATTTAAAAACACATAACAAAATAATACTGGCGTGGCATTTTGGGGTCTGGAACGTATTAATGGCATTTCAATTAATTTCAATGGAGAAAGGCAATTTGATATACAAGCAAACTGAGTTACGAGCTCAATAACAGAATGAATTCAACTTGTAAGTCAAGGCACCACTGTACATTAGAAAACAGAAGGATCACCAGGGAGTAATCTAGAAAGAAATGGTAGAGGGGCAGTTAGGTGGTGCAGTGAATAGAGCACCAGCCCTGGAATCAGGAGGACCAGAGTTCAAATCCAGCCTTAGATACTTGACAGTTCAAATCCAGCCTCAGACACTTGACACACTTACTAGCCATGTGACTTTAGGCAAGTCACTTACCCCCAATTGCCCTCCAAAAAGCAAAAAACAAAAACAAAAAACAAGAAACAAATGATAGAGTAAGAAGGATATAACTTTACTTCTAAAAGATAAGACAGATTTGGTTAGGCAGAAAGGAAAGAGGAAGATTTTCTCTATAGGGGATCAATATAAATAAAAGCAAGGTGGAAGAAAAGCTAGAATACTTACTGTAAAGTAATGAAAATATAAATTATGATATTTGAATGCAATGGAATTTCATTGCACTATAAGATATGACAAAACAGAGTTTCAGAAGAAATTGGAAAGACCTCTAAGAACTAATGCAAAACAAAAGGAGCAGAAGAGAAAAATTTATACAACAGTATAAAGAGAAATAACTCTGAAATAGTTTAAAACTCTGATCAATGAAATGACAAACCGCTGTTATAAAGGAATGAAGATAAAGCATACTACCCACTTCCAGAGAGAAGTTGATAGCCTCAGAAAGCTGAATGAGATATATATTTTTGGACATGACCAACAAAGAAATCTGCTTCACTTGACAATAAATATCTTTTATGAGGGTTTTATTATGTTGTTGCCACTGCTGCTATCATTCAAGCAGGAAAGTGAGGGGAGAGGGAAATAAAAATAAAAGCTTGTTAGGAAAAATAATAAAATTCAATTTTTAAGAGATTTTAAAAATTAAAAATGAGAGAATGAATTAGTGAAGGTATCAGAAATCCATCCACCTATCAAGAGTTTGAAATCATTATTTACGTATTTTATCTACCTCACCTTGTTTTCATGATCACCTGACTCCACAGTTTCATCTTTTGATAAAAATCTGTCAACACTGCTGTCAGATGGCTGTCTGCTATGTCCCGTACTTTTCAGGAGATGGGGCTGCTGAAGTGCTTCAAAGAAAGACCCCAATTAAGTAATAACTTTAACAGTGACTTACAACTAAAATACAAATGCATGCATGCATACATACATACATATAAATATAAACTAAAAGAGGATCTCTAGTTTCTTCAAGTTCAGCTCCTACATTGTTGTTGGTCCTTGATTCTGGAAGAGGACCAAGGCCTTCAGGAAGGTGATGCCTTGATTTGCAAGTGAATTTCATTTAAGTGATGGAGGGCTCTGCAAAGTCACCAGCCTCATTCCTCCAGAGCATCTGGGTCCAGTGGCAAGATCAAGACCACTAAAGGTGGTCCCAGATGCAGTGGAAGACCTTGGCCTTTTTAAGTTAATTTCTTTCCTAGGTCTCAGTTTGTCACAGGCAACACCCATTCAATGATTAAGGCTAGGTAAAAAATGAGGCAAAAAATGGGACTCTTTTACCTAGTCACCAAAAAAAACAAATAAATCAATCTAGGAAGGGAAAACCCTCAGGGTTTCAGACCAAACAGAAGCAACTACTATTTATACAAACTATAATTTATAACAAGAAAGTAAGCAATAAAATTTCCATCACATAACAACACAGGAAAAAGTGCTAGGAAAATACCTAAGCATAAATTTTCATTGATGCCCAGGAAATAGATCAAGAAATAGATCTTGAATTTTTGAAACTTGAATACTATACCAAACAGCTCAAGCAAAAATGAGCTCCTATATGGGTACTTTCCTGATACCCCTTCAGTTCCTGGTGCCTCCTAACCAAATCACCTTGTATTTCTTTTGTTTATATATTATGTGTGTATATATGTGTGTCTGCGTGCACATGCACATGCATGTGTGCACACACACATATTACCCTGATAGAATGTAAACTCCCTAAGGGCAAGGCCTATTTCATTTTTGCCTTGGTATAACTGATACCTAAAACAAAACCTAATACACAGTATGTTCTACTTGTTGATTGACCACAGAATAAATAAGTCATAAAACATTAATTTCAAAAGGTTTCTTCCAGAAAAACAGTAAAGATAATACAAAATGTCTAGGTAGTCTGTTTTTGCTCTTTTGTCAACTGAAATTAACATACCAATAGTAGAGTTTCTGAAATTGTCTGGTGTCTCATCAGGGAGAATAGTTGATGACTCATCATCTTCATCCTGTAACTGTCCAATCTGCATTCCTGAATACTGGCTTTCAGCACCATCTAATACCTATAACATTCAAGAAGATAACTTCAGAATTCAATATGATGGTTCCTAATTAAGAATCAAACATCTCACAAATGTCCACAAAGACAAATCACTTTGAAAGTTGTTCTTATATATGAGACGATGTCATATGCGGCCAGAACACTGAGATAAGACATGGTTGATTCAAGCCCTAGACCCAGTTCTACCACTAAATAACTATGACATTGGACAAGTCACTTAACCTACTGGAATCTCCATTTCCTCATCTGTAAAATGAGAATACTTGCTATATACATACAAATTCATAAGATTTTTATGATATTAAATAAATAAACTTAAGATGAAAAGGAACATCAAACTCTTATTTTCCTTAGTACCACATAAGTATTTTGACTCTAAATTCAGTGCTGTTTCCACTATATCATACTGGTGTTATTGCCACCTGCCACCAGCAGCTAGTGAGAAAAACTGGAAACTTCATAGCTATAAAATTGTAAGCTACTATGATTGTAAGCTTGACTACATTAGAACTTCCAGACTAGGTTGATTATCTAAAAAATACATCTATCTAGAAGGCTAAAAAAAAAAAATCACTTCAAATACTATGAGTCAAAAATTAAAAAAGCAACTTTAGGACAAATATAAAAAACACACACAAAAGTAAACTTTAGGTGTACTTTACAAATGAAATGGAAAATCCACCAACCTTCAAATTTACAATTTTAACCTTTTCATTATTGGGCTTTTTGCTTATAATTATTTCAGACTCATCTGACATATCCTTTAAGCTTTTTAATAAACCAGCTAATTTTTAAAGGAAGGCTTTATAACAGTTAAGAATTTTCAAATAACCATTTCTCCCTATTCATTCAGCGGCATCCTCAGGTAAGGTGTTCATCTCCTCTTGCCTAGATTATTGCAATGGCCTAATTTCCTCAAGCCTCTCTCCCCAAATGCATACTGTTGCCAAAATGATTCTCTTAGTGTAGGTCTGTAATAGTCACAGAAATCTGAAGATCTTACCTGCCCCTTAATAAGCCTAAATTGAACTTGAGGACTTTTCCTGATTGGAAAATATACTCTGTCCCCTAATAGGCTGCATATGCTCACCTAGAGCCTGCGGTGGGAGGCGTGTTTTTCAGGTAGGCACAACTTTGTCGTCAAGCGAGTCACAAGGGTTGTGGTGTTCTCTGACCCTGGAGAAGGCTATCTACATCTCTGATGCGAGGTTTTGCTTTGAGGCTCACTTTGGGAAGAGTTGTATAATTTGGCCAGATGAGACTCTGGGCAGCTGTTGAGCCCCCTGGCTTTGAAAACCCATATGTTGGTGTTTCTCTCTCTGGTGACTAACTAGGTATGGATGTAATGGTCAGGCAGCTAGAAGCCCTGTCAGCTGAATTGCGTTATTTTCTCTGTACTTTTGTCTGCTTTTAATTTCTGTTTGTATTCTCTGAAGTTCAGTGTGCTGACCTTTTCCCCTGAACTAAGTAAATGATATATGTTTGATTAAAGTAAGTTTGTTAGCCCTTTTTGAGTTGCTTTCCTTTAGAAAAGCAGATCAAAGAACCTATGTTAGCAGCCATCTTGGGTATGCTAGGGCACTTGCTTTATATGTTTAAATATTTAAAAGCACTTCTAAAAACAAAAAGCAATACGCAAATGTCAATTTATTCAAGGGTATGGCCATATTATATTTGGCTGATTCAGATTCTATTGACAACTTTTTTTCATTTAACTTAGATCTGTGTAAGACCTAAAGAGTATTTTCCTATTAATACATGATACATTCCATTTTTAGTACCATTCATTCAATCCAAATTATTATAACAGACTATTAGAAATCCATTATCTACAGAACAAAAATAAGTTGATTTCTACAGTAAAGTTATAAAATAAGATAAAGCTCTAAAAGGTACAATCAGCTGACTTCTTCACTGTTACTGACTGGGGATGTGAGACAAGTCAGGCCCCACAGTAGAAGACTGGGCCTCCCCACTTTTACCTATTGCACACTTACAATTTCAGAACTGTCTGAAGGGGTCACAGCTGAATCTGGGCCTTCTGTAGTTGTCTGTGAACTATCACTAATAGGTGATGAAGCCTGGGTCCCGTCATTCATATCCATAGTAGGGTCAGATGGGACAGCACTGATTTGGCTTGAGCTGCGACTAAGCATATCCTCTTCATCCCCATCTGTTGCTGCACTTGTCAAGTCACAGCCGGTCAGATCAACTGAGTCTGACTGTAAAGTATGTTGTGACCTGGGCTGCTCAGTGATGATATCATGACCTGTGGAATCAGCAGCTGAACTTGTAGAGACAGGAGTTGATACACCTGATGAAGAAGCCAATTCACCTGTGATTTCACTCTTCATTGAAGCTGAAAGAAAAGAATGCTACATGAAGTTTTTGTGACACTGCTTTACCCTGATTCTCCTGCAAATCTCTGTCATGGTTCATTCTCTTATCTCCTTTAACTGATCAATTAGCATGTCAGGCCCATTCCCTGGGAACGTATCTGAAGGCTCCATCCTGGGTTCTCTTCTCTCTATATTCTCTCCCTTGGTCACCTCATCAGCTCCTTTGGGTAAAACTATCATGTTTATGCAGATTTTTCCCAGATCCCCATCTCTGAGCCCCAGTCCACCTCAACAATGGCTTTTTCATCATTTTGAACTTGATATCCTATAGATATCTAAAACTCAATATGTCCAAAATAGAAGTATCTTTCCAAAACACATCTCTTGTTCCAAACTTCCCTATTTCTGTTGAAATATCCTTCCAGGAACCCAGAATTGAAACCTATACATTACTCCTGACTCCTCAACCCATAGATCCAATCAGAAGTCAAATTTCATCCTTTTTATTTGCAAAACATCTCATGTATTTATCTACTTCTCTCCATGCACAGAACCAACAGTCCATTTCAGGTACTCATCGCCTCTTGTGTGGACTGCTGCAAGAGATTCTGAATTTGGTCTCCTGGTCTTGTCTCCCCACATCAATCAACCCTACACAAAGCTGTCATTGTGATCTTCCTAAAGTCTTATTGTGTTACTCCTTCTACTCAAACCACTGTCCAAACTCCTGTGGCATTTAAAGCTCTCCATAACCTGGCCTCTTCCTAGCTTTCTAGTCTTCTTATACTTTACCATCCACGACAACTCTATGGGCCAGACATCATGGCCTCTTTGCTATTCCACAGGTGACGCTCCATCTCTTGTCTTTACACTGGCCACACATTCTCCCTGGAGTGCATGCTTTCCTTCCACAATTCCACCTCGTAAAATCTTTGGCTTCCTGCAAGCCATAAACAACTCAAAGCACAAGATTCTAACGGAGATGTTTTCTAGTCAGCCCAGCTGCCAGGGCTTCTCCTCTCAGGTAAATCTGTATCTATTTAAGATTAACTTGAACCAACTTAGTATATATCAACAACAACAATATCTCTCTCACACACACATACACACGTGCACTTGCCCCTGTTCTCCTCCTCACTAGAAAATCAGTTTCCAGGAGTGGCTAGGTGGCACAATGAATTAGAGTACCGGCCCTGGAGTCAGGAGGACCTGAGTTCAAATCCAGCCTCAGACACTTCACACAGACACACAGACACACAGACACACAGACACACAGACACACACACACCCCCCAAAACTAGCTGTGTGACCTTGGGCAAGTCACTTAACCCCAATTGCCCTGCCCATCTCCCTTCAAAAAGAAAAAGAAAAAAAAGTTTCGGGAAAGCAAGAACTATTTTTGCATTTATTTTATATCCCATGAACTTAATTTTGTGTTTAACAAATCCTTGCTAATTGACTGACTGGATCCTCCTTTCTGTCCAATCACTCCTGCTCAGTCTCCTTTGGTGGTTCTTGATCCATGTTCTGCCAGCTAACCCTGATGTCTCCAAGGCTTTACTCTAATCCCTGTAACTTTATGTATTTTATTATGTGTACTTAAAAACATTAATATGAGTAAGTTGGACCAGACTGAAGAAGGGACTATGAAAAAAGTTAAGAATGCCTCCTATACCTTCTCACTTGATGACTTCAACACCTTCCATGGGATCAACTATGTCTATGCAGAGGATTCCCAGATCTACATTTTCATTCCTAACACTTCTTCAGAGGTGGTCCTCACCACCAACTGCCTTATGGCTATCTTGAAATGACTGTTCCATTGGCATCTCAAACTCAATGTGTTCAAACAATTCATTACCTTGTCTCCCAAACCAACCCCTCATCCAAACTTCCCTATTAATGTCAATGGCACCACCACCTTTCCACGCACACACCCACACATCTTCATTCAATCCTCATTCTCACCCCACATATACAATCTATCACCAAATTTTGTCCAATCTACCTTCCAAGTATCTTTCATTTATGTCCCCAAAACCTAGTTAAAGATCTCAACTCTTCCCTGGACTATTACATTAGCCTCCAGGGATTTCCCCTCTCCATTCTATCCTCCAAATAGCTGTCAGTGGTCTGCCCACATCACACACCCATCCCTGCTCAAGGAGCTCATGCTGCCCCTTCCTCTGCTTCTGCAGTCTTCCCATACTTGACTTTGCTCTATCAGCGGTTCTCAACCTGTGGGTTATGTTCAATTTATAACAATGAAAATACATCCTCCATAGCAGATATTTACATTATGATTCATAACAGTAGCAAAATTACAGTTATGAAGTAGCAATGAAAATAATTTTATGGTTGGGGGGGTCACCACAACATGAGGAACTGTATTAAAGGGTCGCAGCATTAGGAAGGTTGAGAACCACTGCTCTAGATAAACTACAATGCAGCTACACTGGCTCAAGTCAGCTCTTCACACACAATCCTCTCTCTCCTGACTCTGTGTTTTTGCAGTGGCTGCCCCCTGTGCTGAGAATGTTCTGCCGCATACCCTTCACCACTAGTTTCTTTGGCTTCCTTCAAGACTCAGGTCAAATCTCACCTTCTACTAGAACCCTTTCCCTGGTCCCCTTAGGTGCTATTATAGGTCTCTCTCATAATGCTCTCCATCTACCATCTGTGTACTTGGGTGTACATAGTACCAAGTGGTCTCTTCCATTAGAACATGAGTTCCTTGAACACTGTTTTTCTTTGTATCCCCAGCACTTAACATAATGCTGGACACAGAGTAAGATCGTGGTAACTGTTTTTATTGGGAATTGAGGGGCTACCCATCAATTAGGAATGGCTAAATGTGGTATATGACTGTGAAGGAATAGCATTGTGCCATAAGAAATGATGAAGGGGTGGTTTAAAAAAAAATGTCAAAAGCTATATGAACTGCTACAAAGTGAAATGGGTAGAACCGGTACTGTACACAGTAACAGCAATACTGTATGATGATCAATTGTGAATAACTTAGCTATTCTCAGGATTACAAAGATCCAAGACAATTCTAAAGGGCTTAATGATGAAAAATGATATCCATCTCCAGAGAAAGAACTCATGGAGTCTGAATGCAAATCAAAGCAAACTTTTTTTTACTTTATGTTTTCACAATATGACTAATATGGAAATATGTTTTAACATGACTACACAAGTATAATCTATATCTAATTGCTTGCTGTCTCAGGAAGGTGGATGGGAGAAAGGGAAGGGAGGAGGGAGAAAACTGGAAACTCACATATTTTTTTTAATTGTTTAATTTTAATTTATTTTCTTGATTACATCATTCATTTCCAGTTTTGAGTTACAAATTTTCTCCCCTTCTTTCCCCTACCCCCAAGCCCAAAACAGTGATCCCACCATGAAGCCTCTCCCACAATCTGTTCCCTTTTATGTCCTCCTCCAACGCCCCTCTAACTTTCTAGTAGGGCAGGGAGGGTCTCCCTACCCCTGCCCCTGTATGTCTTATTTCCCAGTTGCATTCGATTGTATAGCTTTAATTTCTAGATTCTTGCAATTCCTCCCTTGTCACCCACTCCCACTGGAAGGAGCAGCAATTCAACACAGGCTGTACATGGAAACTCACATATTTTTAAATGAATTTTTTAAATTGTTTTTAAATGGACTTAGGAAAAAAATAAAATGCTGATAAATAATTGTTTAGTGATTAGCACATTTTGTTGGTGGTGGTGGTGTTGTTGTTACAGCAGCTAGGGGGCGCAATGGCTAGAGCACCAGTCAAGAAGACTCACCTGGCCTCCAACACTAAGTAAATGTGTGACCCTAGGAGTCCCGTAACCCTGTTTGTCTCAGTTCCTCATCTGTAAAATGAGCTGGAGAAGGAAATGGCAAACCACTCTCTGCCAAGAAAACTCCAAATGGAATCACAAAGAATTGGACACAACTAAAACAAATGAAAAATAACCATGTGCCTACGTACTTAGTTATTTCCAAGTAGTCTCCTCCACTAAAATGTTAGTTCTTCAAAGGCTGTTTTTCTTTGTATCCCCAGGATTTAGCATGGTTCCTGACACTGAGTAAGATCTTAATAAACATTTGTTTAATAATTGGTACATAGCAGGTGCTTCATTATTGTCAATTGGCTGATTGATTGAAGGAGAACAATTTGAATGATATACAAGAATGATACAAGTGGTAAAATGTGCTGATTCAGAATAGCCTTGGATAAATTACATGGAACTATATTACATAAACCAATTTTAATCTCTTGCAGTTACCTGCAAGCCTTGAAATTCCTCCCCATTCAAACAAGAACAGGTACACTGGAAATAAAAAGTCATTTTGAAATGGGTATATATCAACCGTTAGAAAGGAAGCTATCATTAACCAGGAAGACACAAACAAGGGATCCCCAAAGTAAAAAAAAAATAGCAGGATCTCCACTGACTACTGAAATTGTACTAGATGAATCTACCCCAGAACTCAAATTTCTAGAGAAAAGTGCCCAACCATATGTATCAGGAGATGTATGTAATAAATCTTTCTCCAAAAGACTTAAAGTCGGAAGAAAAGGAAATGTGAGTTAATATTTTAGAAAAACAGATTTACTACTTCTCTCCATTAGCATGGACAACAGTCAATAAAATCAGTGCACAGACATCACAGTATGGAATTTTAAATGGAAAGTCAGATAATCAACTTTTAAATAAAATTTAAATGCTGAATTACCTGCAAATGTTGCACTGCTAACTTCAGACCTTGATTCTGGGTCATCTTCTAAGCCTTCTTCTTCTCCTAAGAGCACTTTACCTGATAAACAATGCAGTAATTGAATTCAATTAAATTCAACAACTACTTATCAAGTACCTGAGTGTTAGGCACTATGCTTTGAACTGACAATTTGATTTCCCCATGGTAATAATTTCTCTTTTAGTTTTCCTAAAAAACATAATAGTCTTCTTGAAACAAAAAATGCACATTTCTAAATCTCAAATAATCGGAAGATTTCTTCATACTACCTTAATGATAATAGTAATTAATATTTGTACAGAATTTGATGGCTTATAAAGTGATTTCCTCACAGTACATAATATTATGAATACTGCTACTCACATTAACAACTAATATTTTGAAAAACAACATTGGGCTGAAAGACACAAAACCCTAGGCGCAAATGTTTAATTTTACAATTCCTATGAGAATCTAAACATTTCCCCTTCCCATCTATCATTAAACAAGAAGACAGCAACAAGGGACCCTGAAGTGAAATTTCCACTTGGACAAAATGGGGATAATTTTATTTATAGCACCTATCTCACCTATGTGTTATGAGAAAAAGATTTCTTAAATCTTAATGCACTACAGAAATTAAGCCACTGCTACTAGTAGTAGTAGAAAGAATATCCCTAAGACATTTAATGAGATCTTAGGATAGTATTCAAATGGACACCAATTTAGAGAAAAGAGTTTAATACCACAGTGCCCAACTAACAGAGTATGCTATCTTAGAAAAATAGGTAAACTAGTGTTAAATTAAATTTCGATGTAATGACCAACCCTGGCCACAGAGATGATATAAACAAATGATGTAATGCATCCCTCAGCTTTCCTGGAAAAGATGAGTGACCAAAAGTGAAGAACATTGCACAGGCTGACAGACACAGCTGTTTTCTGCATCAATTGGTGCTGTTTAACTGTTTTTGCTTTGCTACAAGTGAAAGATCAAGGGGATGATGTGGAAGAAGAGGGGAGAAGACATGGAAGCTGTACCACATCTAAACAAAGGACACCAATTTTTTTTAAATAATAAAATATGGATTCACTGATAAAAAGATACAATTCTCTTAGACTTAGAAATGTTACTTCTCAAGAGTTCTTTTCACCAGATTAATTTTATTTGATAATCTCTATAAATTAAGTTGTTTTCTGTCAAAATTAAGCTACAACAGTAAGAATCTACAAATCGCCAGAACTAAAATGTGAAATTGCAATTTACTGTGGCTTTGGATTTCATGAAGTATTTTAAAATATTGTTCAGACAGTTCTTGACAACAAATTATTCTTTAGGAGAAAACATGAATCCAAATATAAACTCAAATCTGTGTGTATTATTATTATTATCACCTAGGAGTAAAACAATAATGATAATGAAAATAATAAAATCTGACATTTGTATAGACCCTTCAGATTTGCAAGATACTTTATATTACACAATCATTAATTTTCATAATATGTCACCTTGATATTTACAGTATATTACTTATTCCTTGCTTTACAAAATGTTAATAAGCAAAAAATTCATGCACATATGCACAAAGGAATGAATAAAAAGAGAAGGGGAATTCAGAAGGAGTAATAAAAAAGATGTCAGAGGTAGAAATTAACTTAAGAGTAAATAGTGGTTAATGTAGGTTTACTGATTGTGTCATTTAGAGTTGGACAGAACAAACATTTTTAAACATTTTCAATACTTTGGGGACGTCTGATTTCATCAATGTGCACATTTCCTCTGTCAAGAGCTTCTTCCATGGCCAAAACATATCACCCTATAACCAACCTAGTGGTGAGCTTCTTAATAAAGAATTTTTTCAACTAAATAAACAAATACGTTACTTTTTAAATGAGTGTGACAAATCCTGTGGTAAATGACATGTAACTATATAAATAAAACATTATTAAAGAGAAAAATGCAGAGAAGCCCCAACTCGAGTAATTACAGAAATGTGGATGATCTGCTAAATATAGTTATGATTTCATGAAAGTCACAAGTCATTTAACTTGTCAGATTAGGGAAACTTTCAAAGCAGAAAACTGAAGTTTTTAACAATAACAAAAGACAACAACTTCATATTATGTTTTTTAAATCCTCTGAAGAAAAAAGTTCATTTCTTTTGTCCTATCCACTGGAACAATGAACCTAAACCAGATCACACACTACTAGTCAAGCAAGTACTAGTAACTGGTTTGTTAATTACTCAGCATTTTCTAGCTAACTTCACAGCTTATCACCACAGGAAAAAGTTATTACTACACTGAGATAAGAACAAATGAGTAACAAAATGATTTGGCTGCCCTAGGGGAAAAAAAGTATCAATTTCCAAGAAAATCAAGAAAAGATAAAATATACATTAAAAAATGAAGGGGTTCTAGTATTTTTTAAATTTTATTTATTTACTTTTGGTTTACAACATTCAGTTCCACAGTCCCTTGAGCTTCAAATTTCCCCCTTCTTAACCCCCACCCAACATGGTGGTGTGCAATCAAATATAGGATCTACAAATACCTTCACATTAAACATTAGTCAAGTTGTAAAGGATTATAATTCTAGTAAGTATTTTTAAGGCTTGCCAAAGAGTAGCAGTAAATCTTTCAAACTGGCAGTAAGATGGTAGAGTGGGCAGAGTGCCACGTCATGAGTCAGATAGACCGGAGTTCAAACTCAGCCTCAAACGCTCACTAGCTGTGTGATTTTGGACAAATCGCTTAACTTCTGCTTACCTCAATGTCCTCAACAGTAAAATGGAGATAATAACACCACCTACCTCTCAGTGCTGTTGTTAGGACTAAATGAGATCATTTTAAGTCACTTAGCACAATGCCTGGCACATCATAAGCAGTACATAACTGTTGGCTATTAAATTATGAATTTCAAGAACTTCAAACAACAATAGCACAACAGTTATGAAATATATGGATTACTGATGAATGGAAATAACTTTTCTGAATTTGTACCCATCCTGCTATGCACAGACCCATCTCCGGAAAAAAAGACTTGAAAATCATCATATGAAAAGCATCCTGCAATACACACAACAGCCACCTAATAAATGTTTTTTTTAATGAACAAATGAATGAAAGAGAAAAAAAAATGTCATTCTTTCAAGATTTCAGAATAGGAGATGAAAGAATGCCCTTCAAATAAAAGGGCATTCAAACTGAACAAGAAACTGAGAATGGCATTTCAAAGATTTATGACATGTACAAAGCACATCAATAAATTAGATGTGCATTAGTTGATGCAGTCAAATTGACATATTTTGCACAAAATTTGGTATCTGGTATTCAAAATATGGCTGACAAAATGATAACAGGGCTCCAGTTTAACAAAGATAGTAGCTTAATTAGTTCCACAAGTACATTGCCTTAAGAGAAATTATATTACAAGGCAGTTATTTTCAAAGTAACAATGCTACACAAATGGGAAATAATGTTCCTGGGAATATAAAATTCAGGCTACAAAAATTCCCAATAGCTGACTTTTACAGCAACCTAAGAGTAAAAGAAGAAATCCTAATTCCAGGCCAAAACTGAGCAAAGGAGAGACAGCAGACCCAGATCATTAAGGTACACAAGGTATGTTTGCTAGCAGGACAGAGGCACCCAGGAATAACTGGGCTGAGTAAAATTGACTTATAATAGGGGTCTACTTATAATGCCTTTACCAAGTTCTTGTTTAACTATTTTGGCCAAACCTATAGGCACAAATTACTTCAGGGATACCTTTGCAACACAAAACTAAGCAGATTACCTATAACATTAGTAATAGAAAATAAAGACAAATTTGCAAAACGATTATTGCCCAGTTATCAAGGATTTCAGCAACATTTTTAAAGGTAAAAAATATTACTGAGAATAGACATGGAAACAGTATCCAATGTATTATGAAAATAGAGAAAGAAAATAAATCATGGAAACAGAGTCCAATATATTATGAAAAAAGGAAAATAATAAGATCACACAAGACTCTGACTTTAAAATAATCACCTTTTTGTTTTCTTGAAAGAACAGGGCTGCATGAAGACCCCCCTCCAGCTGCAAATCATAGAGAGCAAAAGATCAAAAGTAAGAAAATGGGCTACTGAAATCAGGAAAGAATCTTTAATAGCTTCAAAAAAGCTTGATTTCATGCAAACTAGAAATAGCAAATATATTCCATAAACTGTGATTAAGGATATAATCAATATCATTGTACTCTAGTTTGAGAATCTCAAAATTATATAAAAATATAATAAAATACTGAACACAAATTAGATGCTACTCAAAACATAAAACCAGCTAGTTAATTACATGACAGGACCATCTGACAAAATATCAGAAACATTAGGATATTTGCTTGATCTCCAGTAGCTAAATAAGTAAATACGACTACTTAACTGGAGAATAAATCCTCTTTGGTTAAAAAAAAAAACAAAACATAAATCCTAACAATCTTCCAAATTAATTGTTCATGAAGACAAACATTCCACACATAAAAACATATTTCAATATATGGGACTATACATAGTAAGCAGTATATAAATATAAGTTTCTATTATTATTATTATTATGTGGTTCACCACTTTAATGCTGAATTAACAATTATATTTATGTTCAAATTAGGCAATTAATTATTAGAATTCCAGCTGGTTTTCTTCTAATTTGCCTAAACATGTCAAGAAAACAAAAAGTGAATAGTATAAATTAACAAAGTTTGGCTACTGTTGAGGCTGACAGGATAAAGGTTTGATGGAAATATTTATGTGGATTGCCAGGATCCAAGAGTAAGACTCCTAATAAAGAGAGGCATTTCCAGATTAGAGATGGTTTTTATAGGGTTATATCCCAAAGACGTGACTATCACACTGGAACATAATTAGACAGCAGAGACCTAAAGGCCAAAATCACACAAAGGCTAAAATCCAGGTGAACAAAGAAACAATACAGGATAGGAACTTCAGGAAAAGTAGGAAAAAAGTAGGGCAGCCAGGTGGCACAGTGAAAAGAGCAACAGCCCTAGGGTCAGGAAGACCTGAGTTTAAATTCAACCTCACTAGCTGTGTGACCTTCGGCAAGTCACTTAACCCCAATTGCCCTGTCTTCTGCCCTCCAAAAAATAAAAATAAAAGTAGGAAAAAAATGGTCAGGAGAGCCCTTCTGACGTTATTTGATAAAAGATAAAGGAAACACTTCAAGCTAACTACATGTTCCTTAAGGGCAGAAACCAATTTTTTGTAGTTCCATCCCCAATTACAGCATAGTGCTTTGCTCATAATAAGGTACATAAAATTTTTGTTGAACTCCATTAAATTGCTTAGTGGAGAGGACAGAAAGTTTTATGGTATCTTAAGATTTAAAGCCAGCAGGAAGTTATCTAGTCCAACTCAATTTTATGGATGAAACAGAAGCCCAAAGAGAAGTGACTTCCAAAGTCAAGAAGGAAACAGTAGACCCAGGATTTGAGTAGAAGCATTCAACTACAGAGCGAGGGCTTGTTTATTTTCCCAACTATTTAACATCTGAATACTACTAGATTCCCATAACTCAAGGTGACCCTCCTTGACCTCTTCCCTCTTTCCCATTAAGCCACAAAATGTCTCACTCATACTGCATAAAATTCTTTAGTAAGTCACAGAACCCAGAAATTCTACCAATCAAAATTAAAAGCATCCTTAAGAATGCAAATGCCCTGAAAAAAGTAAAGACTATTAATTATTAACATCCTAGAATAAATTCATTTAGTCTGATTGCTTTTCCCCCAACATCAAGCTGAGATCAACTTTACTGAGAATATGTAATATTTTATTTTGGGAGTAGAACAAAGTAATTTAAGAATGTAGGCAACCTTAAGAGTTGGGAAGTAAGGTGATAAAGAATTAGAGATATTAAGACACAGAAAGGAAAACAGAAGAATCACAAAGGAAAACTGAAATGCTGGCCAATACTGGGCCTGCCTTCAGTTCACAGAGATTAAATAAAAAGCAGTTAGTTACTCACTTTGTAAAATAGTGTCCCAAAATAAATACAATTTAAAACCCAAAGAATCAAACTTAGAAAAAGAATATAAATCTGCTTTTATGTCCTGGGTCATAAACATCCTGTTTACTAAAGAGCTTGGCTTTTCATGGATGGCCACAGGGTTAGTTGCGCTGGCCACAAGAGAACTACATAAATCTCCACAGATTAAAAGAAATATTGCTTCTAATACAAAACCTTCTGGTAACTATGAGTAAGATACACAAGTGTCAGCAATACCTGGATGCATATTAAGAGTTGAGAGTTAAGAGCTGATAGGTAACTGATGATATTAAAGCATAAATTAATAATATCAAAACACACCCATCAATCAACAAGCCTTAATAAGCACCTATTATGCACTAAGCACAGTGCTAGGCACTGGGGATATAAAAGTGAAACAGTGCCAGTCCTCAAGGAATTTATTATATTAAATACATTTAAGAATATAGAAAACAAAGTAAATACAAGGTAATTTTGAAAGGAAGGCAGTAGCAGCTAAAGGTAAATGAAGAAAGGTCTCATATAAGAAGTAACAGTTGAGTGCAGATATTAAGGAAATAAGGGATTCTAAGAAATAGACATGAAGAGTAAGTATATCATTGAGAAAGCTCAAAAGCATAAGATCTGAGATAAATGTTGTATCTGAGGAATTGCGAGGTCAGTTTGGCTACACACTAGAGTGTGTAAAAAGAATGAAAATATAATAAGTCTGGGAAGGTAAGTTGGAGCTAGGTTGTAAAGGAATTCAAATGACAGAAGAGTGCATTTGCACCTACAGGTAATAGGGAGGCAATGGATTTTATGGAGCAGAATAGTAACAAGGTCAGACAGAATTTTGTTAGGTAGAAATTTTTACAAAGGCAGAAACCATAAATAGCAGTGAAACTCCAGGCTTCTGGAATTATTCTTTACAAGTCTATCAAGTAATTAAGACTGTGTTAACATGTTAACAAGCAGAGTGTCATGGGAATTTTATTGGGATTTTAATGTTTACTAAAGTATAATAGCATGCTGAATTATGTTATTTCAAGTTAAAAGGAATCTTAAAAAAATGAGAAATACATCTGATACTTATTAAAAAAATACTGCAACGTACATCATGCAGATATTAAATGAAAATCTTAACATTCCAAATAACTTACCTATAAGCTCCACAATGCTCCCACTGCGACTTCTGCTACTAAACTCCTCTTTGGTCACAGTGACCTGTCCAATACCACCTGCAGTGGTCAGGGCTTGAAGAAGCTCAGCTGGAGGTGTTTTGAAAAGTTGTTGTAATAGTTCTAATGCTCCAGTTACAACATTGTGGTCTTGGTGCTGGGTGTAATGCAAAGTCAATTCATATACCTGAGAACCAAAAAATACACAGTTGAATATTCATTCATTTATTGGTGGGGAGAGATCTGAAAAAAGAAGGTTAGTTTTATGTTCATGAATTTCAGGAAACCAAACTATAAGAGCTAAGAGCCACATTGGATAATCAAAAACTCTAATCTCAAAGTGACTTCTTATTATATGAATTAATATTAAGATTTTGTTTAGATAATACAGTAAACTGTATCATCTAGTTCACTACTACTAGTATAAAACTTAAATAAAATTATTGTGAAGAAAAATATGCATCTCAAAAAAATTAAGTGCTTTGTTCCTATGGAATTACTAATGTCCTATAGTACGGAAAAAGGAAATTAGAGACTTTAAGACTTAGAAGGGATCTTTAAAAATCATAGTTCAATCCCTGTTGTTTACTGAGGAGGAATCTAAACCCAAAGAAATCACAGAATCACAGCATTTCATAGTTGGAAGAGACCCCAGTAACCATTCAGTTCAAATCACACTTGTAAAAGAATTTTTTTTACAACAGGTTAAAAAAGAAATTATCCAAGCTTAGCTTGAAGGAAGGAGGTATCTTACTGCCTTCAAAGGCAGCCATTACATCTATGGAAGTCTCTAATACTTAGGAACAGCTTCCTTATATTGGGCCTGTATTTACCTATTTATACTCCTACCCACAACTCCTGGTTCTGCCCTGTAGAGACAAATAACATTTGTCTAAAGTCTCTATTACAAGTCAGCCTTTCAAATTCAAATGCTTGAGGACAACAACTTCTTTCCTAGACAGTCTATTCTCCAAGATAAACATTCCCAAGTCCTTCTCCCCTTTTCTATCCCACCTCAGGTCTCTTCCCCCAGATATCCTAAAACCCAGGAAGGAGTGGGAAAACAGGCCACTCTTATCTATTTCCTTTTCCTAGGATACTTACTAACAAGGCTCGGATAAGATAAATCAACATTTTTCCTCCCAAAGAAATGCAGAAGCACCAAGCCTTACCATTTCCCCTAAAACTTCCTCCTAAACTGCTCTCTTAGGACTCCTGGGCCTTTCCATCTACCCTACTGCAATCTCCTTACCACCTCTGAGTCTTTCCATCTGGCCTGACTTTTACGGGCTGTCTACCCTGAATTAGAGTGTGAGAGCCTGGTCAGTAGACTCTGCCTTACTTTTTCTATTTGTGAAGATAAACTCTGCCCCCTAATAGGCTGAATATAGTTACATGGAACCTCAGCAGTCGGTACAATTCTTGGCACATAGTCATCACCTAATATTTTGTCATTCATTCATTCTGATATTATGAGCAAAAGGCCTTTCATCCCCCTGGTTCTCTTCCTTTGGTTGCTATCTTATCAATTTCTTTCCTAAAATGTAATTCCCAGAACTGAACATAAATTTCCAGTATAGTATGAATAAAAAACAGTACAGCAGAACTATCACTTCTTTAGCGAAACCTAGGCTCACTTGAGCTTTCTTAGCTACCATAACACACTGTTCACTCATATTTAGGTTATCATAGTCTAAAACCTACATATATTTTAAAGATAAATCACTATCTAAACAGACACGCCTCATCTTTTGCTTGTTAGTTGCCTTTACATCTGTCCCTCTTAAATGTAAGATTTGATTTAGCCCAATGTTCCAGCCTGTCAAGAGCTCATTAAATCTTGACTATCATTCAGTGTGTCCTTCCCAATTTTAAATCATTTGTAAATTTGTTTAAGCCTGCAAAGTGCCTTTTATCCAAGTCACTGATAATGATAAAAAGCAAAAAGGCACAATGGAAAGACAGCTAGTTGAAAAGAAAAGAAGACCTGGGTATAAGTCCCATGTTCTGACCCATCCTGGCTGTGTGGGCAAGTGTAGCACCAATGCAATATTTACAGCGCCCACAATCACGATTAAAGACCATGACTATAAGTATCACATGATGTTCGATCACAAAATATACCAAACTCTCCAGACAGAGAGTAGAATTGAAGCATTTATTTAGATACCAGAAAACCCAATCCCAAAACCAGTAAGCTGATTCCATCATAGTACCAAAGATATTCAGAAGCCATAATAACACTGAGAGCCACAGCATCCTTCAGCCTTCCTACAAACCAATATAAGAACAGTATTTACTCACAAACCTCTCTATCTCCTTGCCTGAGCTCTTTTTTCCCCCATCATCTGGCTACGTCTGACAAGCTTCCTGTGGGCTTTGCTTCCCTTCAGCAAACTTCTCCTACCACAGGCTCCAAGTGACTATATTCAGCCTATTAGGGGAGAGAGTTTACTTTCAAAGCAGGGGAGGTCTTCAAACTCCCCCCTAGATCTATTTAGGGGCAGGGAAGATCTTCAAATTCCCATTCCCATTACAACAATTCACTTAACCTCTCCATGTTCTGGAAAATTCTCTAGACTCTAAGTTACAGAGAAAGTTTGACCTGTATTAGTACAGGGAGTTTCCTCACCAAAGAGTTGGCTACATCAATGAAATCAGAGGTCTAGTCCCTAAAGTTATCCATACTGATAATAGTGCTAACTAACACAAAGCCAAGCATGGATTCCTTGGGTACCCCAATGGACATCTTCCTTCCAGTTGACACAGATCCATCAATAACTACATTTTGGATGCAGTCATTAATATAGTTCTAATAGCATCAAGAAATACTTGTAGGAAACTGTGGAGATTAAAATAAACAGAAGCAAAAAACCTATTTTTACAATAACAATGGAGTTTTTTTAAAAAGCAATTTGAAAAAACTTAAGAAATTTGGTCAATGAAATAACTAACAACAATACCAAGGAACCCACAATGAAATATAATACCCCTCATGACAAAGAGGTCATGGTCTCAGGGTAAAAAGTGAGAATTTTCATACACAGCCAAGATGTGGATCTGTTTTGCTTGACTATGCATACATATGTGGGGGGGGTGGGGGAGTGGAATGGGAAACACAATTATTCTGTGACATCTTGATGGATTATCAATGTAGAAATCCAGCAACAATCTGGTGGTTTAATATTAGAAAGTTCCCAACCACTATGCAGGAATATGGGATGGATAGTCTTCTTCAAGGTGACTGCGGTTAAATGACTTGCCCAAGGTCACACAGCTAGTAAGTGTCAAGTGTCTGAGGCCAAATTTGAACTAACTCCAGGACCTGTGCTCTATGAACTCTGACACCTAACTGACCCAAGTAGTGGATAGCCTTATTCACTACTATACAACTACTTGCCGTCTTTAGATAAGAGAACAACGCAATGTCATCTAAAAGAACTGCTTTCACAATTATAAAAGTGTCTGGTCTCTTCTCACCTTCTGCTTGGGAGGAGCGGGGGGTGTGTCTCTTAATCTTATCATAAATCTTGCCACTCAAGTTATAAATACTCCCCCCCCTTTTCCCTAGTGGATCCTCCACCTCTTTTTCTATCACATTCCCTTGCTATAAAATGCTTTACTATCTAGAAAAGATTTCCTAATAAAACTCTTTAACTTCAGTTTGGCCTTCTATCTTTGACCCATAGTCATGGGACCCTTTGCTGACATATATGTCACTTCTGAGAAGTAAAGAAAGTTTCCCAACTCATGTTGGTAACAAGGGTTTTCTTTTTTCCAAAATGTGGGTGGAAGGAGGAAGTATTTTAGAGTAGGTAAAAGGAGGACTAGCAACAGTATTATCCAAAAAAGAAAAAAAAAAAAAGATAGGTATTTAAGCATTTCAAAAATGCAGACGAGAAAAGAAGGAAGTTCAGAAGGAATCACAGACAGTAAAGAAAGGTTTGAAAGTAACATCATATTTATTAAATACTTAAAAAGAAAAACAAGCTGTATATAATACATTGTTTCATAAACAATCATCAGCTACCCTTTGTAAATAGAAATGTTGGTTTTATTCAATGTCTGCTCAGTTCAGAATATTAAAAAATTTTTTTTTAACATTTTCAAATCTATCTAAATGTACTACCATCTACTATACATCTCTTCATCTTTCTCCAAGAATAGCACGGAAAAGGGGTGTTTAAGTGGCACAGTGAGTAGAGCACTGGCCCTGGAGCCAGGAGAACCTGAGTTCAAATCCAGCGTCAGATACTTGACACACTTACTAGCCAAGAGACTCTGGGCAAGTCGCTTAACTACAACTGCCCTCCAAAAAAAAAAAAAAGCAAAAAAAGGGAAAAAAAGAAAAAGTAAATCACAGAAGACTTTCTCAAATTCTTTATTAAAATCTAAGTAATATAACTTGTACCTTGATAAGAGTACCTTAATCTACCAGTTCAATAACCTTGTCAAAGAAGGAAATGTAGCCATATTTCATAAACTGTATAAAAAAAAAAAAAAAAAAAAAAAAAAACCTTTCTTTGGTAGTACCTGGGCCTAATTACATCTTTCCCACCCTTCCACACTCAGTTTCCAATCCAATAATTTGACAGATCTGTAGCGAGCCAGGGCACTCCAAATAATAACCCCATTCTGATAAACTGGATGTTTCCATCACTTATTTTTTATGGAGTCATGTCATCCTTCTGTGATCACCACTTGTTTCCCAGATAAAGTTGGGGAAAGGGAGGAAGAAGAGGGATAAAGGGAAAAAGAGACAGACAGGCAGACATAGATACATTAACAGATAAAGACATTTATTAGTCGCTTTCTATGGATCAGTAAACTGTGCTAACTTTATCAGGTAAGAGGAAAAATAGAGCTTTAATAAAAGAGAACTTTATGAAAAAAAAAAGATATAGAAACTTTGAAGTACTAATACAGGAATTAATAAAAACAAAAAGGTAAACCAGGAACAATGAAAAGGATAAGCTGTTCAGCTTCAAATAGGAGGTGTGGGGGGGACAGAGAGATCCTTCTGAACTTTATTATCCTCAGGGGCCATAGGGGAAATCTAACTAGAAAGATGACCTGAGGATGATCTTAAGAGAAGAATGGGAAGGGGGAAAGAGAAAGGAAGGTTAGGAAAATTATCTCATATTATCAGGGTGCACCAGTAGACATCTATACAAACAAGGAGGAGGGGGTGGGGGAAACAACTGACACCTGAACCTGACTTTCATTTGAACTTATCAAAGAGCAAAAGAACACATGAATACACACATACACATTACAGGTCAGTACAAAAATACATTTTACTCAACAGGGAAATAGAAGGAAAAGGGGAGAAAGGGAAGGAATGGGGGAGGAATTAGAGGGAGGATAAATTAAGGAAGGGATTAGTTCTAAAACAAACAAATTCTAAGAATATACAGAAATATTTCTAGCTCTTTTTCAGATGGCAAAGAATAAGGAAGTGAAGGAATGTCCACAAAATAGGGAATGGATGAACAAGTGACAGCATAAAAATGCAATTAAACAGTACTGTGCTTTAAGAAGTAATGAGGGAAATGGTTTCCAAGAAACCTGGGAAGACTTGTAGGAACTGACACAGAGTAAAATATATAGTTGGTCCTTAAATACTTCTTGACTGACTGATCCTTACCATTAGTTACATAACTCAAAGCTTTTCTTACTTGGTGATTCAAACAGTTAATACTTTGAATTTTCATAGTTATTGCAGAATAATAATGTTTACCTGAATGAGCTGGTCTGTAGAAGGTGAGACTTCAGCTTCTTTTCGTGTGACACCAAAGCTCCCTTTCAAACTCATGTCCTTGACTTGCTGTTGGAGCAAGGGGATTAAATACCTCAATGTGAGCAATACTCCAAGAATAAAAAGAGTAGAATGCTCCTCCTCAACAGGAACTAGTAAGCCTACAAAACAGTAAACAAAGTCATTAGCATCTGATTGGTGATTGGACCAATAGTTTAACCATCAAACAATTCTGTCTCCTTCAAAAAGAGAGTGACTTACATATACAGAAGTATTCCATTTAAGGAGGGCATTACTGGATAAAAATAGCATCCCTATTACTGCAAAGAGCAGTGGTGTCAAACTCAAATAAAAATGGATCCCTTAGGGCCTTATATAAACTTAGAAAAGCATAAATTGACAATATCTATGTTGTGTTCTGTTTTTATTTATTTTGCTATGTATTTCTCAATTACATTTTAATCTGGTTATGACTCAGGAATTTTACAGGCCCCCTACTAACAAGTTGACATCTCTGCTGAAGACCACAACATCATGTGCATGTGACCTATTGCTAGACTCAAAGTAAAACCCATTCACAGTATAGGTCTAGAGTTTAAACAGACTTTATATCTGTGAACTGAAAAAGAGCTTTTTATTGTATATATTCTATTCTCCACCTAATATAATATACCCTTCCCCACCAACTCTGCCTGTCCAATTACTAGCCATTCTTCAAACATCATCTCACTTTGATGAAGGTTTTCCAGTTCCTCCAGCTGAAAGTTATCTCTCCATCCCCAGAACTACATGAGAATTCTGTAGCTTTTTTATATCCTTTCAGTCTTGCTTATAATACAGTTTTCTGTGTATATATCTTATGTCTCCAACTAAACCTTAATCTCCATGAGGCTGAGGACTATGCCTTATTCTTCTTTGAATACTCCGCTAAGCATAGTATATGGTCTTGAACAAGAAATATTTTTAATTAAAGAAAATCCCAAGTTGACCATTTAGGTGTTTTATTTGGGGTTATATTTATTATATTTGACTACACAAACTCAATGCAACAAACATTTTAAAAATAGTTATGTCCTCGGCACTGGGGGGACAAAGATGAAAACAAGACAGAATCCCTGCCCACAAGAAGGTTACCCTCTATGAAGCAAGAGATAATGCAAATATAAAGAAATAGAAAACAATAAGAGCAAAAGAATGATCTTGACAAAATACACTAGAAAAACTGAAGGACAGAGAGATCATTTTTAGCCGAGGCCACTTGGAAACCTGGGGCCAATGAAACCTTTCACAGAGGGGATGACACATGTGTTGAGTCTTGAAAGAAAGGAAAAATAAGGAAAAAAGATAAAGAAAACAAGCAGTGTCTCTTAGCCAAAACCAACAACTTTCAAGGGATGCTGAAGAGAGTCAGAAGTGTCATTAGACCCTTGTAAACTCTCCAAATGTAGCATCCACAATGACGGCAACAATGCCTGTGATTTCAACAGTAGAAGGAACTCCAATATGACAAAGCCCCCATACCAAGGAACATCAGATCATTCTCTGCTACTTCTAGCTTTAAAGAGTGGCCCAGGATAAGGAGAAGTTAAGTGATGTGTCATGACTTCCTGGATCCAAAGCCAGCTCTCTATTTCTACATCAGAATGCCTCTCTAGGTTTAAAAGCAGGCAGTCAGAAAAATGACAAGTGCTATGATCTACAAAGCTGGAAAAGTTTTCACAAAATCTAGTTTAAAAGCATGACTTTCATTAGTTTTTTCCTCTTACTCTTTCATTAGGTTTTTGGTTTGGTTTCTTTTTTCCATTCCCTCCATGTAAAAACTACAGAACCTCTACTATGCCTTAAAATATTTATTTCCCCTTACCTAAAAGTACATTAAGTAACCATGTATAAAAATACTGCGTCCTCCTTGAGTGTTGGCAGATGCTCACTGCTGATCCAGCTGCTGTTCGCCGTATTGTAGGAGAACTTGACTTGAGATTAGCTATGAAAGCTTTTAATAAAACCTATGGTAACAAAATTACAAGGAAGTCAGATCAAGACAAAGGAATATTTTTTACGTATTTATAAATTTCATGAAACTTGATGAAACGACTTCATCTTTTCTTGAATTTATAATATCAATATAATCACAACACTATTAAAGTAATGAAAAATATATATCTTAACACCTGTTTTTCTTATATCTTTATTAACTGTTAAAGCTGAAAAATACCATAAGAGTTATCCGGTCCAATCCCCTTCATTTTACAGAAGAGAGGAGAGGAGAGGAGGGGAAGGAAGTGGATGTGTCAAGGTAAATTAATAACAAAGAAGAAACAGAAAATAATGATGTACTCAGAATTTAGGCCCATTGAAAATTCACACAAAAATATCACTTTCATAAAAACCTACTACTGCATTTGAAATGTAAACAAAAATCATAATTTTATACCATGACCACTTACTTTGAGAATATAATGAAAATTAAGAGTATGTAAAGCCAGGCAGTTCTCAATTTAAACAGTGATAAAGAGATAAATGCACTTGAAAAATGAGTCAAAAGAGAATCCACCTAAAAATAGTCACCAACTAAGTTGGTATCCTTAATGGAAAATGTTGAAGTCAAACAATTTTTATTTTTTTAATGTAAATTTTAATTTATTTCTTGGTTATATCATTCATTTCCGCAAGGTTTTGAGTTACAAATTTTCTCCCCTTTTTGTCCCTACCCCCCAGCCCAGAACATTGATCCCACTGTAAGACCCCTCCCACAATCTGTTCCCTTTTATGCCCTCCTCCAACACCTCTCTAGCTTTCTAGCAGGGCAGGGAGCTC
>CM053601.1:140160270-140182754 GCA_028646575.1 Pseudocheirus occidentalis
CTCTCCAGAATGGTTGAATCAGTTCACAGCTCCACCAACAATGCAATAGTGTTCCAATTTTTCTACATCCTCTCCAGCATTTGTCATTTACCTGTTTTGTCATCTTAGCCAATTTGACTGGTGAGATGTGGTACCTCAAAGATGTTTTGATTTGCATTTCTTGAATCAGTAGTGATTTAGAGCATTTTTCATATGCTTATAGATATCTTTAATTTCTGTCTCTGAAAATTGGCTGTTCGTATCCTTTGGCCATTTATCAATTTAGGAATGACTCGTATTCTTATAGATTTGACTCAATTCTCTGTATATTTTAGAAATGAAGCCTGAGCCAACAAAGTCTTGATGTGTCTGATGGAAAAAAGCTAGCCTAATTTACTTTGGGGGCAGGGATTGGTTTATTGTGCCTACTATCTCCTGTATTAAGTAACATGCAATGTGTGGATAATGTACTTTCTGTGGAAACATCTCAAACTCAACATGTCCAAAACAGAACTCATTTTTCTCCTCAAAATCTTCCCCCTTCCAAAATTGCCAATGGTACTTCAAATTTCTACGTCACCCCTCTTGCTCTCTTTCCTCTCTAGTCATAGAAGAGAGAATATTGGCATAGTGCATAGACAAGTGAACTTGAAGGCCAGGAGTTCTGACTCTGATTCCTACTTCTGATCCTTATAAGCACCTCTTAACCTGTGTGAGCCTTAGTTTTTACACTTTTAAAGGAGAGATATACCTGAAGTAGCAGTACCTCCTTTCCAGGGTTCTGTAGAGTCTCAAATGAGATACTGATGGCAGTGGGCTTTAGTAGATTTAGTCTTAGCTCTCCTATCTTTTGTGGCTAACCCCCTTGAGAAGACCGTCTACAATATATGCCTCCATTTGCTTTCCTCTTGCTTTCTTCTGACGTCTCTTCAGTGCGGCTTCCAACCTCATCATTCAACCAAAACTTCAGTCTCTTTGCTGGATCTTCAACCAGGTCACATCCCCTAATTTTGAGTGTCCCACAGGGCCATGTCCTGGTCCTTTTCTCCATCTGTACTTTTTCAGTTGGTGATCCTGTCCTTGGCTTCCATGGATTTAATTATCTTTCTGGCTGATGAATTCCCAAATTTACATATCCATTCCTAATCCCTCTGCTGACCTCCACTCTCACATCTCCAGCTGTGCATTTGACATATTGAACTGGGTGTCGCTTATACCCCTGAAACTCAGCATGTTCAAAACTGCACTCATTATCTTTTTCTCCGAATCTTCCTCACTTCCAAACTCTCCTTTTACTCTCAGTGATACCACTATCATCCCAGTCAGTCATCAGGCTTTTAACCGAGGTGCCATCTTGGCCTTCTCACTCTCTCTTTCCTCATATCCAATCTGTTGCCAAGGCCAGTCAATTTTATCTTTCTAATATCTCTTACATATGCCTCCTCCTCCCCCCCTGAAATTGTTATCACCCTGGTGCAGGTCCCTCATGACTTCACACCTGTAGTATTGCAATAATCTGCTGGTGGATCTGCATGCCACAAATCTACCCACTGCAGTTTATGAGCTGCCAAAGGACAGGTCTGGCCATGTCCCTCAGTAAATTCTAGTGGCTCTGTAGCACCTGCTGGATCAAATAGAAAATCCTGTTTGGCTTTCAAAGTTCTTTATAACTTGCCCTTTCTTCCGCCCGCCCCCCCCCCATCTTTCCAGTCTTACATTCACCTATGTTCTCCTCAATTAACTGACACTGGCATCCTTACTGTTTTTTGAACAAGACACTCCATCTTCCAATGCTGGGCATTTTCACTGGCTGACCCCCCACATATGGAATGCTTTCCCTCTGACTCCTTAACTCTGCCTTTTGATGTCCCTGGGTTCTTTCACATGCTAGCTAAAATCCCACCTTCTACAAGAAACTTTTCCCCATCTCTCTTAATTCTAGTGCTTCTCTCTGTTGATAATTTCCTGTTTATCTTGTTTGTACATAGTCATTTTCATGTTATCTTCCTTATTAGATTGTAAGCTCCTTGAGAATAGGGGACTGTCTTTTGCCTTTCTGTGTATCCTTAGAGTTTAGCACAATGCCTGACATACAGTAAATACTAAATGCTTATTGACTGACTCCTGTAGTGTAAGTAGGGCCTGAAAGGCTTGACTGATTTCTTCCGTCTACAACCTTGTCTCTTTCTTTCTATGATTTGAGATAAATCATTGAAGTTTGAGCCACTGAAAGAAGAATAGCAGATTTAGAATCAACCTGAAGAGTCAGTTATAGACCCTGATTATTTAAATTCCATTGTGGTGTTCTGGTTTGAATTAGAGCTAATAAGTGGTGAAAGTTCTTTCTCTCTGGAGTGAGTCATCAAATTGCAAAGAAATTTCCTCACTCATATTGAAGCTTTTGTGTTTGCATATCTATTTGGTACTCCTGAATGATGAACATAAACTAGAAAGTTTGGGATACAGCTTTAGACCAACTCTCTTTAGACAAAGGAATTTTTTGCTTTATGATAATAGTAGAACACCAGTATTAGTGCAGTTAAGAATGAATCAGGTGAAGCTCATCCAGAACCAGTTACTGATAATTATCTTGAAGACCTACATTAGAGAAGTTAAAGAATTTACCAACTTTAAAGCTTGTTATTGATTGTAATCTTCTTGGTACCACACCACTATGTTTTAGGGGTTTATTTTTATATGTTACTTGAATATTTTTACATATTAGGAACAAAAATTTAGTTAGTGTTTTATTTTTTGTACTGGGTTATATTCTGCATAAACTAAAGTCTTTACAGGAGAGCTAGGATTGAACATAAAAATTTTGTTCTTCCTAATTTAAGCTTATTTGCCTTCAGAAAGGTAATTTTCACAGTAGATTCTTTTGTTTATTGCTTGCCACTTCCTTTTCTCTTTGGTGACACCCTTCCTCTCTCCCCCACCCAGTGTGGCAACAGTATCTTGTGGTAATCATTACGTAGTTTTAGAATTTTTTTTCTTGTCTTGAGCTGTTTGGTCTTGTTACAACCTGTTTATCTATATCATTTGTAAAATTGTGTTTAAAGAAAAACCTGTTCAGCATAAATTAGTCTAGCTTTTGATTCTAATCACGTTAAATATGTAATAACATGTACATTTTAGCTAATTCAAAATATTTTTGACAATTTGTTCCAGACCGTTAGGGAAAGACCTCTTATCTTGCAGAATTGAAATATAAAATTGTACATGATAGTTTAATCAAAATGAAAGAGGTTAGAAATGCTATGTTGTTGACAGTCTTAAGAAAATTGTTAGACTTTTTTCCTCAAGTCTAGAATGTACATCATTAATTAAATTGCATATTTTTCTTTAGAATATAGATTATTAATCTTTAATGGAACACATCTGACAAGTCTATGTTTATGAAATATATTATAAAATATAAATTATTTTGACGTCCCTAGAATGTAAGATTTCGTTCTTGGATTTGGAGAGAAATAACTTTGAATGATTTTTAGGTTGGTTAAGTCACATTTCATTCTTTTTAAGTGCATGGTTTAATTTTAGTGATCTATCTGAAAATGTACAGAAATTCCAAACTTTATTCATTTGGGTTATTTATCATTAAATTTAGCTACACCTTAGCTTCAAGAAAATTTGCAGAAGGAGTAATTCTGGATAAGGCTAGGTTTCCAAATAACCAAGGATTTTAAAACCAAGCTTTTAAATATTTTTAACCTTTTTGAATGGAAATCTTCAAAAATATATTACACAGTTACCTGCTTCCTCCTTAAACAGAGGTTACTGAACATCATTTAACCTTTCCCTGAATCCCTACGATCAGTTGATGTGCTGTACTGTTACAGTACTTCCTTCTGAGCTTTAGGAAGTATGTAGTGCTGTTTGTTCCTATGTTAAATTTTGTCAGACCGATAGGCGTTTTAGTCGTGCTTGCTCCTAATAGTTTTCCTGTCTTCTCCTTTCCATTTTCTTGTTAGTATGTTTGCCCATAGCAGCCCTGATTTCCTAATTTGCTGTTTTTAACCTGTTGTGGGCTTAGATAAAAAATATTTAAACTTATCTGTGAAATGTGTAAGTAGGACCTGAGTGAGGACCCACCATTGTTTCAATACATGGATTTTGTGATATCCATTTGCATCACTCAGAGATCATTTTTGTTTCCTACCTAGTTCCTGGTGGTTGACAGAGTTAAACTTCAGTTAAATGTGGTGTTAGAGTACCTCCATTGAGTATTGAACGTAGTTTACATATATTCATAGAAATGTTAAACTGTAGTCTTGAACACTTAAAGTTGGACTGAATTGTCACCATATATGAGATTACACATACTAGTGCTATACCTGTCTGTTATTATGCCATAATTTCTATATTCTCACTGTCCCTCTAACCAGAACATACCAATTTGACATTACTTGGAAATAATAGGATTGATGGTAAAATGCAGATGTTTGGTGGACCCTTAGAAAAACTATCTCTTTACACATTTTCGGACATAGCCAATGTGAAATTTGTTTTGTTTGATTAGGCATATTCGTTATAAGAGTTTGGTTTGGTTTTGCTTTTTCCTCTAGTTTGTTTTGGGGGGGGCACGAGAAATGCTTTTTAATTGAAAAAAATTTTAATAAAAATAAAACCAACCCAACTCTTGTAAAAATGTATATATAGTAGCTATTGTGGAGAGGCTTTCCTGACCTTATCTTGAGTTGTCTGGAGCTGTAGCTTTTGATTAGCACTATCACACTTATCCCTAATTCTGGCTATTATTGCTTGCTAGGTATAGTAGAAATTAAAACAAAAACAATTTTTGAGTTTGTATGTGTTGATCATATCAGGTCTATGATGTTTATATTAGATCTGTGAATGATTTCAGTAGCTAGGTTTTCTCTGGCTTTTAGTTGAAGAGCAAAATAAGATTTGAATAATAAATCTTTTCTTGCCTTTTGTGATTCTTCTCACATAAATTTGAAAAGATATTTTTTATTTATGGAAACCTTTTTCTGAAATCTTAACTTGAGATTATTCCCCTTCTTGCTTCTCTTTATTTTTTAGGGTAATTATATGGAGTATAACCCAGTGGGAAAAAAATTCAAGCCCAGTAATATATAAATTTTTGTTACTCCTATTTGAAAATCAATCTCTCTCTCTCTCTCTCTCTCACTCTCTCATTCTCTCTCTCTCTCTCCCTCCCTCTCTCCCTCCCTCCTTCCCTCCCTCTCTCTCTCTCTCATTCTTTCTTTCTCTCTCTCACTTTCTCTGTCTCCATACGTATATGTACACCATATATATATGAAGTTTAAACTAACCTCTAATTTTAAATCTCCATACTTTGTATTGTGAAAGAAAGAAGGTAGTGCCTACTGAGAAACCAGCTATAGGCTATTTTTTCTCCTTTTTGTCTTTTTAATGTTTAGCATTCTCAAGTAAGTTCTCTCTACAACATGTAGAATTATTCTTTCTTTTTTTTTTTTCTTCTTTTTGGAGGGCAATTGGGATTAAGTGACTTGCCCAAAGTCACTCGGCTAGTAAGTGTTAAGTGTCTGAGGTCTGATTTGAACTCAGGTCCTCCCAACTCCAGGGCCAGTGCTCTACTCACTGCACCACCTAGCCGCCCCTGAACATGTGGATTCTTAATGAAAAACTTGGTCATTGTTACAATGATGTATATAGGTGGAAAATAATTTAATGTGTTTTGTAGCATCATCTTATCACAGGTTTTCATTTTCATAAAACTGCTACGCTTCAAATGCTGATTTTAAAATATACACTTTTTTTTAAAGCTGCTTTGGATTATTGTGACATCCCTTTAGATAATTTGACATACCATCGGGAAATACAAGATTAGAGTTATGAATTACAGGATACCAAACCAAAACGGGCGTAGCAACTTGAGGCCCTGTAGAGAAATATCATTTCTCAACTGAAGAAAAGTAACATCTTCTCAAGGCCCTTGCACCTGCTGACCTGGGTCCTCGTGATCCTTTCGGTAGTAAGGATTTAAATAGAACTTGCTATGGTGTTAGTTTCTTTTCCATGACTCCTTCTTGGAGGTAGTAGTAGATCCCTGTACTTCCCCACCCTTCTTTCTGTAACTCACACACAACATAGCTGGCATTGATACAGTGCCTTGAAGTTTACAAAGTGCTTAATATTTGTTACTTTATTTGATCCTCCTGATGCTGAGGTAGATACCGTTATTATCCCCATTTTATGGCTGAGGAAACAAGCTGAGAGGATAGGGGATTTGCCCTAAGTTACACAGTATCTGAGGCAGAATTTGAATTCAGTTCTTCCTGAATCTCCAAGCCCAAAGTAACACGGTATTCTTTTCACTGTGTTGCATAGCTGCCTCTGTAGACAGAGTGTAAAGCCACAAATACCCCAAATATTGTATGGTTGTAGGATAATTTAATTTTATGGTTAAATGAGTGAGCTTTTGGAGGAAGGAAAGGGAGAAGAGAGGAGATAGCCCTTAAGGAAAGATTTTTCTTTATAGTATTATTGTGAATTTTTACCATATTAAGTAGCATATATAGTAAATGTCATTGCATTTTTTTCTTTGATAAAGAATTTGGCCTCAGGACCATAAATAGGAAAATGAGTTCTAGTTGTTGAGGTGTATAGATGTAAAAGGTGTAGGATTTCTAGGTTTAATGAGTATCAGACTCCGTATTACTGTTTCTTTCATACATCTGATGTGACTTTATTATTGTTCATGAAATTTTAAAATGCTTGTTAAACTGAATTTCAACACAAAATGAATATCAAAAATTCTAGCTCATAGTACTATGATATCGATAATATTAGTGTTTATTGATATAAAGTATGTGACCACAAGTCTTTCAATAAAGACTTGGGTTTTTTTTTAATATGGAAGTGTAAAATGAGAAGGAAGTGACTATTTTGTAGATTATAAACCATAGATTTATGGTTTATTCATCTTAGATTTGGAAGGACCCTCAGAGGTCATATAGTCTACTAAGTACATGAAATACTAAATACTTTTACAGCTTTGCTGGTAGATTGTCATTTTGCTTCACTTGAAGGCTTCCAGTGATGGCAAATTCATGTCTTATAAAGGCAGTGCAGTCCATTTTGGACACTTCTAATGATTAGAAGTAGTTGTATTGTACTAAGTTTTTATTTTCTTCCATTTCTACTAGTTGACTCAGCAGAGCTGACCTAGGAACAAATAAGCAATTTTAAACTCTCTTACAAGTGAAAACCCTTTAGATACTTAAAGACAACTATCAAACCTGCTCCAACTTCCCCAGTTCTTTAATTGGAGCTTTTAGGACATGATTAATAGGCTCCTTATAATCTTAATTGCCATCTTCTGGATATCCTGTGTGGCTGTGGTGTCTAGAACTGAATGTTGAAGATAAAGCCTGACCAAAGTACAATAAAATAGAACTATCTGAAAATTTTTCATATTATCATAGCTATCATAGTTCACAATGCATTATAGTTTCAGTTTATAATTGGGACTCTACCTGACATCGTCTTTATTTCATCTCCAGGAAACCACTCTTGTTTTCTCTAGTAGGATTTCATCCCTTTTAGGTGTTTATATTTAATGTAAAAATTTTAAGTGTCAATGTGGTAAACCTAGCTAAACGAATTAATCTCCTTTAAAGAGTTTGATTTCTTTCTTTGAGTAAATACTAGACTAAACATTTAAAGTACTATTAAAATTGATGCTCTTGAATAGGAAGTAGGAGATAAACTTGTATTCTAGAAATGCTGATCATTCTTATAGTCTTACAATATATTGGTTTTTAAATAAGAATTTCTATGTTTAGTACATATAGCTGAGAGCTGGCAGAATGATAGTGTTCCTTTTGAGATGATTGTATCACAGACTTGATATGGCAATGTATGTGTATGTATTATTTTTTATATAGCTTAAGAAATTTTAATTTCATTGATCTAGATACTCCCTTTACTATTACAGAATGCAATCCATCTTTAATTAGTAACAATCCTGGAAGATTTTGTGTTGATAAAAATTTTATCACCCTATTGCCAACCTTGTCTTGAATTTCTCCTGAATTAAGATCATAGGCATGTAGCCATTAATGGGACTCATGCTTAAAAAGTCTTTCAAGCTTTGTAGAATCTGCTTTCCCATCTCCTTCCAACTGAGAATGAAGGGAAAACAAAACCTGTTACAAACATGTAGTGTCAGGACAGATGTCCTCATTGGCCATAGCCAAGTCCCAAAACATACACTTGTATGCATTCATACACATATACATGCATGTATATGTAAATAGTCATATACTTACACATGTACGTCTCATTCTGTAGTCTTTCACCTCTTAACTAGTCCTCTGGAATCGTGGATGATCATTATGAGAGTCATAGTTACTAAAATTTGTCTTTACAATATTGTTGTCATTGTACAGATCGTTCTCCTCGTTCTTCTCGTTTCACTCTGCATTATGAAATCATGACTAGCAGAGTAGGAAGAACCAGTGACATTGTTATTTTTTCAAGGATAGAAACTGAACACACAGAACTGATGATCTATAAAGGCAAAGGTTCATGAATGTAAGCTCAAATAGTTTTCAGTAACAGTAGAGCTAAATGAGAATTTTGGGGGTAAATTTTTAAAATTTTGAACTTAAATATAAAATAAGAAAAGAAAAAAGAAATTTAAATATTAAAACTAAATACAAAATAAGAAAAGAAAAAAACATTGCCATGTATATAGCAGAACATGAGGGAGGATTCAAAATATACAGCAATAAATTTCCATTTCAAGAAAGCCTATATTATAGATACTACGTGTAGTATTCCACTTTTTCTTTGCTTCCTTGTAAGTTTTCTTTTGTTCTCTGCTGTGCACTTTTTACTTTGTTCTTTTTTTCCCCTCCCCTCCTCCTGCCCCCGCTACAATTAAGTGCAGATATATTTAGAGAGTGAGAGATACATACATATATACACACACATATATATATACATACAAAGATATACATATTCATACATATACCTGTACATATGCACTCACGTATATGTATATATATATATATACATATATATATACTTATATATCGACAATAATACTCATATATAGGCATATACATTCATGTGCACCTATGTAAGATTGTTCTGATCTTACACGAGATTTTTTAAATGAGAATTTTTTAAATCAATGTGCTAGAATATAGAGGTTTCCAAAGTGGACAATACTGCCCCTAGAGGGCTCTGGAACAATTGAAGGGGACCTTGGTAGTAGCCTCTGGTGTAATTGGGAGGCATTGAATAAAAATAAGGGGGTGATAGAAACATAAGCAAAGAAGATAACATTTTTGAAAAACTGGTTACATTGTCACCAAAATTTCAGTGCTGGAAAAAAACCCACAAATTTATAATAAATTATTAAAGATGTGTCATTTAAATATATAAAAAATATATTTTTATGGTGCAAATTTTTTAAAAAAACTATTAAAGGGTTAAAGATTTCCAGGGGGGTGCTGAGTAATTTTTTTAAAGGGGGAGGTAGCTTAAATAAGACTGGGAACTTCTGATCTACAAGTTATAAAGTAGTATCAGGTACGAAGGACTTGAATAAACCTTGACTTTTCTTACATGTTCAAAGAAGTATGAATGCAAGCTTTGTAAAGTTATCCAAAAGTGCCTTCATTTGTATCAGATGGCTGCTATTTATAGCATGCATTGCTGGTTCTTTTTTTTTTTAATAGTTTTACATATAGAAAAACTAACCAGTTTTCCCATTTTAGTGTTTATCTCCCTCATACCATTTAATTCTGACTTGGAACACGGTGGACTCTAGCTATTTGCACGACTGACAAAATGAAGGGAAAAGAGCAGGGTGGGGTTAGATTGGTGCTGCAGCTGCAGGAGCCAGGAAAATAGTAAAAGTTCTATAAAAGAGACCTAGTGTAACATGTGTTGAATTAATTCTTCACTTTGCAAATTATAGTAACACAAAAAGTCTTTATATATGGTATCTGTATAATTCTATAATATTACATCTAGATTATTACTGTATGTCACATAAAACCTAAGTCTGAAGTTATGTTTCAGTATAGAGAATTTTATAATTGGTCAAAAGTTATCTCTCTTTTATATGTTGAAAATCATGGGTATTTGCCCTTAGAAACAGTGTACAAGTTCTGGCAGGTTCTACTCTGCTGGAAAGGCCTCCTATCAGAAGACTTTTCTTCAAGAAAAACATCCCAGCTCCTTCCATCAGGCCTCATATGTCAAGAATGAAAAATTCTTCATTGTCCTGGTTGCCTTCTTTTGGAGGCTCCCTCACTTATTACTGTCCTTACTAAAATATGAATTTGAAATGATGGGCCATAGTCAAGAGCCAGAAAGTATATACTGTATTAAATATGTTCTGTTTGACTCCAGGAGCACTGGGTAGAAATTACAGAGGCAAGTTTAGGTTTTTTGTCAGGAAAACTTTCAGACTAAAATTTAGAGTTATTCAGACATGTAATGGGCTGCCGCCTTCAGAGGCAATGTGTTCATTCTCATTGGAGGTTTTTAAGCAGTATCTGGATGACCATTTATTTGGGTTTGTTAATAAGGGCATTCCTAATTTTTTTTAATATGGGTTATCCTATATGACCACTGAAGTACTTCCAGTTTTAAAATGTTGTGATTCTTTGATTCGCTTTAGCCACCATTACCACACATATTAGTTAACCACATATGTGAACACTAAGATTGTGAGAAATTATTTTCATTGTTGTTGAAGATACATGCCACTGGCATAATACTAGGTATTTGTAGGCCTTTGTGTTCTCATTTGTCATCTTTTTTTGTTTGCCTTAGGAGGAGGTGGCAAGCGACATGGTCGAAGTAAGAAATGGAAGGAGATGTTGAAGTTACCCCATATCAGCCATTGTAATGAACTCAGATATACCATTGGTGAGCCAATAATGCATTTTGCATGTTTATATATATATATATACTGCCAGTTGTTTAAAATAGAACTTGTTAGATGTCACTGCATACAGTTTTCAATGCATTTTTTTCTTGGCTATCAGATTCACATTTGTAATATAAATTCTCTTTATCTTCCCATATCTCTTTTCAATGAGAAATACTATAGATTTCTCAGCCAGTAGTTCAGAAGTGTGTGCTGGTTGACTTAAAAAAAAGAAACCCCAAAATATTTTCAGTATTTTCCCATTTTTATCCTTTAATGAATTTGTCAGCAGTGATCCGCAGTGCTTGAGGAATTCCACTTTACTTGGAGAACATAAATACTTTTTGAATCAACAATTTAAGATTATTTTATATTTTATAAGGATGATGTCATAAAATTGATTACATTTCTTATTTACAGATTTAAAGCCTTTTTTTCTTTGCTTGTTGGAGGAAGAAATGCAGGGCAATTGGGGTTAAATGACTTGCCCAAGGTCACATAGCTAGTAAGTGTTAAGTGTCTGAGGCTGGATTTGAACTCAGGTCCTCCTGACTCCAGGGCTCTATTCACTATGCCCCTAACTGCCCCTAAAGCCTTTTTTAAATTAAGTAGTGAATGGTTGATGAATAAATGGAGTATGAAAGCAAAATGTAAATGTCTGCCGTAGAAACCTTCTTAACATGAAAAAAATTAGTACTGTTACAGCATGTTATTACCTACTTTGAATGGCAATATTAAGAATATAATCGACCAAACAAACTTTAAAAAAATTTTGGCAGCCACAAGCCAAACAGGAATCATTCCTTCACCCCTGTCCCTTAGCTTTCTACTTTATTAATAACTAAATGCAAGCTCTAAAAATGTGTATATGTTTTTATCTCATTGAAGAGGTAGTGGTTTGGTGTAAAAAAAAAAAAACCAGGTCTGAAGGCAAAGGATATTGGTTCAGTCCTGGCTCTGCCACTTAAGTCTCTTCACCACTCCTGTGCCTTTTCTCCAAGGTGAAGGTATGGGACTAAGTGACCTCCAAGTTTATTTCCAGTTCTGAATCTGTAGTTGTAATGAGTAGCTTTATTTTTGTAAATTATGTATCTATAAAAAAATAAAGTTTTCCTTGAAATGTCTTTTGCTTAAAAATTAAATAGATGATAGAGGCAGCTAGTGAATAGCTGTGAATAGAGGACCAGCCCTGGAGTCAGGAGGATCTGAGTTCAAATGTGACCTCAGACACTTAACACTTACTAGCTATGTCACCTTGGGCAAGTCACTTAACCCCAATTGCCCTCCCTCCCCTCCTCCAAAAAAAAAAGACCAAAAAAATTAAATAGATGTTTAGAGGAGCACAGGAAATTATTTTGCTGTACTTTTGGTATTGTCATCTTAAACAAAGTATATTGAATTAAGTGCAGCATTAACATGTGTTATGGTTACAAATCAATGAGAATTGTGGATCAAAAAATATATCACAGGGACTTTTGACCATATAGCTCAAATAACCATGACAGTCTTAATGTGCAAATTTAAACAAACAATAGGTTACTACATTCTTTATCATTTGTAAAGAATTCCAAGGAAGGATCCTTCATCTCCTTCCTTTTAAACTAGTTGTAGTAATCATTGCCCTTCTTGTTCCCAAGGCATTTCATTCATTATGAAAATGCAACCAACCCTAGAACCATGAACATACAAACAGACGTGGTCATGTACTGGGCAGTATTTTATATGGTGAAGTGTATTAAGAAAAAGATGATGTAACTAGAAGTTGTGGATCAAATTAAGTTCCTGATGTTCATAGGAAAACTTTAACAAATTGGAAATTAAAATCTTTTCTTAAAATGACAAATGTTAGTTTTGCAAGTGAATCAGGCAGGTCTGTATGCCAAAAATATTTTCCTCAAACCAATTATCTTGTGAAAATGGAATGTGCCTCTGTGAATAATGCACATTTGACAAACCCAGGGTGGATGCAGGGCTCCTTGGTCCTATTGATTAAATAATGTACATGCGTATGCGCTGGCTGTGAAAATAGCCAGTTGGAGCTGACATTTTCTACCTTTTTTTAATTAAATACACCAAGTCATGTTTATAATATTTAAAAGTTATCTAATAATACAAAATGCTTTAACTATCTTTGCAGTAAAAATATTTACATATTATAACTCTAATCCTAAAAAAGATGCTAGGGTTTTGTGTGGAGGTCACTGCAAGGGAGAAGGCAATGCAAAAAGTGCTGTTTAGCTAACCAAATGTTAATCTTTAGGCTATTAGTATTAATAATATGTGCCATAAATCCATATTTAACAGCTGGTTGATTGTGACTAATGAAGATGAAAGTTTTTTAACTTGAGCCCTATTTCTTTTAGAATTCATATGTTGGTTTTCAGAGAAATATGATTTCAGTGCTTAATTTAACTTCATCATATCTGCTGCTACTATTACTGCAAGTTAATAAGATATGAAATGCCATATTTAGCACTGGCCTTTTCATCAGATAGATTTGAAAGCCTTCCACTTCACTGAATGATCATTTTTTCCCTTGAAGGATTATGCTCAGTTTTTTTAGGTAGGTAATTCTTGGTTGTAGTCCCAGCTCCTTTGACTTCCAAAATATTATATTCCATACCCTTTAATGTTGAAGGTGTCAAATCCTGTGCAATACTGATTGTGACTCTGATATTTGAAATGTTTTTTCTGGCTGCTGCAACATTTTCTCCTTGACCTGGAAGTTCTGGAACTTGGTTATAATGTTCCTGGGAGTTTTCGTTTTGGGATTTCTTTTCAGAGGTGATTGGTGGCTTCTTTTGTCCATTTTACCCTCTGGTTCTATTTTATTAGTGCAGTTTTCTTTGATAATTTCTTGAAGTATGATGTCTAGGTTCTTTTTGATCATGGCTTTCAGGTAGTCTAGTAATTCCTAAATTATTTTTCCTGAATCTATTCACCAGGTCAGCTATTTTTCCAATGAGATATTTCACATTTTCTCCTTTTTTTCATTCTTTTGATTTTTGTTGTCTCATGGAGTGACTAGCTTCCACTTGTCTAATTCTAATTTTTAAAGAGTTATTTTTTTTGTCAGTTTTTGTTTGTTTTTTACTTTTTGGATGGGGAGAGGCAGGGCAATTGGGGTTAGTTAGCTAGTTAGCTAGTTTTTAAGTGTCTGAGGCTGGATTTGAACTCAGGTCCTCCCAATTCTAGGGTTGGTGCTCTATTCACTGAGCCACCTAGCCGCCCTCATCATTTTTTTTAAACTACCTTTTCTGTTTGGCCAATTCTACTTTTTAGAGAGTTGGTTTTTTTCAGTAAACTTTTACACCTCTTTTTCCATTTTTTGTACTTCCTTTATCAAGCTGTTGATTTTTTTTCATGCTTCTCTTACATCATAATCATTTTCTTTTTCCAATTTTTCTTCTATCTCTCTTATTTGATTTTTAAACTCTTTTTTGAGCTCTTCCAGGAGTTCTTTCTGGGCTTGAGACAAATTCACATTTTTCTTTGAGGTTTTGTGTGTTGGCAGTTTAACATTGTTATCCTTTTCTGAGTTTGTGTCTTGATTTTTCCTTCCACCATAATAACTTTCTGTGATTGCGTTTTTGTTTTTTTTTTTTAGCTTTTGCTTATCTTTTCCATTCTATTTTGTTAATTTTAAAGTTGAATTTTGCTCCTGGGGTAGAAGACGTGTTGTCCCAGAGTCCTAGTGACTGGGGCTGTAGGCTGTAGCTATTTGGTGCTATGTTGGGGCAGCAGGAGGTCTGGTGGCTCACTTGGCACTACCCTGAGAGTCAGGGGCGTGGGGGATGTGGAAGGTGGCTGGTGCTGGCCAGAGCAGTGGGTATCTGGCAGCTCACTTGGTGTTTCACCGAGGTCTGGGGCAGTGGGGGGAGGGAGGGTAGTGTTGACATTTGCTGTTAGTTTGGTGCTGCGCTGGTGTCTGCTTGTTCCTCAAGGGCTACACTAAGGCACCAAGGAATAGCCTCGTGCTCTGCTGGGGCTCCTCTGGCACTATGATGAGGTGCAGATGGTGGTGGCTGGTCTAAGTGGTGCCCCTGGCGCTGCCCAGGGCTGCTGGGAGGGGGTGAGCTGCTTGCTTGCAACCGCAGCAGGGCTTTGGAGCCTCTGACTCGAAGAGGCAGTGCTTGCCCCAGCAGCGCTCCTCTTTCACCCAACAACCTTCCCTCTTGTCTTGGGTTAGAAAATTGTTTCACTCTTGTCTTTTTTGTTGCTTCTGCCATCCCAGAATTCATTTTGGGGTGCTATTTTATAATTGTTTGGAGGTGCACATGGAAGAGTTTGGGCAATTTCCTGCTTTCTCTACCATCTTGGCTCCTGAAAAATCTGTGAAATGCCAAATATTACAAAAGTACTTTTAATACATGCTTTTAATAGAGCAAATGGTAACATAAGGCATCTCCACTTCATGGTTTGTATTTATTAGGAGTTAAATATTTTCCTCATTCTCCCTTCGGTTCCTTTTTCTGTCTTGAGCCAGAAGATTTCCCTTCTTCCTCTCTGTTCCTGGAGTGTTCTCTCTGGATTGCTCTTCCGCTGCGCTTTCCTCTTCCTTGTGCTATGTCCACATGCACCCTTGTCATGCCTCTGCAGTAATCTGTGTTGGTTTTTATCTTTTGTGTATCCCCCATTCCCTAGCATAGTGAGTTACCCATAAAAGGTGCTTAATTGATTTTTGTAATTTGTTGAATTAAGTGGAATGGTTAGTGCCTTAGTCCTAGTCTCCTAAAATTATCATTATAGTGGTTACTACTATTTGTATTTTCTTTAATCTATCCAATCCTTTTATAAATTCATAAAATTACAGACTTGTGTTTATTTGGAGCATAAAGTCATTTTGGTGTGTACTTCCAGTTCATTTGCTAGTCATTTAAAAAAATAATCAATATTGGCTCTTTGAGCATCTATCCCATTTGATTTAATCTATGCAAATGAAAGGGGTGTTCTCAGGGCGACTAGGTGGCGCAGTGAATAGAGCACCGGCCCTGGAGTCAGGAGTACCTGAGTTCAAATCCGGCCTCAGACACTTAACACAAAAAACTAGCCGTGTGACCTTGGGCAAGTCACTTAACCCCAACTGCCCTCAAAAAGCAAAAAAAAAAAAAAAAAGAAAGGGGTGTTCTCTAGGCAGATGTCACAGTGAATAAAACTGAACAGCTGTTCCTAGTTATAGGTGGTTTATTTACCCTCTTTTCATGAAAGCAAAATTATATCTATTTGAAGTAATGTAGTAGAGAAGATTTTTGATCTTTCTTGTTTTAATCTTTTTGGGCTTCCTTGTTAATTTGTATATGATTCTACTTGAAAGTATTGCTCTTAAGTTGATTCTCTTTCCTTTTATTTTGGGAAATTGTAAATGACAGTTTCCTAATTAGTTCTCTCGACTATTAGTAATTTGAAACAAAGAAGTTATACTGATAACTTAAACTTTTTAACTGTTAACTTACAGTAGAAATATGTGAGCAATAGCATTGTCCCTATATTACCCTATAGATTAGTTGGTTAAATATTGAAACCAACATATTTTTAATCCTTCAGACAGCTCATTCTTAATGACAAAGATACGTGTATATATTTTTATCCAACTTATAGACTTTGCCTTAAAAGTTTTATTTAATGTGTGTGTATATAGATATATGTATACGTATACATATATCTGTATAGGAGGATATACATGTATGAATACATATGTGAGTATGTGTATATATGTGTACATAGAGGGCGCAGGATCAATTGAATAGGAAGGGATGATATTTAAAAGGTGACATTGAGAGGTGAGAGAGCAATAGAATGAGAGGAGACAGGGAAAGACAGAATGGGGTTAATCCTCTCATATAGAAGAGGCAAGGGATAACTGTTACAATGGAGGGGAAGAACAGGAAGGCAAAAGGGAAAGGGTCAACCTTACTCTCCTTGAATTTGACTTTGGGAGGGAATGACATATACCCTAAATTGGGTATCTTGCCCTGCAGGAGAGTAGGGGAGAAGGGGATGAGAGGGGGGATGATGGAGAGGAGGGCAGGGTGGGGGGAAGAGTTGCTAGAAGCACATACTTTTGTAAAGGGACAGGGACAAAGTAGAGAATAGAACAAGTGGGGGGTGGGATAGGATGGAGGAATATATAGTCAGTCTTTCACAATATGTCCATTGTAGAGACGTTTTGCGTAACTACACATGTACAACCTATTTAAAGTTTTAAAATAAAATGTTTTAAAGAAATATATGTATATAATACTAGTATTATTTACATGCAACAGGGAAATAAGATATACAGGCACTGGGGTAGGGAGATCTATCTTGCCCTACCGGAAGCTCAGAGGGGTGATGGGGTAGGATATAGGAGAGAGCAGATTGGGGGAGGGGGTATATAGTGGGATTGCTGTTTTTGGGTGGTGGATAGGGGAAAGACGGGGAGAAAATTTGTAACTCAGAATCTTGTAGAAATGAATGATGTAAACTAAAAATAAATAAAAGTTAATTAAAAAAAGAAAAAATGAAAAAGTTTTATTTAAATCATATCTTTGTAAATCAACAATATTTCAAATATGTTGAGGAGGTTTTTGTTTTTTAAAAAATCCTATGAGAAGATCATTATGTAGTGTCCCGAAAATTTTAGTGCAACTTAAACTTATAAAATTTTATTGTTATTAAAGTGTACTAAAAGGGGCGGCTAGGTGGCACAGTGAATAGAGCACCAGCCCTGGAGTCAGGAGGACCTGAGTTCAAATCTGGCCTCAGACACATAACACAAAACCTGGCTGTGTAACCTTGGGCAAGTCACTGAACCCCAATTGCCCTCCAAAAAGCAAAAAAAAGAAAAAAAAGAAAGCGTACTAAAGCTTAAACTATACTAAGACCTTTGAAACACTCTCTGTAATCACCAATTAATTGAATCACATAATCACAAAGTTCAAAAGAGCCTCAAGAGTCCTCTAGTCTTAACTATTCCTAAACAAAAATACCTTCCACAGCCCTTCTGACAAGCTGAGCCGTCCAGCCTCATCTGTAACTTTCCTGATGGTGGATAATTTGCGGCTTCCTTTGACAATACATTCTACTGCTAGCTCTGATTTTAAGGAAAGTTTTCACTATATCAAGATGGGATATGTGTTTTTATTGATTGGATCATGGACATTGCTCCCGTCTGCCCCCTGGAGCCCGTCAGATACAGTACTGTATTTTTACATTAATAGTAAGTGCGGTCTTTCCCTTGGCCCCACTAGCAAGTCCTCTCCTCTCTAGGCTAACCTTCACTAATTCCTTCCACTCATCTCCATATGGCGTAGTTTCCATTTATTTCCCCAGTCCAGTCATCCTTCTTTGAACACACTCAAGTTTGTGCCTTTCCTAAAATGTGATGCTTAGAAGTGAACATAGTACTCTAACTATGATCTGACTACAGCAAACATTGATGGTTTGTAACTTTCTATCAGAATACTACTCTTAGGTTAATAGAGCCCAGATTTATTTTATTTTGTTTTATTTGCTGTTATGTTGCTCCATTGTTGACTCATAGTAAGCTTTTCTTATTTCCTCTTTTTTGGCATCAACAACTTGTTTAAATAGGTCAAGTTGAATTGCTTCATTTCCGTGCCTAGTTTAGTATTGATTTTGATCTTTGCTGTAACAAGTTAGTAATCTGACTGTACATAGTTGATTCAAGAATGGCTCCCCTAATGGTAACCAGGTGTTCCCAGTTTCATTTAGAATGAATTTGTGTGTGTGTGTGTGTGTGTGTGTGTTCATGCTGTAATTTGGTATTCATGTTCAGAAGCTGCTGGGTATTTTCTTGAAGAAAATATTTCTTAGTTTATAAGAATTTGTTCTTTTGTTTCTTTTTTCTGAACCATATTTTCCAATATATTTGCTGGCTGTCTTCCCCTATAATCTTCTCTGAATTGAAGTCATTGAGTATGGTTCTGTCCATTTAGTTTGTAAACAGTTAGGTGGTTGGTATAATAAATAGAAATACTGGACTTGAAGTCAGGAAGACCTGATTTCAAATCCTGCCTTATTACTTAGCTGTGTGACCTGGGCCCATCGTTTAACCACTCTCTGCTTCAGTTTCTTCATCTGTTAAATGGGGGCGCTAATAGCACCTACTTTACAGGATTTCTGTGAAAATCAAATGAGATCATGTAAAGTGATCTTTGCAAACCTCAAAATGCTACATAAACGCTGGCTGTCATTTTTATTGTAGTTGTGTATATTGTTATTTTCTACTCTTCTTACTCAGTGAGTTTCTCTCACCGTGCTTCTCTGTGTTTGTTCTATTTATTGCTTCTTATAAGAGCATGATAACTTTCTACTGCATTGAAGTACCACAACTTTCTTTAGTTATTTTTCCTCCTGATGGGGCATCTACTTTGTATCTAGTACTTTGCTACTACAAAAAATGGTGCTATAAATATTTTGTTTTATATGGGGGCAGAAGACTTTCTTTTTTTGTCATTGACTTCCTTGGAATATATGTATATATATATATATCTATATATAGATATATATAGATATATATACATATACTGCTGAAGCCTCTGGGTTAGAACATATAACATTTTAGTAAATTTGCATAATTTCAAATTGTTTTCCAGAGTTGTTGGAACAATTCATCCTAGCTCTACCAGTAATTCATGAGTGTGCTTGTCTTCCCCCAGCCATTCTAGCACTAAAGAATATCCATTGTTTTCATCTTTTGTTATCTTTACCAATTTGCTAAATATGAAATGAAACCTTGGGGTCATTTCTCTTTTTAATAATGTTTGACATTCTCTCATTTAGTCGCTAATAGTTTGCATTTTTTTTGGAGAGTTGTTTGTTCATATCCCTTCAACATAACATATTGGCAAAGGACTTGGTCATGTGTTTCTTTTAGTTGACTATTTATCTTGGAAATCAGACTCTTACTGGTGGTGTATAATGGAGAGACTTTCCTCAGTCACTTCCTTTCTTTTCCTAGTTGAAATAATTTTGTTCTTGCAAAAGCTTTTCAATTTCATGTAATTAAGTAGGTTTTTATCTTTCATAATTGCTTTTATCCCTTGTTTTGGTTAAAAATTTACCCCCTGATCTTCTTTGTGAAAGCTTCTTGTTCTAGCTATCTTAATTGTTTTATAGTATGATCTTTAAGATTATGGGTGGGGAGAGAAGGGAATAAAAATTTTATATAGTACCTACGTTCTAGACAGTGCGCTAAGTGCTTCATAAATATTATCTCTTTTTGATCCAGCCACATAACACAGTTTGATTGTATTATGGTTTCTGGTTTAAGGTCTGTGTTGTTTGTCCCAGATATACATACTTTTGGCAAGTTCTGTAGCAGAGGTTCTTAGCCTTTGTTGTGTCAGTGAAGGTCCTTGATATATGTTATAGGCTAATGAAGTCTATCTCTTCCCAGAACAGTGTACTTTAAATGCATAAAATAAAAAAAACTCATAGGATTGTAAAGGACACCAATTATGTATAGAAATGCAGTTAGTGTTATGAAGACTTTTTCTGTAAGGTATTCATTTAGATGCATATTGAAATCTGCAATAGAATTCTTAATCCCCCTCATAGTCCTGTTCCTGACTTTTTGGACTTCAGATTCATGCCTTTCTTGGTTTCCCATCCTGGAACTTCCCTCAGCATCTGGGGCCTCCTCACCCTGGGATATCCTTCTATCCTTATGCCCTGCTCACCATGGAATATCTGTCAGCTGAGCCTATTGCCCCTTTTTCCCTTTGGTGAGTTCCATCTTATTTCTCTATTTTGTGAAGGGTGCCCAGACTGGCCTTCCTTCATTCTATTCCTTACCCTGTTCCTGACTCTCTAGTCTTCAAAATCATTCCCTCATGCTAGATACCTTCATTTCCCTCTTTCCCTCTTCTTTTTAGTTCAGTTTTATGTGTGGTCTCTTCCTCCTTTAAAATGTAAGCTCCTTGAGAGCAGGGATTATCTTTTTGCTTATAGATATATCCCCAGCTCTTAACATAGTTCCTGGCAGATCATCAGCATTTATTAAATACTTTTTTCCTTCCTTCATTTTTTGCCCTTTTCTTTGTGGATGAACTTGACCAAATACCTTCTAAAAGGTGCTGATCATTATAGATAAAGTAAGGGAAAGGCAAATGATGGGTATGAAGAGGCTATAATGTATAATCAGTAAGTTATTCCAAAGAAGAACAACATTCAAAGATATTATCAAAGGATTGTGTAACAGAAAAAGATGATCCTGTCACATAGTGAAAACAATGTCTAACAGCTGGATAGATAGAATACTCCACTAGCTTCGCTCACCGTAATGGAAAAAAATGAAAAAAGACCTCTAGCACTTGGGTTGAAGTAAGTCTGGTAAACTTCTTTTTCCCCAGTTGTGCCTTTATCCCTGATTTCTGTTGTCACAATGGTGGGAAAATACAGTTTCAGTTTGGTATACACACATACATGTATATGTATATGTAAATATGTGACATATATATATATTTGTTATGCATATTATGGTTCATGACAGTTGCATTACTTTGTATACTGGTTCATACTTTTCTTTTTTAAAAAATATTTTAAATAATTTTATTTCATTTTTATAATGTAAATCCCTTTTTACTCTCTAATATATGCATATATGTGTCTGTATAAACATATGTACATACATGTGATAGAAAATGCCAACTTTTTTAAAATTAACTTTTGTTTATTTTTAGTTTACATCATTCCTTTCCACAAGATTTTGAGTTACAGATTTTCTCCCTGTCTTCCCCCTACCCACCATGCCAAAACAGTAATCCCACTGTATACCCCCTCCACCAGTTGCTCTCTCCTATATCCTCTCCCGTCACCCCTCTGACTTTCCGGTAGGGTCAGATGGATCTCCCTACCCCCAGTCCCTGTATTATCTTATTTCTCTGGTAAACTTTTGAAAGGATAGGGGTGGAACTCTCACAACTTAGGCAAGCATAGAGAGCTTTATATTTGGGAACTTCCAGTTAAGATTACAGGTCCATTTGGGGCGGAGCCAAGATGGTGGCATAGAAGCAGCAAAGCACCACCGCTCCCACACAAACACGCTAAAAAACTCATAAAATGGGATGCTAAACAGATTTTCAAGCTCCAAAACTCTCCCCAAGACAGAAGGCACATCTGTTGCTACAGGCAGCGCAGCAGGCGGGGCTCTTCGCAGCAGTCTGGGAACCCGCTGAAACCCAGCTGGCTCAGGCCCTGGGGCATCAGGCAGGGAGCCACGTCTATAGGAGAGCGGATGGGCTGCACTGGAGGCAGAGTTACCACATTTATCAGGCCAGAAGACAAAAAGGCTAAGAGAAAGGTCAGTGGATTTTGCTAACTGGGGAGGAGAAGAGCAGTCCGGCCAAACTGCTCCCAGGGCAAGGAGGCAGCGGGAGGCGGCTGTTGCAGCAGGAACATATGAGAGCCGCAGCGGCTTCCACTGGACTGCATCAGAGCCCTTGGCCTGCAGATAGCAGAGGGGCTGACGCAACCCATCGAGGCCAAGGGCTCTTACGTTGAGCGGCCTGGATCTGGATCGTGGTCTTGAGTGGTGGTCCTGGGGTGCGCTTTCAGTGAGCCGAAGCTGGGGGGGGAGCTGCAGCACCCCACTAAGGGC
>CM053601.1:140183254-140212785 GCA_028646575.1 Pseudocheirus occidentalis
TTTTATTTTGCTTCCTCTTCCTCATGTTGGCCAGTCAATTAATTGGTTGGTTTTTTTAGGTCTGTGAAACTCTACTTCCAAGGGGGGAAGCTCTGTTTCAAATCGCTGGGGTTTTCCCAACTGCCGGAGCTATTAGGGGGGTGTTGCAAGTCCCCCCAGCTTTGGCTTGCTGAAAGTGCACCCCAGGACCACCACCCGAGACCACGATCCGGATCCAGGCCGCTCAACGCAAGAGCACTTGGCCCTGATCCATCAATTCAGCCCCCCTGTGGAGTCTGCAGGCCAGGGGCTCTGAAACAGTCTGGTGGGGGCCACCACTGGTTCCAGCAGTTCCCTTCCCCCACTGCTTCCTTGCCCCGGGGGCAGATTGGCCAAACTGCTTTACCACCCCCAAATTAATTTTCAAAGTTTTACTTTCACTAACCATCTCTGAGGATTTTAAGATTCCCTTAGGCAGGTGCTTTAGATTTTCTTTGAAGTAAACTTCCGCTGTGGCTTGGGAGGCTCCTCCAGGCTGCCCTGGGGCCTAGCATGGTTGTGGCTGCGGTTTTGGGCTGGCCGGGTCTCTGCTCAGCTGCCATGTGAGCTGCCCCTCTCCCGTCCCTGTTCCTCAGGCCTTGGCAGATGTGGAGGTGCTGGAGGCCGTAGATCTCTCCTGCAGACTGGCTGCGGTGCCCGCTCGGCTCAGCTCAGTCAGGCTACTTCCCACCGCCCAGGCCTGGCCACGGTCTCAGCTTCAGACTCTTCTAGCCTCCACTCCCGGCTGCCGTGATGAGCCCCTGCTGCTGAGCTGCCTTCAGCGAGAGATATGTTCTCTGTATTTTTGTGTGAGTCTGAGAGTCCTAGACTTTATCTGGGCTCATAATTTTCTGGGTGCTTAGGGTGGCGGTGTGGGAGCTGCGGAACCTTGCTGCTTCTACGCCTCCATCTTGCCTCCGTCCCAGGAAGCCTTTAAGCATCTTCTGTGTGAACATTTAAGTAGAAGTTTTTGGATATAAAAATGAAAATATATCCCCTGCCCTCAAAGAGCTTACATTTTCTTCAGGGAGAAACACCTAACAATCTGCTACAATATAAATAACACAGGAAGTACACAAACTGGAAAGTGCTAAAGTCCAAGAAAAGAAAGGCTAATTAATTCAAACACTGCTTAAGGGTGGCTGTGTGTTTATTAGCACATTAGGAGCTGTGAAGTTTACAAAACAAGAAGAGAAAATTTCTGCAATAATGGAGTTTGTCATTTACTGTGGTTATATAGCCAGTAAACGATTAGAACATGTAAGTAGTATTCATGATTATTCCAGTTTTTAAGGCTAGAAACATTGAAGTTCTTTGTCCTTTTCATTCCCTTTATCTTTATGTAATGTCTCCATATCCTGTCTTTTCTTTCTGTTTTTTTATTTTGTTTTACTTCTTCAATTAACAAATCACCGATTTATATCCCTCCCACTGAAGGAAAAAAAAAACCCCAACAAAACCTTGTAACCAAATATGCATAGTCAAGAAGAGTGAATTCCCACACTGGCCATGCCAAAAATATATACATCTAGGTCTTGATTAGCAGAAATAATGAAACAACCTCTTAAGTATTGCATTATTCAAATTTACACTGCCTATTTGCCTTGTGCTGGAACAAATGACCATGTTTTGCCAAATTTTATAACTGAATATATGCAACCACTTTGGGGATTTCATTATTTCCACTCATCAGGACCTAGTTAGATCTCATTCTGCATCTTAAATCTGTCTATTCTCCGTCGGGGGAAGCAGGGAGCACGTATTATAGGTCTCCTAGAATGGTGGTCAGTCATTGCAGTGATCAGAGCTCCTCAGTCTTTCAGAGTTGTTTGTCCTTACAATGTTCTTGTCATTGTATAAATCATTCTCCTAGTTTTGATCATTTCGCTCTATCATTTTATATGGTTTTTCTTTGATGGGAAGGAGAGAAAATGGTGGCTTGTTCATTTAAATAGCAAAGTAAAATTGAAAAAGAAAGAAAAGACAGAAGTTGGAGACACTAGATATACAGATGACAAAGTCTTCCCAGGTTCTGCCAAACAGTCTTTTTCATCATGTCTCACAACACAATAGAATTCGACTATATTCACACATCGTCATTTGTTTAGCTCCTCCCAACTGATGATTCCTCCTTAGTTTCCAGTTCTTTGCCTCCTCAAAAAGGTATATATACCTTCCTTTCTTCAAAATGTTTCTCTGGTTTCCTTTTTTCCCCATTCCCACTGCCAGTATTTGAGCACAGGTTTACAGTCACTTCTATTTAATACATTTTAAACCATACACATGACTTATCACTACATTAAGGACACTGTGAACATTCAATAAGTAGGTGATGAATGCCTTCTACAATGGTTTCCCAAAATGTTAAGTACTGGAAAAAGAAAATTAGATAAATTCACAGGGGACAGTCAGTCACACTACATGAAGTGATGACTTTATAGAGAAGACATTATTAGTCATTTGAACATTAAAACGTAGTAAGACAGGAGAAAATTCTGAGGTTAAAGCAAAATGGCATACAATGTCTTGGTCCTCCTGTAAGGAACATCCTAGTTGAAATCCCACTTCTGACACTAACTGTGGGATCACAGGCAAGCCATTTAAGTCTCTGTGAATGTCAGGTAACTCTTAATCTAAGATTTAAATGTGGCGTAATCCATCTCAGTGGAGGGAATACCCACACCATGAAATAAAGTTACAGGCATTTGCTGTTTTCACACTGACTTAAGAATATAACTTACTTAAGTTGTGACATGGTTTAATAAATTCTTCCAAATTTAAGGTTGTTTTTCTTTAGCTTGTTTTTAACAGTAAATTTAATCTGATAATAAAAATTACTTTTGCCCAAAATAAAATGATTAAAGTAAAAATTATCCATTTTTATAACAAAACCTGAATATTAATACATCAGAGATATGCAAAAGCCATTTGTTTTTGTTAGCTTTGTACACAAACCATATAATCACGTATGACTGTTGAGAAAAAGAAAGATAGGAAAGTATAGCATTTAAGTGGAATAATAGCAATAGCAGCAGTAGCCCTTACAATATGCCAGGCACTGTGCTAAGTGCTTTACAATGATCTCTTTCCATCCTCACAACGACCTTGGGAGGGGCGTTATTATTACCCCCATTTTACAGGTGAGGAAATGATGTATACATTTAGATGTTGTACATTTTATTTTTGCAGTGTGTTTATTTATCTTTGCTGATGATCAATTTTGTTTTAGTCATGTCCCACTCTTTGTGATGCCATTTGGGGTTTTCTTGGCAGAGACACTGGAGTAGTTTTTGAATTTCCTTTTCCAGCTCATTTTACAGATAAGGAAACTTATCTGTAAATAAGGGTTAAGTGACTTGTCTAGGGCCACACAACTAAGTATCTGAGGCTACATTTGAACCCAAGCCTTCCTGATTGCTATAAACACTGTGCCACTTAGATCTCCCCTAATTATATGCCTATGTACAAACTGTTAGATAATATTTTACCTGGAAACTATTAAGTACCTGCCCCCCACCCCAAAATGCTACTTCTTCAAGTTGGTATCTTATTACTTTTTTTTCTGACAGCACAATAGGATGTGAAAAAAAATTTTAATTGAACTGAAAAAAGAGGCCAAAAGCTTCATTAATTGCATATAAACCCATTCATATCTCTATATTTATGCCTGTAATTTCCCAGTGATAAAAAGGGTTGAAGTCCCTGTATTAGAGGCGAGATAGGCACCAATCCAAAGTTATTATTTAGAAAGTGACTAAAGGTCTATAAATTGGACATTCATGCCAGAAAAAAAAGCTCCAGTTTTTATTTAAGCTTACTTAAACCACATTACAAGAATAAGTGATTTCTGGCCTTCATTATCTTAATGATAATAGTCACTTCACACTTCCTGTGGCTTAAAGGTGCCTGTTCCACTAAGAAATAAACAATTGTTCTAAAGCAGTATTAATTGCCAACATTTTTTCGGTTATTCCTACAAAAGAGGAAGGACTTTCCAAGTATCTGGCTGTTTAAGACAAAAACTTAGTTTTATTTGAAGTAAATCCAGGAATCTCCTACCAGTCTGACTAATGTCAAGCCAACAATGTATTTTCCAGTGCCAAGAGGTCAGACTATAGTTGATGTATTATACACATATTGTGGAAGTTAATTTCCTAATACATGGAGCCAGATAAACCAAATGCATGTCATCATTACCGGGAAGGTACTTATTGGGAACATGCTTAGAGAAAGGTGCCAATAACAAATTTTCAAGAGGTCTGTTTTTACTTAAATAATACTAATGCTAATAAATATCTCCTGAGTAAAACCAATATCTCTAAAAAAAATAAATGTATATTTTCCAATGTTTATTCTTTGAAAACACTATAGATGCTGATTACAACAGGAATTCTTAAAGCAAACCAATATAAAATAAAAGCAAACAAGCAGAAAGATGAACTCTTAAAGCTTGTGCTCATTTTCTGTTCTATTATATAGAATATATCTATTCTATTCTGTTCTGAATCTATTAAGATTTCAGGATTTCAGCACAGCATCTCTCTTATTTTTGCACTATCTGAGCCCTGTTTTGTTTTTGCTTTTAATATGAAAGAAGATATTTATGATATTCAAGAGGATTTCAATATATACATATACATGTACAGATATACACATGTATACATTTGAGTACATAGTGACGAATTAACAGTGTCTAACTAAAAAAAATATAAGATCTTCATGATCACAGGGTACAAGGAGTGTTGTTATTAGAAATAATAAAAATGGTCTCACAGGAATGGAGGACCTGAATTTGGTGTAAGTATAAGCCTTCAGTAATGGTTACCAATTCCAATCCAATTAAGGTCATTAGACCTTCATTTTCTTCTAAGAAAAAAAGAGGAAAAGCAATAATCATGACTTTAGATAAATATCTATCCAATCAATACAATTCATTGAGTTGCTATGGCCTTCAGGATCAAACACAAGATCCCCATAAATCCTGGTTTGGCTTTTAAAGTCCTGAATAACCTGGTCCCTTCCTGCCTTTCCATTTCTCATACCTCACTCCTGTCTACCCACTCCCCTATGCACCCACACTGGCCTCCTCGAGGTTCCTCCCACCAGACACCACATCTCCCAACCCAGGTAAAGGGAGCTGGGGTGAGGTTCACTGGCTCTTCCTTATCCTGGAACTCACTAACTTCTCCTCTCTGCCTCCTGGCTTCCCTCTAAGCTCAGCTAAAATCCCATCTTCTCCAAGAAGCCTTGCTTGATCCTCCTTAATGCTGCCTTCCTTCTAAGATTATCTCCAATTTACTAGGTATATACCTTGTTTGTACAGTTGTTTGTAAATTGTTTCCCCCATAAGACTGGGAACTCCTTGAGAGCAGGCAGGGCCTGTTTTTTTTGCCTTTCTCTCTGTCCCCAGTGCTTAGCATATAATTATGCTTAAGGCTTAAGAAATTCTTGCTGAGACTTTATTATTTCAATCTGTAGTTATGAGTTAGAAATATTTAATACACAATTGTATACTGAATATCTTCTCTCCTGATTTAATACTGAATTTTTTTTGCTAATTCATTTAACATATATTAAGCACCCTAAACATACTCTTCCTAAAGTTACCACTTACCTCCAAATTGTCAAATCCAATGGGCCTTTTGCTTTTGCTTTTTTTTTTTTTGGAGGGGTGGAAGGCAAGGCAATTGGGGTTAAGTGACTTGCCCGAGGTCACAAGGCTAGTAAGTGTTATGTGGTTGAGGTTAGATTTGAACTCGGGTCCTCCTAACTACAGGGCTGGTGCTCTATTCACTGTGCACCTAGGTGCCCTAATGGGCATTTTCTTAATTCTCATTTTCCTCAACCCTTCTGTACCACTTAACACTGCTGACCACCCTCTACTCTTAGATATTCTGTTCTCTCCAGATTTTCATGGCCCTTCTCTTGTTTCACTTCCCACCTGTGCAAACACTCCTCAAAATTCTTTGCTGTTCATCATCAGCATCTCCTTTTCTATACGCATACCTCAATGCTCTGAGCCAAGGCCATTTCTCTTCTCCCAATGCACTCTTTCTCTTGGTGACCTTGCATTCCTATGGGTTCAATTACCATATGAATCTCAGACCTTACAAACCTAGCTCTTAATCAACTATAGGCATCATAAAATTCCTTTTGGAAATCTCAAACTGAATGTTCTAATACACATCTCAAACTCAACATGTCCCAAAGAAATTGAGCTCAATATTTCTCTTCAAAATGTTCTTATTTCTGTTAAGTGTACCAGTCAGTCGATAACTATTACGTGCTTAACATGTACATATACTAGTCACCATCTTTTCTTCCAGTCACTCACATCTGCAACCTCAGCAATCCTTAACTTGTCACTTTCTTTCACCACACATATCTAATCAGTAGCCAGACACCTTCACTTCCATATCATCTCTTGCATCTGCCTGCCTCTTTCCACTCACTCAGCCATCACTAATTCAAAACCCTCATCCCCTCTCCCCTGGTCTGTTGCAGCACCCTCCTCACTGCTTTCCTTGCCTCCAGAGTTTTCTTTCTCCAACCCATCCTCCAAAGAGCTAACAAAAGTGATTTTCCCTAAAACTAGGTTTAGCTATGTTACTCCTCTGCTCAATAAGCTCCAGCAGCTCTGGCACGAGGATCAAACAGAAATGTCACTATTTAGCATTAATACATTAAGAGCCTTTTACACAACCAGGCTCTTTCCAGGCTTCCTGAACATTGGCCCACTTTCTAAAATCTATAATCCAACCAAACTGGCTTTTTTTCCCCCTATTCCTCACACAAGACATTGCTTTTCTTCTGTATCCACTCCTTCCATCCTCTGCTTCCTTCAAAGCTTAGCTTAAGTTCTGATTCCTCCATAAGACCCCTCCTGATTCCCTTAATCTAGGGTCTAGGCCCTAGACCCTCCAAATTACTTTGGATTTACATGCATCCAAGCAGTAATAAGCTCACTGACAGAGAGAGGCTATTTAATTTTTTTCTGTGTCTGTATCTTAAATACCCAGCCCAGTGCCTGGCATACAATGCATGCTTAATAAATGCTGCCTGACTGACTGAAGGCACTAGGCTAGGTTCTAGGGGTACAGATGCTCCCCACCCAAAAAGAAACAAAAAATACCAATTCTGGGGGAAAAAACCCCCACCAACTTACCATCTAAAGGTGTTCCAGGGCATTCCCTAGGGCATATAAAGATTATCATCCTTATATTAGGGTAAACATTTAAGTTCTCTGCCAAGTGAGATGTAGAATATAGTTTGGCAAATGCTTTTATACACATAAACATTTTAAACGTAAACAACTGAGATCAGGTTCTTCACCCACTTTTATAGCTGTTATTAGAGCTTTCAGGCTTAAGTCAGCTTTCCCATTTCAAAAGCAGGAATAACTTGTTTCCTTCTATTTTCCTCACAAATGTTTTGAAGACTCTGTACTTTGAGCTCCAGCTTAGGGGACAGAGGGCTGACCCTAGAGTCAAAAAGACCCATATTCCAACCCAGTCAGATATATACTGGCTATCTAACCCTGGACAAGTCACCTAGTTCTGTCACCTCTCTGATGCAGGCTCTTATTGCCTCATGCCTAGACTGTTCCTGGAGTCTGCTTGGTTGGTCTTCCTGCCATAAGCATCTCTCCATTTCTGTCTATCCTGCTCCATTCAGCTGCCAAAGTGATTTTCCTGAAGTGAAGGTCTGTATAATCCCCATACCCAATAAACTCCAGTGGCTTCCTGTCATCTCCAGGATCAAATACAGAATCCTCTGTTAGATATTCAAAGCCCTTCATAACTCAGGCCCACTTACCTTTCTTTTCTTACACATTATACAATCTCTACCACCACATACTCTTCAATATAGTGCCTTCCTTTCTGTTCCATGAACAAAATACTCCTCAATCTCTTAGCTCTGGGCATTTTCTCTGGCTATGCCCCTATGCTTGAAATATTCTCCCTCCTCATCTCTGCCTCTTGACTTCAAGTCCCAGCTAAAATTCCAGCCTTTTCCAATCCCACTTCATTTTAGTGCCTTCCCTCCAGCGACTGTTTACTAATTATCCAATATACAACTTGCTTATACGTAGTTGTTTGCATATTGGCTCCCCCATTACTGTAAACCCCTCCAATGCAGACATTGCTTTTTTGCCTTTCTTTTTATGATCTGCACTTAATCGAAGCCTGGAGCATGGGAGACACTTGATAAATATTTACAGACTGACCTAACTCTCTGACCCCAGGCAACTTGGTAAGCCTGCAGTGGTAGAGTCAGCAACCACAGCAAAGGTAGAACTTTCCTCAAGAGAAGTTCCCTAAAGTCACAGGTCTGGATCCCTCTGCACCACTGTTACCAAAAAGCACCAAGGAACAGTTAAAACCAAAGTGATTTTCCTAAAATACAGGTCTGATCACATCATTCACCTACTTAATAAACTCAAGTGGCTCCCTATTACTTTTAATAAATTACTTCTAATAAAATTTAAAACTCTGTTCCTCATTTAAAACTCTTTACAACATGACTCCAATTTCACAATCTAGTTTCCTTCAAATCTTAGCTCACATACAATCTCTACATGAAAGTCTTTCCTACTTCCCATCCCCTAAGATACCCCCATAGCTAATGTCTTCCCCAACAAAATCACCTAATCAACTTTGTATCTGTTCTGTTTATATTATATTATATCCATGCCACCCAGGCTAGACCCTAAGCTTGAGGTCAAGGATGGTTTCAAGGTTGTCTTTGTGTCCCTAGAAGTTGGCATAGCGCCTGGCACTTGGCTTAAATAATGCTTCATTATATTGTTTTAGATTAGTGGTATTGTTTTTAGTAATCACTGATTTTTCAATTTAAAACTTGCACAATTTATATAAATCCTACAGACTAATGTTATTTCAGGAACCCGTGTACATTTTCAGTCCAACATTCAGTCCTTTTATCAAGGTCTCTGAATGAAAAATTTATTGATGCAGTTGATAACTGATGCTCTTCCCAAAAGCCTCTCAGGGGATAAAAGAAAAAAAAAAGTATTAAACTTTCATAAAGAAGAAAAAAGGATGAAAAATTAGATTTACTTAAGAAATTTGTGCTCCAACTGAACATCTTCAATACAATTTTATGCAATTTTCTATTTGATAGGATGAATTATTGATGCTGCCCAGTATGACATCACCAGATACACCACTTTCCTGGCCTCAATATTTTGTCCAATGTGCCGAAAACCCAAATAGATTACACAATTTAACTATCCTTTCAGGTTCTCTACAAGCATGCATAGTTGGTAATGAATCCACAGTTTATTTACATTTGTCAAAGAAAACAAAAGTAAAGCAGTAATATTATTATTCCAAGGAAATCAGTAGAAATTGTTAAGTTGGGGCAAATAAAGAGGTATGGGAAATAAATGTGGCGGAGAAAACTTACTTTATTTAGTGCTAGGACTATTACAGTGGGCTCCCAAACCAAATGGTTTGTCCAAGCGCTGATTTAGTATTGATCTCCAACGAAATATTACTAACTTGTTTATCTGTCAACCACATCATTAAAAAAAACATAGTTTTGGAACAACAACTGCCCAAAAAAGCTATTAACACTTAAAAACTAAGAAAAAAAAACCCTAAAAACTAATTTAAAAATACCAGGTTGCCCCCATGGCTGGAAGATGGCTTTGCCTTCTTAGAACCCCTAATTTCCTTCAAGCCTAATAAATTCAAGTACTATTTTCTACACTAGGCCCTTCCTGATCCCTGAAGCCGCTGGTGCCTTCTTCCCAAAGGGGGGACTAGACTTTTCACTTTTACCTTGGTAGTCCCAATGCCTTTGTGCCTGACTCACCGCAGGCATTGAGTAAATGCTTTTGAATTTACACTGATCTAGAGTAGCCCAGGGTAGTTTCCAATGTCATTTTCTCAGACCTTTAAAGGCCACCATATATTAAACAAATAACTTTAACAGATTAGACTTGAGAGCTTAAGTAGATCTGACTTTCCTCCCTTCCCAACAGGTTATTACGTACAATCCATACAGGCTCAGGAGAGCAACACCGGGGAGACTCTAGATAGAGCAGAGGAAAAGCTGAACAGGAAAGGCAACTCCAACGATCTGGGTTCTAAGAGACATTCTGCTTGTATCTGTCATTTGGTTTAAAGCAGAGTGGAGAACAGGGTAAGGGGCAGAAGAAAGTAAGTCCTTCCTTACAGTACAACGGTTAACACAAGCACTTCTCGGCCAGTCTGAAGTTCCGGGAGAATTTAGTCCAGCATTCATAGTTTCTATAAAGGCCTGAAAGAATGAGTGGTGAGGCGCCCAGAGAAGGAGGGGAGTCAGGAGAGAAGGGGGTAGTCAGGGGAGAGGAGGGGGAGCGGGAAGAGCGGAGGGAAGGGGGAGAGAGAGGGGAGAGAAAACGGGGAGAGAAGAGCAGAATAAGACATTAGAGGCGGAGAGTGAGAGCTTGAAGAGAGAAGGGAAAGGGGGGAAGAATGGAAAAGAACTGGAGAGAAGATGGGAAGCAGGGAAAGAGAGGGAGGGGAGAGAGAACAGGGAGGAAAAGGGAGAGAGCAGGGGGGAAGAAGGGAGAGAGGGAAAAGAACAGGGGGAGAGGGGCAAGGAGGCGCAGAGAGAACCGCAGGAGAGAAGCAAAGAAAGCAAAGGGAGCCAGGGGAGCAGGGACGGAGAGCGCATGGCCGTGCAGCCTGACGGCGCACCTGGGCGCACCTGGGCGCCCGGCCCGCTTCCGAGGGCGCCGCGCCCGCAGCCGCCTCACCTTCCCGGGCTTTGAGCAGCACCGTGTTGGCCACGATGTTCTCAATCTCCATGATCAGCCGCCGCCGCCGCTGGGGAGGAGCCGCAGCCTCCGAGGCGCATCTCTCTCCCGGTGCCGGCGCCAGTCCCCGAGCGAGGCACTCCCGCCGCGACCCGGGCGAGACGCGTCTCCGCCGCCGCCCCCGGCCCGCCCCCGGCGCTAGAGGGTGTCGGGGGAAGACCGGTCCCTGCCGCCGCCGCCCGCGGGCAGCAGAGGGGGAAGCGCCGCTGCCGCCCGGCTGAGGGGCCGGGGCCGATGGAAAGCACGAGCTCGGCGGGGGCGGGTCACGGCTTCCTCGCCTTCGCGGCTGCTAACACCGTCGTCGCCGCCGCCGCCGCCTCCCGGGCTCTCCTTAGCCTCATAGTCCAAGCCCGGGCCGCTCCCGGGCCCCGTCAAGTTCCGAATGCCCGTCCCATGGTGGCCGCCTCTTCGTCTCCCCTCCCCGGGGAGGAGCCCAGGAGGCTGAGGCACCGCCTCCTCCGCCCCCGCGGCCTCGTAGGCCCTTCCCGCCTCCGTTCCCACTCAAGCGCTCCTCCTCCGCGAGCATTCAAAGGCTTCTCTCCGCTAGGGGGACCCCGAGCGCCGAGCCCGCCCACCCTGAGTCCCGCAGATGCGCCGGCATTCGCGAACTGAAGACTACAACTACCCGAGGGCTCTACGGAGGCTGAAATAGGGAGATTCGAGGAGGAGTGGAAGGGGGAAATAAATTGCTAAGCCTTCTGGGAGTTGTAGTCCTATAGAGGGACCGCAGTTGAGACCAACTAGACACAAGATAAGGGAGGGTTGCATGCTGGGATTTGTAGGTTCCTAATAGATCTTCGCGAGAACTGGGGAGGAAGAAGGTTCAGTTGTCGCGAGAGTTAGTCGTCTGTTGTCAGGTGGCGTGGCTGCGCACGTTGTTGCCGGTCTCTCTCCGCTTCTTTTCCCAGTTTCCGGGGCATCGCTGAGTCCGCTGCTTCTTCGGCCAACCTGTCGGAAGGCTGTACGTGCATCATGGGCAAAACCAGGGGCAAGGCCCTGGGGAGCCAGGCCAGAGGCCGGAAGGCCAAGCTCCCCGTCAACCCCAACCCCTTCGAGGTGAAGATCAACCGGCAGAAGTTCCAGATCCTGGGAAGGAAAACGCGCCACGACGTGGGCCTGCCGGGGATATCCAGAGCTAAGGCCATCAAGAAGGTGAGGGCCCTGGCCGGGAAGCCCGGAGATGGGGCTGGGCTCAGTTGACCTGTGTGTAAAAGGACGGGGCTCCGTGCGATTTCGAATTAGGAAGGAGGAGCCTTGGCGGTGCCTTAGTCCCTGTATATGTTGACGATTTCCGAGGTCCCTCCGGATCTACGACGCTTAATGGCATTACTGTAGTCTATCACTATAGTCTCGGGGTCTCCCGACCTAAGGATCCCTGGGTTGGCTCTCGGCTGCACTCCAGGTCCAGGAATCTCATTTTTCAGCCTGATCTCGCACTTTTGTGGCCCTTTACTTGATGTCCAGCCGCACTGGTCTGTGCACTCTTCCCCATCCTCGCCCTGCTCTCCTTCCTTTACCTTACCCACCTTCACAGTGCCCCCCACAGCCCCCCAAAAGACCTCCCGATTCAGATTTCTCTTCGAACTTTATTCGCCCCTGTCCTTTGAGCTGATCTCATTTTCCTCATAATTGTTAGATTGCAAATTATTTGTGGGTAGCTTCAGTACCGTAGAATATTAACTAGCATCTGTATAGTTCTTGCAATGTGACAAGCACTGTTAAGTATATTACAAATATTATCTAAGCTGTTTTTAATAAGAACACTGGAAGGTAGGTGTTATCTTTTTTTTTTTTTTTTACAATGGTGGAAACTGAGACAAACAAGTTTTTTGACAGGCTCCGTGCTATCCAATGAGCCATCTAGCTGCCTTTTTTATTCTAGCATAGTTTATATTCTTAGTGCTTATTAACTCAGGTGCTGAATAGGATAGGAACTGTCTGGGTGGCTTTATTGGTAAAGGGAGCTGAATTCCTAGGTGACAAACCAATGCAGATCTGCATCTTTTTGCTACAGTCTTAAAAGAGTTGTGGGAGGCAGCTAGGTGGTGCAGTGAATAGAGCACTGGCCCTTGAAGTCAGGAGGACCTGAGTTCAAATCCGGCCTCAGACACTTAGCACAAAACTAGCCACGTGACTTTGGCCAAGTCACTTAACCCCCAATTGCCCCTCCAAAAAGCAAAAAACAAAACAAACAAAGAGTTGTGTAGAGCACTGAAAGTTTAAGTAACTTGCCCAGGGTCACACAGAATCTGAGGCACAAGGGAGTCATTCTTGAGATTATATCAGGAGCCTCTCCTCCCTCTGGACGAATTTTATTCATAGTTGTCACAACGAAACTGGTTCATCAGAACTCAGCAAACATTTATTCAGGGATTTGCTGTGTGGGAATTATTGTGCCAAGCCATTGGATATAAGAAAAAGGTCCTCCCTGGGAGGTAGCTGTGATAAAATGGCAAGTGCTGGGAGATGGAGTCCTGGCTGCCTAAACTGTGTGACTTCAGGAGAGTTGCTAGTTTTCTCAGCCTCAGTTCCTTCAGTGAAGAGGCCAGTACTTACATGAGCCATCTCTTGGGGTTAGTCAAAGAATCAAGGAAGAGAATGTCTGTCAAGCCTTTTGTAGACCATAAAGCATACTGTGTAGGCTGTTGTTATGGGGAGGAAGAATGAAGATGGGTAAACAAGATGGGTAAACAACTGCCTAGAATAGTGGTTCTCAACCTTCCTAACTCAACGACCTTTTAATACAGTTCCTCATGTTGTGGTGACCTCCAGCCATAAAATTATTTTCGTTGCTACTTCATAACTGTAATTTTGCTACTGTTATGAACCTATCTGATATACAGGATGTATTTTCATTGTTACAAATTGAACATAACCCGCAGGTTGAGAACCGTTGGCCTAGAAGTTCTCTCAAAATTATTAAAGGGATAGGGGAAGACAGTGACCTGAGAGATTCAAAGAGGGACAGGGATTACTTCTAGCTGTTAGGATCAAGGAAAGGCTGCTAACTTTTATCAGTGTGTGCCACTCACTGCTATGCACTTTACAATCGTTGTCTCACCTGTCCTCAGAACAACCCTGGGAGGGAGGTGCTCTTCTTATACCCATTTTACAGATGAGGAAACTGAGGCAAACAGGTTGACCTGCTCAGAGTCACATACAGGTTACTAGCTAGTAAGCTTTTGAGGTTCTAGTTGAACTCAGGTCTTCTTGACCCCAGAACCAGTGCAGCATCCACATCCACTGTGTCCCCTAGTTAGCCCTTCACTGCTATTCAACAAACTACGTTTTATCTGTTTTTTGATTCTTTAACTCATTCCTCTCTCAATTATTATTTCAGACTTTGCTCTCTGTCTTTCTTTTATTTATTTATTTTTAGTTTACAGCATTCAGTTACATAAGCTTTTGAGTTCCAAATTCTCTCTCCCCATCCCCTCCCCAAGACAGCATGCTATCCAGTATAGGTTCTACATATACATTCACATTGAACATTTTCACATTAGTCATGTTGCAAAGAAGAATTATGAACAATGGAAGGAACCACGAGAAAGAAGAAAAAGAACAAAAGAGAGAGCAAATAGTATGTTTCGATCTGCATTCAGTAATTCTCTGGATGTGGATAGTATTTTCCATCAAGCATTACTGAGAAGAGCCAAGTCTATCCCAGTGTTTGCCCTCTGCCTTCAAGTCCTCAGTTCAACTCTTACCCTCTAAATTCCCAGGAGACAATGTCACCTCCTCTTTACTAAAATTTTGCTTTAGATTGTGAGTTCCCTGAGAGCAGGATCCATCTCTTGTCTTTCTTTATATCCACAGCCATTACACTGCATGGCATATTGTAGATGCTTATTGAATGCTTATTAACTTGAGATTGACCCAGGATATCTTTGATTTGATAAATAACCAATTTAAGCTCTCTGTACTGATACAGTGGGAAAAGTACTGGCTTTGGATGAAAGACCAGAGTCCTAGCTTGGCTCCGTCACTGTAATTTGTGTGATCTTGGGCAAGTCACCAAACCATTTTAGGTCTCAGTTTCCTCATCTGTAAAATGAAGGGGCAGGACCAGATGGCCTCTAAGGTCTCTCTTCCAGCTCTAAATCTATAATCCTATGTCAGAACTTTTTATTGAATATACTTGTCATTTTTTCCTTACCTTCTATTTCAGAGAAATTCCAGAATTAGCCCTGCTACTCTATGGTGTCATTTCTTCAATTATTTCCTCTCCCCTAGAGGTGATATTTTACAGATTTAGGGCTGCAAATGACTTTTGGAATCATTTTATAAAGCACTTCATATTACTCTTACTATTTCAATTTTTTTGTCTACCAGCTCTTTTTCCTCTATCTACAAACATGATTAAGTTTCTCCATCCCAAAACAAAACAGAAAAAAAACTCCCTTCAACCTTTTTTAATCCTCAAAATGTTATCCTTTCTTCTGTTCCTTCAGAAACTTATAAATTTATTGCCTCCCCTTTATCACCCTTTCACACCTTAGCTCCCTGTAATCTTGCTTCTGTCCTCACTACTTCTAAAATTCCTCTTTCGTTGGTCACTATTGATCTCCTAATAATCAGATTAGCCTGAATCTTCCTCAAGCATAGAACTAATTGTGCAAAAACCCTGCTCAAAACCCTTCAAAGCTTATTAGAGACCAAAGAATACTGAGACTTCTTAGCACATGGCTTTCAGAGTCCATAACTGGAGTCTGCCGACAGAATTTGCACTGAGTTTTGGCTAAGTGCACTTAGCCAAGTGCACTGAGTTTTGGCTAACACAGTCCATAGGCCGTGTAGACTCTCTAAGTAAAACACTACCTTTTATTCAATGTCTAATTAATTTGGACATGGATTTGGAGATCTTCTGACTCTAGGCTAAGTGTCTTTCCAATACAGACTATTTGTTTTCTCTATTTAAAAACAGTAGATGCCTTAGAGACAAGGAACTGATCCCGTCAGGCTTGGAGGTCCCTTTCGTTCCCAGGCAGAAGAACAAATATAAGAGCAGAGACCTTATTTACAGTATCAGTGGGAGGGCAGAGTAATAAGACACATTTAAATGTAGTAATGTGGTCCCAGAAATCTGAAGCTTTCAAACAATCACCCTATTAGGTGATAATACTGTGGGTAATTAGGCTAGATTAAGTGGGCAACAATTGGTCATAAATCTCCAAACTTTTTGTTTGGCTTTCTCTTGTTTTCCTCTCTCTGGGTAACTGTAATTGAATACATATTTGAATGGTATGTTATATTTTTGTCATCAACTTGCTATTCCCCCACTCACACATGATGTAAGTTCATCCTTCTTTATACCTGGAATATCCTCCCTTCCAAGTGTTAAAATCCTCCCTGTCCTTAAAGACTCAGCTCGGATGATAGCTTCTTCATAAAAGCTTCCTTTAACCCCCTTTCTTCCTTGTGGTCAGAACTAATCTTTGCCTCATCAGACCTCACACAGTACTTTGTACTACTTTTGCACATATATGACATTATAATTGTATGAGTAATTTCATCTGCTTATGCTTTCTTTTCTTGCTAGATTGTAAGCTCGATGAGGGTGGGGAATGGCCTACTGCTCGTTGCTTCGTAAACTCTGAATTGAATTGTTGAAGACGGACTCCTAGAAAGTATTACAGACAAGGCTGATTTCTTTAAAGGAAAAAGAACTGTCTAATGGTTGGACAGAAGAGCACATTGTGACATTTATAACGATTTTGTTGTCAGCTGTGCCCCATCCAATTTTATTTAGTACAAACTAAGATTTGTTGTTCAGTTGTTCTTAATGATCCCTCTTTACAGAATATAGTATGTACTTGACAGAGCACCAAGACTGACTAATTTCTATTCTTCTTTAATTAGCCTCTACCTTTCTTAGTCTTAACATCATGAATAAATTTAGAAAAAACTCACTTTGGTAGGCAAGAATCAGAACGTGGCTTTACTTAACTAACATTCACAGTAAGGTATTTGAAACATCAATATTTGGATATGTGTATGTGTGCATACTCATATGTATATATCTTAATTGACTGGATATGTGTATCTTTACTTGGTTTATAAACCATTTAAGAGATGGTTATCAAGATTATAAACCATTTAAGAGCAGAGGTTCTGTTCAGTGTTCATTATAGTCCTTATAACATCAATCTGGTATTTGAACTCAGTGGCCTCTTGGTAAATATGGAAAATGATTGTGGATTTTTAGAATGAGAATACGAATGTGAATAGTGTTTTGTTGTTTATTTCCATAGGCAGGATGGTCAAATTAGAGTCTTATGCAGATGGATTTTTCTCCATCCACAGAATATACAAAGAAAACGTTTTCTTTGAATCTGAAAAATCTGTTCAGTGAGATACATGTATCAAAGAATGAGCTGGGTTTTTTCAGGTGCAGGGAGCAAAAAGTACAAGAAAGATGAAGAATGGTTTTTCTCCTACGTTTTGGAGGGGTTTAAAGTACAACTGAGATTGATTTTATTTTTAACCTACTGCAGTTAGACCTTCCTTTGCTTTTTGGGATGCCAATAGTAAATAAGATTAATAAAAACCAGATGATTTGAGAAACTTCATAATGGTTTTGCAAAGATCATTTATATAAGTCACCATTTTTTGGTTTTTCACAGAGGGCTCAGAATTAAATAAAAACTGAATTGTGCTTTCTAGGTGCTTCTTTAAAACTGAAGAGGTAATGATGCATTCCTCTAACCCAGTGGTTCTCAACCTTCCTAATGCAGCGACTCTTTAATACTCTGTGGGTGCATCTGCATGTGGGTGGACCCACCTGAAGATGACTATAGGAGCGGTGTCTCAGTTCCTAAGACCATCCGAAATATGTGTTTTCTGATGGTCTTAGGCGATCCCTGTGACTCCTATGAAAGGGTTGCAACCCACAGGTTGAGAACCACTGCTCTTACCTGTCCCATATCCAGTATATACAGTGTAAGCACAAAGTAAGTGTGTACTGGCCCAGTATGAAACTAGGGTAGTGTGTTGTTGCAGTAATGAAATATAAAACAAAAGAATGCAAGCTAAGGAGTTAAGAATTAAATTGTAGTAGAAATTAGATTCTTCGTGGAATTAGTTGAATGGGACAGGAGCAGAGAACATGGAGAACATTTATAATGTATTTTTTATCTGTCATATGAGGTAAATATTCAAGACTGGAATAAACCATAGTAGAATAACCACTAGCTAAACCGAGCCTTTCAGTTGGGCTTTGATATTGAGGCTTTTGAAGCTGAGTTGGTTAACCTTACTGGTGATTTGAAGACTGTAAACTAAATTCCAAAATTTAACATGTTCTGATAGGTCATATTCAACTTTGAATCAAAGAGTCATAGAAGAGGAAGCTGAATTGTGCTTTTTAGGTGCTTCTTTAGAACTAAAGAAGTTATCTAGCTATCTAGTTATTCCTTCTGCATGTGGGCTCCCCTTAGGTACCATTGCAGACTGAAGAGGGCCTCATCACCTTCCAGTACTGTAGCTTTGGAATTGGTCTCATCTCACCTTTATTTCATTAGACTTTCAGCTCAGATGCTCTTGATTTTACTACATCACTGGGTAACAGAGACATTTTAGAGTAAACTTGACTAAGTCAGCAGTCAGTAAACATTTATTAAGCACCTACCATCTACTGGGCTGTTGAATACAAGTACAAAAAATTTAAATAACCTGTATGCATAGGAGGTTACATTCTAATGGGGGAGATAAGTAAATACATACATATACAAAATAGTTACATATAAGGTAGTTTGGAAGGGAGGATACTAGTAGTTGGGATGCTTTTTTTCCTTTAGAAAAATAGAATGTTTATTTACACAAATCATCTTCAATCATATCCATATTTTCTCTTGATTAAGCAGTGCTTTGAAAAAAAGTTTCAAGTACTTCTTCCAACCCTCCACTCTCCTCTCTAGTGTTTTACCAAATCATATCAGAAATGCCAAGGTCATCCCCTGCATCCCAGTACTCCTGACTTTTGTCTTGCCCCTGGACTTCAGTGACTCAGGAGGAGAGAATGAGCTGGATGACATTGCACAACTCTTCCTCCCTTAAATCCATTTCCTGTGCAAGTCAAGACAGCATCCTGTGATGTCACTGGTCTTCTTTGAAAAGAAAGGACAAACTGCTATAACAACACCTCTTGGGTGGCGAGGAGGCACAGTGAATAGAGCACTGGCCCTGGAGTCAGGAGAACCTGAGTTCAAATCTGGCCTCAGACTTTTTACACTTATTAGCTGTGTGACCTTGGGCAAGTCACATCTCTTTAATCATATGTGTGTTCTAAGCTAAGATATGTGGTCCCTGTAATGAGATAACATTATATTGGTGATTCCTTTAATCACTATCAATACATAGTACACTGGAGAGGAGAATAGAAGGTGGAAAGAAGTACTTGAAACTTTTTTTTAAAGTACTTTTGAAGCAAGAGAAAATATGGATATGAATGAAGATGATTTATGTAAATAAACATTCTGTTTTTCTAAAGGAAAAAAAGCATCCTGACTACTAGGACCCTCCCTTTCAAACTACCTCGTATTTAACTATTTTGTATGTATTTGTATTTACTTATGTGTTACCTTTGTGTAATAGAAAAATTATAATATATGCCTCACACTTAATGCAAGCAAGTACAGGTTCTCAGCAGCAGTGGCTATACTGATACTCTTCTGCTTCCTGCCTTTTTTGTGAAATTGGAAAACATTCATTTCTACTAGTTTTCTTGTTCAGATGATAAGCTGTTTCTTAAAGGTAGAGAGGGCCTTTGTGAAACCAAGGGAAGAAAGACATGGGACAGCCATTGCAAAGGCATAGAGACGGGAGATGACAGAAGATCAATTAGATTCTGTTGCAAAGTGTGTTAGCTGGGTAATAACATCCAGTGAGACAAGAAAGGTTGGGGCCTAGTCTAGGCATTCTGGAAAGCAGTTTAGAACTCTGCCCAAGAAATTGCTAAACTATGCACATGTTTTGATCCAGCAATACCACAATTAGGGTCAGTACCCTCAAAAAAAACTAAGAAAGAAGAGAAGGATCCATATGTACAGAATATTTATAGCAGGTCTTTTTGTGGTGTCAAAAAACTAGGAACTGAGGGGGCTGCTGCCATCAGTTGGGGAATAAATTGTCGAACAAATTTTGGTGTATGAACATGAATAGAATAATCTTGTGCTTTAGGAAATGATGACAGGAATGGCTGCAGAGAAACCTGGGGAAACTTGTATAAACTTATACCGAGTGAACGGCACTGAACCAGGAGAACACTTTGTGCTGTTACAACTTGGAAATCTCTAAGAAAACTAAGATTCCAGAGGACTCATGATCAAACCGGCTACCTGTATCTTCCTGCCTGCCTGAAGTCATGGACTCAGGGCACACAGTGAGACACATCATTTTTGGACACAGCCCACGGAGACATTGGTTGTACTTGACTGTGCATATTTGTTACAAAGGGTCTTTTGGTTTTCTTCTTCTGTGGATTGGGGAAGGCAGGAGGGAAAGAAGATTTGTTTGTTCATTGAAAAAAAAATTTTTTTAAATGAAGAAAAACAAAGATAGGTTGGGGCAAGGTTGTGAAGGACTTTAAAGACGAAGCATAGGAGTTTATATTTTCCTAGAGATATTAGTGATTGATTTGAATAGGAGAAGCACATGGGCAGATGCCTGAGGAAAAATTGGTGTTCCAGACATGAAATGCCTACCTTGTACAAGGCATTATGCTTGTTTTCTACACCTTTGAATCAGTTGTTTGACTTGTGGTTTACTGTAGAATATACAGTGAGAAAGGCCACCTGTTCCCCAATAATTATGCTAAGCACTGAAAGTACAGAGATGAAAAGCAGCACAGTCCCAGAACCCAAGGACTTCATATGTGATAAGTAAAGTGTCCCATTCCCCTTCAGCATTGTTTGTACAGTTCCTCTATAAATCTCCTGCCCCTCTTCTTGGTGGCACAAGAAGGAACTTAAAAGTAGCAGCAAAGGCCCTTAAGGAATCTGTCAGAAGATCTCCAGTTAAGATGGGTGAATGAATGGTGTCAGATGGTGTCAGACCATCTCTCATGCTTGTTTTCTTGAAAAGATCAGTAATAGCACCTGACCAGATAATGATCGAGAAATCCAAAGAGAGCCTACATTGACTTTGTCCATACCAGGAGTGCACAAAAAGACAAACAGAAAACTAAAAACACTAGGAAAAAAGCCTTGCCAAAAACAAGACCAAAAAGCCTGCCAGGCGTGAACTGGAGATACTCTAAGGACATCTAAAGTCCATAGTAATCTGTGCCTTGGGGCAGGAGACTGGAGTGCTTTGAGAATGCTTCAGGGTAGTCAGAAACCCACAATGCTACAGCTAAAAACTAGGACTGGAGCCATAAGTACAGATTGAAATGCCCAAGTGACTCCAGAAATCCATGGCCTTCTGTCTTGAAATGAGCCAGAGGAATGAGAGGTAATGCTCTGAACCATAACAGTCTGAGGGACCTGAAAACTATTAGAGCTCTGAAGGAACCATTAAGAGCAAGTGAAAACCAACCACAGGAGAGGCTGTCATTATCAGAGAGAACCACTCAAGAGCCAGTCTGCCTACCTAAGAGAGTGAGACCAAGAGAGCCTTGGCCCAGACACAAAGGCCCAATCTGGAAATTAAGACTCTGGAAATAAGAATAAGCAGAGGAAGATACTGGTCAAAATGAAGAAATCCTATGGATCAAGAGATGGCCAAGTTGCCAGTCCAGAGGATCAAAATAACCCCATAACAACTCTAAATGGAACCTCAATAAAAATCGGCTTGGCCGTAAATCCTACAATAGTATCTCAAAGAAAAACAAAATTTTTGTTTAAATTATAAATGAAATAGTGCTTAGCAGGTGCTTGATAAATACATGTTGACTTAACTTGAAATGAGAGTGTTAGAGGAAAGAATTGGGGTTCCACAGACCAAATCCAGCCATCTCCCTGTATTTGTATGGCCTATGAACTAAGGAAGTTATTTCAAAAATATTCTGTACAACCATAGTTAATTCCTTGTTTAGAACAGAATGTGGTAAAAAAAACAAAACTAACCTGTGAGTAACTCTCTGAAAATGAGAAGACATCAAATAGAAATCTACAACTTCAAAAGACAGAAAAACATTTGAGGCCAAAACCTAAGGGGTTTTTCTTTTTTTTAAATGTGAAATGTAAAATACCTACTATAATAAAAAAAAACTGACCTGAAAAGTCAAGGAGAAAGAATCTAAGACTCATTAGACTCCCTCAGTACCTTCATCTTCCCCCCCACCAAAAAAACCCTGCATGAATATTATAAGTAATCATAAATGAAACTACCTAATCTGACCTCAGACACTTAATACAAAAAACTAGCTGTGTGACCTTGGCCAAGTCACTTAACTCCAATTGCCCTACCTTCCCCTCCAAAAGGTGAATGGATGAATGAATGAATGAATGAATGAAACGAAACTACCTACATCTATTAAAACCACAAGGCAAACTGAAAATAGAATTTGCCAGTCATCTCCTGAAAGAAACTCAAAAATGAAAACTTTCAAGAACATCCTAGCCACACTCCAAGCTTCCAGGTCAAAAAAAAAAAAAAAATGCTGCAAACAGCCAGAAAGAAAGAGTTCAAGTTCCAAGGATCCACAAAATTTGTAGTTACTTCTTTGAAATACTTTTACCAAAAGAAAGCGGTAAAGATTTATTATAATCTAGAATAATTAAACGTGCAAAAGTTAAGTACAGTGCTACAGTGGAAAAAAGTAGATTTTTAATGGAATCAAGAACTTTCAGACATTCTTTTTGAAAATTTCAGAGCTTAATAGAAACTTCATATTGAAAATACAGGAATCAAAAGAAACCTAGAAAGGTAAATGCATTTGAACAAATTGAAAGGGCTAAATTATGATCACATGTTTGCATTCTAATAATTTGGAAAGAAGAAACAAGAGTGCTTTAAATGTCTTCAAGGGTCATAGAGGGAGAAAACAGGACTGGGAGGGAACTTTGTTTTTTTATGTTCTTAGGAAAAGAAAGGGGCAGGGAAAAGGAGGAAGAAAGTTAAGATTTACTCTCTCATCGTTAGAGTCTGTGAGACTTAGGAGAAGAAGGGGTAGGGGAAGCAGGCACCATAAACTTCATGCTTACCTGAACTGTTCAAAGGAGAGATTTAACACTCTTAAATGTAATTTAGTGTAGAAATCCAGTAAACTCAACAGGGACACAGGTAGGGAAAAGAAAGGGGGGTTGCTTTAAGAGACATAAAATAATACCTAGAATAGAATAGAAACAAATAAAAATTCTACTTTGGAGGGTGGATAGAGTAGGGAAAGAGATTGAAAGGAAGAAAGAAAGGGTAAGAACCAGTGGTGGAAGAAGGAAAGAAGAGTACTAGAGAAGAAGCAGATCATTTCTTTTGTATTTCACTTGTCTTGATCACAGGCTCTTTTACTACCGGCATCCTTGAAGGTGTAAGGGAGGAGAAGTGAAGAAAAAATATGAGAGGATATAATAGAAGAAAATATACAATTAATAATAGTCATAATCATGAATATAAATGGGAGCAATAGACCCATAAAACAGAAGAGAATAATTAAAAAACAGAATCCAGCAATAATGTGTTTATAAAAAGTACACTTGGAGCAGCTAGGTGCTGCAGTGAATAGAGCATGAGCCCTGAAGTCGGAAGGCCTTGAATTCAAACCCAGCCTCAGACATGACATTTAACTAGCTCTGTGACCTTGGGAAAGTCACTTAACTCCAATTGCCTTCCCTTTTCCAAAAAGAAATTTTTTTAAGTTAAAGGTTCATACAGAATTGAAAGAGAGGACTAGAGGAGAACTTATTATGTGTTAGCTGAATTTTAAAAAGCCAGGGTAGCAATCAATATCTCAGACAAGGCAAAAAAAAAAAAAAAGTAAAAATAGTCATGGTTAAAAGAAAAAGGGAAAAATTACATTATACTTAAAGAAACCATTGACAATGAAATGTTGTCAATACTTCACTTATATATATTTGTGTATATATATATATATATATATACATTCACTAAATGGCATAGCATCTAAATACAGTGCAGTGGTACCTTGACATACAAGTACACCAACTTACGAGATTTCCAAGATATGAATTGTCACTTGATTGATTTTTTGCTTTGAATTATGAGCCAAAATTTGAGGTACCAGCCCTTCCGCTAGTTGGCGCAACGAACACCACAACCCAACTCCACTCATTCAGTCCATGTGTTTACCTCGCCAGTGAAGAAAATTAAGCAGGATAAGTAGCAATTAAATTCAGGGATAAAGTGTAGCATTAAGAGTATAGCAAGTAAATGAAAGAAAGTGACTGAAAGAACATGAAACAAAACTCCTCTAATCTCCTCCATCTCTCTCCTCCACCCTCTACCTCTGAATCTTCTGTTAGCTCAAGTCATCTGATATCCAAGGTAAATACACACTTTATAAAACCAGTTTATTTCTTTACATTCTCTTTTATTATGTTTTTATACAATATTTGTTATTCATAAATACTTTTTCTTATTTAAAAACATAACAAAAAAATACTGGGGTGGTATTTTGGGGGCTGGAACGGATTGATGGCATTTCAATTAATTTCAGTGGGGAAAACTGATTTGATATGTGAGCAAATTGAGTTACAAGCTCAGTAACGGAACGAATTAAACTCGTAAGTCAAGGTAAAGGAAAAGTTGGTTAAAATACAGGAGGAAGTACATAGCAGAACTATAATAGTTGAAGTCCTCACTGATCGCCTCTCTGACCTAGACAAAACCAACAAAAAAACTAAACAAGAAATGAGTTAAAGACTTGAAAAAGTTTTGAAAAGTTAGATGTGATAGATCTCTGACAGTTATTGAATGGCAAGTGACAGAGCACTTTTACAAAAATTGACTATATGCTTGGGTATAAAAATCTCATACATGCAGAAAAACAAAAATATGAAATACCCTTCATTGACCATAATTCAAAAATTCTATTCAATTAAAAAATGATTTATCTTTTAAATGGAGACTAAATAATTTAGTCCTAGAGAGTTGGTAGAGCAGAGAACAAATCATACAAAGAGTAGATCATTTTAGCAGAGAGTATTAAAATTTTGGAACATAGACAAAGCATTCCTTACTTTGAGGAAGAACTATAAAGACTCCCATCAACAAAAGAAGGAACAGATGAATGAATTAGGCATGCAACTAAAAAAAATTAGAAGTTCAGCAAATAAAAAAATTCCAACAAAATACCAAAATAGACATTCTAAAGATCAAAAGAGATTAACAATTTAAAACAAAGTGATAATGAAATCACTTAATCAGTAAATAAAAGTAAGAGCTGTTGTTTTGTTTGTTTTTTTAAACTAAAAAACTAAACCATTAGCTATTCAGGTTGAAAAAGAGAGGAAAACCAAATTACCAGTATCAAAAATGGAAAAAGAATTCATTGCAAATAAAGATTATCAGAAAATATTTTGCCAAATTGCATACCAGTAAAATAGTTAACAAGTGAAATGGATTCATGTTTACAAAATATATAAAATTCCTAGGTTAATAGGGAAAGAATTATATAGAATTTTAAAAATTCGGTTCCAGAAAAAGAAACTGAACAAACTTTAAATGGACCCTCCAAAAAAAAGAATAAGATAGATTTTGTTGTTCAGTCATATCTGACATTTTGTGACCCCATTTGGGGTTTTCTTGGTGAAAGTACTGAAGTGATTTGCCATGTCCTTCTCCAGCTCATTTTACAGATGAGGACTGAGGCAGACAGGGTTAAGTAACTTGCCCAGGGTCACACAGCTAGTAAGTGCCTGAGGTCAGATTTGAACTTAGGTCTTCTGAGTCTAGGCCCATTGCTCTATTCATTGTGCCACCCAGCTTCCCTACTTTGGGAGATAGTATCCATCTAGAGCCAAGAGCCATCACTATATATAGTTGGTAAGTAATAGAGGTCTTTCTAGTAAGCTCTAGGCTAGGGTAAAGTCATCGTTATTATTTTTATATGATACCAGAAATGCTAATTATAGCAACAAGCTGAAGGAGTCCACAAAGGCAAAGAAGAAACAAAATTAGTAATTTTTGCATATGGCATGATGGTCTACTTAGAGAACCCTTGAAATTCAACTAAAATCAATTGAAACAATAACTTAAGCAAAGTTGGAAAAGTTAAAATAAGCCCACATGAATAATTAAGTGTTTTATATGTTAACAACCTTACCTCCTGCACCAAAGAAATAGGAAAAGAAATTCAGTTCAAAATGACTACATAATTTATAAAATTTGGAGATTTCACCTACCAAGATATGTGTATATTGTGTAATTACAGCTACAAAACACTTTGTATAAAAAAAATACACAGCTAAATAATTGGAGAGATAATTAACTTCATGTTTGAGCCATGTCAATCCTGATTAGTTCGTTTATTCACTGTCTTACCAACCAAATCTACCAGAGTATTACTTGAGAGATCTAGAAAAAAAAGATAGAATTCATTTGCAAAAATAAAGTTATGAATTTAAAGATTAATAATTTTAAAAAGAAGGAAAGGGGTATAGCAGTATCAGATTTCAAACTATACTACACTAGAGTAAACATCAAAGCAATTTGATACCGGTTAAAATTAAACAAAAAAATTATGAATGAAATAGATCGGGTATATATCCTCCCATACCATATAACACAGTAAGCTCCAAGTAGATATATGACCTATATATAAAATTTTACATGACATACTAATTAGCAGAGCAGGGAAGTACATAACTTTTACAACTATGGATAAAGTATATTTGATCAAGAATCATAGACAATAAGATGGACAGTTTTGATTATAGGAAATTAGAAAGGTGCACAAATAAAATCAGTGCAATTAAAAGGGAAAAGTTAACCTTGGAAGAAATATTTGCAGCATATTTCTCTAATAAATTTAAGTCTGATACCCAGGCTATAAAAGGAATTAATTACACTACCTTAGAAAAAAAGACATTCCTTAGAAGATAAGAGGTTAAAGGATTTGAATGGGCAATAGTCAAAAGAAAATGCAGCTATCAAAAAACATTTTAAAATGTTTCAAATCATTTACTAATAATGAGAGAAATTAAAGCAACTCTGAGATTCTGCTTCACACCCATCAGACTGATGAAGCTGATAAAAAGGGGAAAGGCAATTTGGGGGAAGCTGTGGAAGAGCAGGCGCAGTAAAGCACCATTGCTGGAGCCGTAAACTGGCCCAGCCATTGTGGAAAGCAATTTGGAACTGTGCCCCAAAAGTCACTAAACTATCCTTAGCCTTTGGCCCAGTAATATCTATACTAAACACATGCCCCCAAAGAGAGCAAAGAAAGGAGGAAAGGATGTGTTTGTACAAAAATTTTTATAATCCTATTTTTTTGTTGTTTTAACAAAGAATTGTAAATCTAAGGGGTATTCATCTGTTGTAAAATGGCTGAAATGGTTAATGGCATTTGTATTTGAATACCAGTGTGCTTTACAAAATAAAGGAGATGATTTTAGTTAAACTTAAGAAAATTTGTATGCAAAGTAAAGTGAGCCTAACCAGGAGAAGGGTTTTTACAGTAAAAGCAATATTGTAAAGATAATTGACATTGAAAGACTTAGTAACTGAGCAACTTGGTTCCCAGCCACAGTTCCAAAGGACTCCTAATGAAATGTGCTCCCCACCTCCACAGAGAGAACCGGACGCACTAAGCAGAGCTTCTTCTGTTTCTTTGCTTTGTGTATGTGGGGGGCCAGGGGTAAGACACAACATAATGTAAAATTTGGTTTTGCGTGTCTGTACATATCTGTCATGAGTTTTCTTTTTCTTGCCTTCTCAATGGGTAGGAGAAGGGGAGAGGAAAGAGAGAATTTGGAGCTGGAAATAAAATAAAATTGAATTTAAACATTGAAAATAAATGCCTGGGAGTCTATCCCATTTTAAAATTTTGACAGACTTTCTCATAGAACATTATGTCATTTTGCTTGTCTGGCAAAGAGTACAGGGAAGAGGTCATAGCAGAGATTAGATATGGGGTTTTATTGGTACCGGGAGCTTGTTGAGGAATGCTACCATTGAAGGTCAGCACTTTTTCTGTACCTTATGATTTTTGAGAGTTGCCTGGGTCACCTAGAGGTTGAGTGAGGTGGGCAAAGTTTCATAGCCAATATGTATGAGAGGCAGGATTTGAATTTAAAGCCAACTCTATATGCACAGAGCACTGGGCCTGGAATCAGGAAGTACTCCTCCTCCTGAGTTCAGATCTAGCCCCAAGACACTTAATAGCTGTGTGACCCTGGACAAGTCACTTAACCCTGTTTGCTTCAGTTTTTTTCATTTGTAAAATGAGTTGGAGAATAAAGCAGCAAACCACTCCAGTATCTTGGCCAAAAAAACAATAAAAAACAAACCCAAATGGGTTTGGACACGACTTAAAAACCAGTGACTGAACAACAAATTTTATCCGCTCTGTGACATGCTGGCTCTCATTTGCTGAGCTGAAACAAAATCTATGACATTTGAGGGGACTCCCTCATAGATCCAGGCATTGCCCCTTTATGAGAATGCCCGCTCCACTCAACCTGTTAACGTGTTTCATTTTTATGAACTTTTTCTAGCATTCAGTCATGTCAGTTCAGCTTTGTTTATTCTCATCACATTATATTCTGCTTTAATCTTGAGCAAGGCATCTAATATCATGAATGTGTGGGACTTTGTTTCAGGAAGAAACGTCAGTGGCTAAAGAAGGAATCTTGTACATTATTGCTTCTTTTCAAATATGCTGTAATCATGAACCACAATTACAGGCTCTTGAACATTCTCGAAATTGGAAGTCTTGTGTACTAAGGGTCATTTGTATTAAATTATTCATGTTGTATTGGTAGGAAACTCAAAACAAGCTACTACCTTTTTGACCTTGTGAAAATCTCTGGGCCTCCTGCTCCCTCATCTGTAAAATGAGAGGGTTGGGTTTGGCTAGGTGATCTCTCAAATCCCTTCCATATCTACTTGAGAGGTCTGTGGAAAGAATATAAGATGACCAGGGTTCCTTTATATGTAATACAATAAATGTAGAGCAGAGAGGACCTGACACTGTTGTGGCCTTGTCTTAGATCTCTGAATGTCTCCCAAGGAGAATCTGTGACTCAAGAATGTGTAAAGCTTAACATAATGCATATTTCCCACAAACGGCTATAGTGCCTATAATAGAATTCTATTCTAGATGTTAGTGGGTGGTCTGTAATTTGAATTTATTAGTCCCATCGAAATTTTAAGCTGTATTTTTGTGGGAAAGAGAATGCTTGAAAAAATAACCATTTGAAATGGTGCTGGGGGGCGGAGCCAAGATGGTGGCTTAGAAGCAGCAAAGCACCACAGCTCACACACAAACACGCTAAAAAACTCATAAAATGGGACTCTAAACAGATTTTCAAGCTCCAAAACCCTCCAAAAAACAGAAAGCACATCTGTTGCTGCAGGCAGCGCAGCAGGCGGGGCTCTTCGCAGCAGTCTGGGAGCCACAGCCATAACCCCAGCCGGGTCAGGCCCTGGGGCATCGGGTGGGAAGCCACCTCTATAGGAGAGCAGATCGGCTGCATTGGAGGCTCAATTACCACATTTATCAGGCCAGAAGAAAAAAAGGCTAAGAGAAAGGTCAGTGGATTTTGCTAACTCGGGAGAAGAGCAGGTCTAG
>CM053601.1:140213285-140244590 GCA_028646575.1 Pseudocheirus occidentalis
CCCCCCAGTCTCCTGAATGCTCCAGCTGCAGCTTCTCCTGGACACCCTGGGGCTGAAACTGCATGGGACTGGGCTCTGCTCCCAGTGTGCTGCGAAGACTGCCTGCCAGGCTGCCTTCAGTGGGAGATGTGTTTTTCTGTCATTTCTGTCAATTCTGGAGCTCTAAAATTTGTTTAGAGTCATATTTCATAGGTATTTGAAGTGGTTAGGGGGGGAGTTCATGGAATTCTCCTGTTTCTACGCCGACATCGTGACTCCGACCCCCAAGACTAGTAATTGTTAAGTGTCTGGGGCCAGATTTGAACTCAGGTCCTCCTGACTCCAGGGCTGGTGCTCTATTCACTCACCACCTAGCCACCCCAGTGGGAGTGAGATCTTAAAAGATTATTGAAGGAGGAAGTTAGGTGGCACAGTGAGTAGAGTACCAGCCCTAGAGTCAGGAGGACCTGAGTTCAAATCTGACCCCAGACACTTTACAATTACTAGCCATGTGACCTTGGGCAAGTCACTTAATCCCAATTGCCCTGCCTTCCCCCCTCCAAAAAGCCAAAAAAAACCAAAAGATGAATAAAGGCTGGTGAGGTAAGTAGACCAATGACCTACACATTCAAATAATTATCCGTTCCCACCTCCAAACACTTAATAAGGTAGATGAAAATAAAAGAAAGATTATAAGGGAAGAGTCCTCTAAGTACAGTGTACCAAAATCATCTTTAGGTATTATTGAATTAACTTATGAGTTATCTGTACCTAACATAACAGATTACTTATTGTATATTATAATTTGTAAAATTGTGTTTTTAACTAATTGTTCTCTATAGATTTTCTACAACCTAATTCCTAAATGATCACTTCTGGACCTGGAATCAGGAAGACCTGAGTTCAAATGTGGCCTCAGACACTTATTAGCTGTGTGTCCCTGGGCAAGTCACTTAACCTCTATTTGCCTCAGGTTTTTCAGATGTAAAATAAGATGAATAACAGCATCTAACTCTCTGAGTTGTTGTGAGGAACAAACTGATAATATTTGTAAAGTTATAATTTTAATATGATTATTGTAGGTATAATTACAAATATAATAGAAATATTATTTTAGTTTTGAGGATCTGTTATTTTATTTTTGATGTGTGTAGTTCCTCAGTCTTTGCAGATCAAAGCCCTTCTATGCCTCAGGAGACTGTCTTCATGAGTTGCCTTGGCCAAAATATTCATTCCCCTTCTCCAGTATTCTATTTGTGATTCTTTCCAAACTTAGAAAGATTGGACCCATATGAGAAACTTTCCTAGATTGGTGTTAGGCCTGCGAGAGCATAAATTACTTCGGTATATCTTTCAAAAACACATGATCCTCTCTTATACCTATATGAGGCTTTGAAGACAAGCATTTTGGAGAAAAAAACATCCCTTGGAAAATACTGTCTCAGTCTTAGAATCTAAGAGAATAATTATATTACTTCTTAGGATCATATGTTTAGAGTTAAAAGTCTCATTACAGGCCATCATGTCCACCACTCCATCTCATTTATAACAGATGAGAAAATCTTGGAATCCTGAATTTGAAAGGCCACATAGTACAGTTTATACCTGAAAAATACCCCATTCTACAGCGTAGTGCAGCAAATGGTCAAACCTTTTATTGAAGACTTCCAGTGAGCAGGAAGCCACAACTTCCTAATGCAGCCCATTTACTTTTGGATAGCTTTAGTTAACAGACTTTCCCTTATAATAGGTTTAAATTTAAGTCATTCCCCAGTTGGTTCTTTGACCCCAATGGTCAAAGGATATGAACAGGCAGTTTTCAAATGAAAAAATTAAAGTTATTTGTAGTCATATGAAAAAAAATGCTCTAAATCACTATTGATTAGAGAAATGCAAATTAAAACCCCACACCTATCAGTTGGCTAATATGATAGAAAAGGAAGATTATAGGTGTTGGAGGAGAAGATGTGGTAAAATTGGGACACATTAATGCATTGTTGGTGGAGCTGTGAACTGATCCAGTCATTCTGGAGAGCAATTTGGAATTCTACCTAAAGAGCAATCAAACAGGATATGCCCTTTGATCCAGCAATAACACTACTAGGTCTGTATCTCAGATAGATTTTAAAAGGGGGGGGGGGAGGAAAGGACCTATACGTACAAACGTACTTAAGGCAGCTCTTTTTGTGCTGGAAAAGAAATGGAAATTGAGGAGATACCCATCAAGTGGGGAATGGTTGAACAAGTTGTGGTATTTGAATGTAATGGAATACTGTTATACTATAAGAATTGATAAGCAGGTTGGATTTCAGAAAAACTTGGAAAGATTTACTTGAACTGATGTGAGTGAAGTGAGCAGAACCAAGAGAACACTATACACAGTAACAGCAACATTGTGCAGTGAAGTGATCAGCTGTGATAGACTGAGCTCTTCTCAACATTACAATGATCCAGGCCTTCTAAAAGACTCATGATGGAAAATGCTATCTACATCCAGAGAAAGAACTACGGAGTCTGAATGCAGACCAAAGCATGCTCTTTTCACTTTTTTGGTTGTTTTTTCTTCTTTGTGGTTTATCCCCTTTGTTCTGTTTCTTCTTTCACAATATGACTAATGTGGAAATATCTTTTAACATGATTGTACATGTGTAACCTATATCAGATGCTCCCCATCTGAGAGAGGAGAGGGAGGGAGGCAAATATGGAACTCAAAATCTTATTTTAAAAATTTTATAAACGATGAATGTGGAAAACTATCTTTACATATAATTGGAAAAAAAATAAAATTCTATTTTAAAAACATTTAAACTTACCCCTTTTTAACTTGCCCGTTGTTCTTAGGTCTTTCCTTAGGGGCCAAGTGGAAAAAAAAACTAATTCCTATTCCATGTATCAGCTCTTCAGATACTTGAATGCTGTTATCTTGTTCCCAAAGTCTTCTTTTCTCTAGGCTAAACATACCCAATTTCTTCAACTCATTCTTACATTTAAAGTTACAAAATGCTTTTCATATAAATAAAGTCAAATATAAACAGCTGGAAAAATGTTAATTGCTCATGATTAGCTAAGTCAATATAATAAAAATGACAATTTCAAACTAATCTATCTGCCATACCAAACTACCAAAAAATTACTTTATAGAGCTAGAAAAAAATAAGTGCTTAATAAATGCTTTATTCATTCATTCAGCTGCAAATTTTATGAGCATCACAATTATACCTCTATCTGACTGATTGATAAAAATGTCAAATACGACAGAACCAAGCATAACCCATCTGTCCATTCCCAACACGTATAAAAACCAAGTGTAACCTATGGTCATTATTATTTTTCTGTTGTTTTTTTTTTCTTGTCAAAGAAATCTATTTTTAGTTGTAACAAACAGTAATTGAGAGCAACCTGTATTTGGGCCAATACGGTAAATTTTCTCTTCCTTTGTCGTCGAACGGATCTAAACTTATTCCATTTTTTTTCCAAATAAAGCAAACCTAATGTAAACACATTACTAGTTTTAGCTGCCACAGCTGAAAAAGCAGTTCCGTATATTTGGCTTGTGTTTACTCCTCCCTCACCCCTTTCTCCCTTTAGCACTATAAGCATCCCACTGACAAAACTAACTGATTTGCTGATTTCTTTTCCTAACTAAAAATGGAGTACTAGTGATTCAGTTTCCCCCATTTGAAAAATGCTGACGTTGATCTTGAGAATAAGATGAACATATTGAAAGAATCATTGAATTTGGAGATGGAAAACCTGGGTTTCAGCTCCAAGCTAGTGCTGTTCAAGTGACTAGCTCTTTGACTATACATGTCATTTAATTTCTTAAATCTTATGCTTCTTCATCTATATAATGGGAGTAATAATATCTACCTTAAAGAATTGTTCTATAGCACAAATGAAATTATATATGCATACACAATTCACTACACAGTCATCTGTTATTAGGAGGAAGAAAACTCTTGTTTGAATTTTCTTATGTGAACCATGGTACTGTATGGAGGAACACCCAAATTCTAAGAGTCAGATTGTACCTTGCAGCACACATTGTTTTGACTGACCCTTTAATCTTTGAAAGTTGTTTATTAATTTATTTTGTGTTTTGTTTTCCAGCGTACACAAACCCTACTAAAAGAATACAAAGAAAGGGACAAGTCTAATGTATTTACAGATAAACGCTTTGGGGAATATAATACTAAAATAAGTCCAGAGGAAAAGATGATGAAGAGGTTTGCTCTAGAACGACAGGTTTGGAAAAAGTATTGTATGGGAAGATTGGCTTTGGGGTTTGAGGGGTTATTTTTTGGTTTTGGTTTTTTATTTCTGAGCTGCCACTTTATATAACCAGTGAAGACAGCCTGTTTTGTTCTCATTGTTCATTCAATGTGCTTACCATTTAAGCATTTCATTATCCCTGGCATGGGACTGGCTACCTCACATTTGACACCTTATAGAAAGCAGCTTAATAAATATTAATTGAATGGGTAAATGTCCTATCCAAAACAAATGTCATCTCTGCCTACTGGCTGTTCTGGATCCCCTGCTACCTTTAGTGCTGTTGAAACTATGGTTTATGGTGGCATCCCTAAAACTGTTTCGTGTACTTGTTTCTTGGAATAGACCTGGGCTATAGAAATGTTTCGGATTTCCACTGAATAAAAATTCCTCTTCTCTGGGTAATGGTATATTTTTGTAGAATTACTTTATTGACCAAAATTAAACTTGTTTATTGGTTGGAGAGAGAAGGACACAGAACAGAATAAAATTTGTAAAAAATAAAAAAAAAAACCCAAATGTGTAATTATGAAAAATAAGTATTTGGTACTATTTAGTTGAATGCACTTTGGCAGACTACCACAAACTATTGTGGAAAATGTTAGGTAACTAATTAATGCTGGTTTCTATTCTTCCAGCGTAACAATGAAAAGAAAAGCATTTATAATCTCAATGAAGATGAAGAATTAACTCATTATGGCCAGTCTTTGGCAGATATTGAAAAATTTAATGACATTGTTGATAGTGACAGTGATACTGAAGAAAGAGGAATGTTGTCTGGTAAGAATCGTAGAAATATCACCTTATTCTAAGTTTTCTTCATATTAAATTGATCTGCTTTTCTCCTTCTTCCTTCTATTCCTAAAAGTAAATCAAGACCTGTAGAAAAAACACTGATGAACAAAAAAGATAAGTTGACAGGTAATAACACCCACAGTCATGGAAGGAAAAGTGATGAACCTCAGAGACAGTAACTTGCCCAAGGTTGATGCCAGACCTGGCACCAGAACTGGAGTGGTCAGTCAGTGGGGTGATAGGGGAGGATATAGGAGAGAGCAGATTGGGGGCGGGTGTATACAGTGGGATCACTATTTTGGGGTGGTGGGTAAGGGACAGATGGGGAGAAAATTTGTAACTCAAAATCTTGTGGAAATGAATGATGTAAACAGAACTGAAGTACTCTTCCTGCTCCACTTTCTGTGCTTGAGCCTGTGCTGCTTAAGTTTTTTATTAGTGACTTGGATATGAAAGGCATAGGTATAAATTACCCATAGGCATAGATTACCAATTTGTAAATGTCATAAAGCTTCAGGGAAGAGCTGACACACTGAGTCAACATCCCAAAAGGTCTTGCCAGACAAGAATGCTTGGCCAATCTGAACAGGATACAGTTTGAAAAGTTCTGCACCTGAGGAGGAAAAAGCAATTCCTTAACTTCAGAACAGGGGAGATATTTTACTCTTTAAACATAAAATTTGTGATTTTGCTGTAAATCACACCATCATCATTAAAATTATAATCTGTAACAGTTTCATTCTCCACTGAAATATTTCTCTGCTGCTGCATTATGGTATAGAAGTGACTCAAGGTTCTCATCTACCCAGGGTTGGTATACTGTGGCCCAAGAGCCAGATCTAACCCTGCCACCTGTTTTGTATGGTCTGTAAGCTCAGAATGGTTTTCATATTTTAAAATAAAGTTATTAAAAGCATTCTTATCTTGCAGGCCATATGAAAACTTACAATGGGATTCATTTGGTCATCAGGCCATAATTTACAGGCCCTTGTCATAGATTATTCCATAGAAAGCTTAAAGGATGGGCCTTTTTTTATGCATTATGTCTCTCCTTTGAGAACTGTGCTGTGTGACTTCAGAAAGCTAATCAAAATATTGGTCACCAAAGGATACATCTTTAGCCACAACAGCTAATGAAGACATCTACCAATGTGGTGAAGGTACTATACTATCTATCAGTACAAGGGATTACCTGTTCCCTGCAAAACAACCATGCCTTTGAAGTAATAACAATTACATAGCATGTTTAATCTTTGTATGCTTTTTTTTTTATTTTGGAGGGCAGTTGGGGTTAACTGACTTGCCCAAAGTCACACAGCTAGTAAGTGTGTCAAGTGTCTGAGGCCAGACTTGAACTCAGGTTCTCATGACTCCAGGGCCAATGCTCTATTCAGTGTGCCGCCTAGGTGCCCCTTTTGTAAGCTTTAGAAAACTTCAAAGCAAATTTCTTTGAGAAGTGATGCCAATCTCTGTTTTTGGGGTTTTTTTGAAGGGATTAAACCTAAGAAATTAAATGTTTTGCTTCCCTTTGTAAGAAGAAATTAGAAATCAGGTCTTTCTACATCCTGAGGCCTCTGGTTGTGAAATTACAGTAATGTAATTAGGAATTGGGTTTTAGTTTTCATTGACTTCAGGTCAGAGTTTGTCAGCTTTTGCAAAATCTTGAGAACAAATGCAACACAAAGCTAAAAGATGTAATTTGGGCAGGGATTTGTCATTTTTTTTCCTTAAGCATATGGAAACTGAAGAAATATAAAGCATGTAACTGCCCTTTGATATTTGGATAAACCATTGGAAAAAAAAAAGGAATTGAAGCAACACATAGTTTAAAACCAGCTGTTCTGTATAAGAACACTGGGAGGTAAAAATCATGACTCTTAGGCAACATTATTGTCAAATTATTCTGCCAGATGCTGGGTGATTTTTAAAGAGAAATGGTTACCATTTTATTTTTCCTTTCTCTTTTCAACTTTACATTGTTTCAGATCATTTTGTGGCTGTTCAACAATAAACTTCATCACTTTTAACCTTCATTTAGTTCATACAATTTACTGGATAGTGCTGAAGAGCACCCTCTTCCCCCTTCAGTGCATTTTTGTATGGGAACCTAGAATACTAGTCTAATAGGAATAAACACATATGAATGTTTCTTGTAATTTTGTTTGACAGATAAGTTCTGTTTTAACTATTAGTAATAGATTCACGTCCTCTGCTATTTCTGTAGTTGAAGTTATGCACAAAACAGTTTGTCTTGCTTTTCCAAAACTTAAGCCTTATGATTTCAGACGCTGACCTGAACTCCAAGCAAGATGTTTTGGGAAATTTTTGAGTGAAGTTTATGATAGCAGCTATCTAATTATGTGAGAGTGAGAAGGGAGGCATGTAATTTTTGCAGAATGATTTAAAATGACATTTTGGGATGCATATGAATAAAAAATGGCAAAGCTTTTGAAATTAAATATTTCCATAGTGTCGTATCTCAGTTAAAGAATTTAGTTGATAAGAGGGTGAAGAAACAAGAAGTGGAAATGACAGACGTAATTTTTGGATATCAAGTATAGAATTTTGCAGACGTCTGAAATTTTGACTAGAACTAAATAATTTCCTTGTGGATTATTTGTTGCCTTTTGTAGAGCTAGGAAGTTTTGGCAACACACAGTTTGTATTGTATGTGTTCATCTATGTTGTGTCAATTAAGTGTCTTGGAATGTTTGACCTTGCCTAATATTCCCCATCTGGTCTCTTGAAGGGTTGTATAATATCCAAATGCCCTCCAGGCAAAATCACACCATCCTAGCATCTGCCAACAAAGCTACAGACCAGAACATCCCTACATCTTGTACCCCTGAACCCCCTAGTGACTCTAAATCAATTGGTTCTAAACCACTCTAAACACCCCTTAACCAATTAGTTGCCTTCAGAGCATCTTCTGACAACCTATCTGTGCTGGACTTTGAATAAGGAGAGATGGGGAGTCATGTTATACCCCTGGCATTTAGCATGAGCATGTCTCTTAAACTCACTAAGATTTGTTTTCGTCATCTGTAAAATGATGTTAAATACCTGTTGTGGCATCTGCCTCACAGGGTTGCATTGTGTAAATGTCAGTCCTTATTGTGAGGAGATTGTGCCTTTTGGGACTGGAGTATTTCCCTCACAGCCATTTCTGTGCCATCTGGAGAGGTGCTGAGGGGGTATCTCCTCTGCCTCCAGTCATTTTAGAACTTTCTACTGTAAAGCAGCAGTATTTTCTAAGACAGAACTGAGAAAACTAGTTGTGACTCTATTCATTTGAGAAAGAAAAGCCCCCAAAATACTAGATTTAGCATTAGAAGACCTGAATGTTTGAATTTTCTAGTTGCGTAAGAATACATCCCTAAGAGGCTATAACTTTGAGACTGGTGAAAAAGTCTTATGGTGCTTAAGGTGAAGCTGCAGGATAGAGAATAAGTCCTGATGGTCTGGCACAAGAGCAAGGCAGATGAAAAGGTCCGGTGGTCTGCCCTTTTACTGGGTGGATCACTGCTCTTTGAAGGGCTATGAGTGGCCAAATGAGCTCTGAAGGCCATGTCAGCCCAGAGCAGTGCAAAGGAAGAGAAGTAGGCCCAAGAGTTACCATTTGCTCCTTCCTAGATGGTATTGGCATAAAGCCAAGAAAGGGGAAAAGAAAAGAATGGGAGGTGTGGCAGAAAGCTTGAGGAGGAAAGGGAAAAGTCTGGTGAAATGTGAGCAAAGGGCAGAGGGAAGGCCTGTCAGTGGCCTGGTCTGCTCTGACCCTTCAGTGCCCAGTGGAATCTCCTTCACAGCTGAAAAAAACAACTACCCTAATTTTTAAAAAAATTACCTTAAATACAATTGTGTATGTGTGTGGTGTGTATATATTTTAATTTATATAATGGATGTTTCTGAAAAGTCAGGTATAAATCAGATCATAGCTGAAATGTACCAAAGGAACCTGTTTTAAAATAGGTGAATCCTATAATGTGGATGATCATCCCTGAATATACTTTGTTGAACATAAATATTTACATGACTTGGAATGATCGTTTTCTAGGTATAGAATAGAAGTTATAAGAGTGAACTAAATGTAATCCTTGAGCACAAATGGAAGTTGATTTCTTTTTCCTCTATCTCGTCTAGCCTTCTTTCCTTTTTAAAATAAATCCTGGATTTCATTACATTTCCTTTTGTTTTGCTTCTTTCTCCCCAAAAGTTGATTTCAGAGGGAAAATAATCCTGATCCTTGAAAGTTCTAATGGTAGGGTTATGTTTCAATACATTAGATTTGCCTGAAGACTCAGATGTAACATTTGATAAGTGCCATTATGTATATGTTGTGTTCAAGATGGTCTATGTGAATTTTTTTGCTTGAATGTGAATTACTCAGTCCTTCTTATGACTACGCTAGGAGAAATGTTGGCAGAGTACTGTAATAGTACACTCCCAAACAGTGAATCTGTGTGTAGTTCATGTTAGTTCTCATTGCTCTTTTTCTGCAGCTGAGTTAACTGCTTCCCATTTTGGAGGAGGTGGCGGGCTCCTTCGTAAGAAAACCTCTGAACCAGAAGAGGAAGAGAAACCAAAATCACGCAGAGAACTTATTGAAGAGCTCATTGCAAAATCGAAACAAGAGAAGGTGGGTTTGTGTTCTTAGCATGGACCAACTTAGTAATAATGAAAGTAAATGCCACATCGTGGAAAGACATGCAGGAAGATGAAAGATTTCTTGTGTGTATGATTTTATTACATTTAGACTATATTTAAGCTCTTTAAAATGTGGTTAAAAATAATTACTTTTAAATATAGATATTTTGTAGATGAAATAAAGTCCTACTCCAATGCCTCATTGTGACATGAAAATGACCCTGGGTTCTCAAAGGCTATGCCAGTGCAGAAACGGGAGGGAGCGGCGGGGGGGAAGTAAACTCTGGCAAATTCTGCCATGCTGAGAAAGCTTTGAATATGCCCCTGCTAAGAGACCAAGTCTTTTTTTTCTGTCAGACCTACTAAGCTAATTACAAAGATGTATGTGACCAGTAGGCTGGCCTCCAGGTGATAAATCAGCTTTCTTGTTTTACCTCTCCAAGATTCAGTTTCTCTCCTTGTAAAACAGGAATAATACTTCTATGATCCACCTCACAGAATTTTCATGAGGCTCAAATGAGAGACATGTTGAAACAAAAGAAAATGAGCCATGATCTTCTATTCTACTTCTGCAGTGATGGCAGCAGACAGGTGGGAAAGGAGGCAGAGAGCAGCAAGAACCACGTACAGATTTTAGACCATCAATACATTTCAGTTTGTCCTTTTGTATTCTAAATGTGAGATCCTTCACCAGTAACCAAAGTAGACATATTACCAGAGCAGCTTAAAATCATCAATCTTGACATGCTTTGCTATAAACAAAACCAGAAAGAAAAAGAAGGAAGCCACAGCTAAGTGGAAGACTGGTTTATTGGTACTCCTTGGACAGGCAGAGAAAGAAGTTGGCTGAGTGGATTTTACCAGGAGACCTAGAGGCAACAAGAAACATTCTTTTGTGGGATATTTGGTTATTATTTATTACAATACTAATAAATATGGACAAAAAGTTCATCGTGAAAATAATAGCAACCTGGACACATCCATCAGTTGGTGAGGATGGAATGTCCTGTAAAAAGTGCATGCCTGCAGTCCTGCCCATATCCAGGTTTTGTGAGAGTCATCCAAATTGGAATCAAGTGCATCCTCAATGACAGCATCAGTAAAGAGCTAGCAGGCTCTCACAAGTGATATTCCATAATGGACCATGTCTTGACCATTTCACAATTGTGAGAAAGACATGGAGAATATTAAGATCCCATATACGTGGTGCTGACTCTGAAAAAGATTTTCATTCATTTGCTAAAATAAAATGCTACAAGTTTTTTACAACGAAGGTATTTCTCATCCATATAATAAGATCATTCAGAATTCCTTAGAATACATCAAAACAAATAATGCCATTCCATGACCCCTCTAATTACAAAGAGGGAGATGTCTACTTATCAAAGGTATTTGTCACTGTGAAGGAAGAAATCTGGCATAGAGTCTAGCATGAGAAGGGATTCCCTGTTGATATTGAGACCTTTGAGATACTCCTGTTTGCACATGACATTGTGCTGATTCCCTTCGATTCTCCTGGAAGAAATCTTTAATTACTAAAACAGTTCAGTCTGCACAGTCTACACAGAAGCTTCATTTACATTTACGTGTGGATGAAGAATGTCCATTGCTTTTATTTCAACATGTATTTGGATGGAAAAATTACCCCCAGAAGTAGCAGACTTTAATTGGTTTGAGAAAGTCGCAAATTATGAAATGAAAACAAAGACCTATACTAGCAATTTACTGGTATTGTGTATGGAAGCATGACATAGACTACTACTTCCGCTAAAGAACTAAAAATGAGTATCAGTCAGAAGGCAGTGGAGAACATCCAACAGCATAGAACCAAGGAGGAACTCCCCAGAGAAACAGAAGGAAAGGCTGTCAGCAAGGAGCACTGGTCAAGAGAAGAGAATGGCAAACAGTCAAAGGGTTCTGCTTGTCCTCTCAAAAAGTCAGGAGAAAGTAGGGAAAGCTTCCAGCATGTTGGGTGAACACCCCTGTAATGAAATTTTGAAAGAACATAGATAAGGATCTTGGAGATGGGCTGGCCTGGAGGGCCTGCAATGTGCTTCATTGAAGTAAACTCCCAAAATTATGAAATCCCAGATCCACTTGAGTATAGATAATGTTAACTTTTACCTAGTATATACTAATAGTTTCAATGATTAGACACTTGCATAAAAATATATTAATAAAGTTGCAATTTAGATTATGCTTGTAATTAAAATATTTTTCTCTTTCATACATTCATTTGATAAATATCATACCTCCTTTGCCATGCACATGACTCTTATAGGCATTGGGATAAAAAATATGTCATTGAGGTGAAGAGCTATTTTTACAGGTAGATAAGACATTGTTTTTGATTCCCAGAAACTTTGTCTTGAAAGGGAGATAAAATAGATAAATTAGCAAACTGAGGGACAAAATAGAATATAATGCATACATGAATAAAGTAGAAGCAAAGTGCTCGCTCTCTCTCTCTCTCTCTCCATTCATCAGATAGGACGATAAGAAATCATATCCCCTTCATTTTACAGAGGAAGAAAATTAAGTCCCAGAGAGGTTAGAATGATGTGTAAGGTCCCACAAATCCTAGGGATTTGAATCTAGGCCCTATGACTCCAGATTTGGCACTCCTTCTACTCGGTTGCTTCTGATGTAACATGGGGGTCAGGGGAAAGAGATTATGGGAAATTTAACAACAGAGGAGAGGGTGTTTGAAGGGGTATCATTTTCTTAAGCAGGGGTATAGCATTTGGGGTAATTGTTAACTAATCATAGGTAGTAAGGGATGGGTTTTTTAAAACTGTCCATTTTTATCTTTCAGAAACAAATATCAGCTTGGCCTATTTGTGTTTTTATTGTCATATATTGGTTGCTTTTTTGCTAAAAACTAGAATGTTTAGTCTGAATACTAATGATGTAAGGTGTTTTTTTCCTCTAGCGTGAGAGGCAGGTTCAGCGAGAAAATGCCCTTGAACTCACTGAGAAATTGGACAGTGATTGGAAAGAAATCCAGTTTCTGCTATCTCACAAAACGCCCAAATTGGACAAAAAGGATAAAGAAGAGAAACCTAAGGTACAAGCTAAACCATTTACCTAAATACTATCCTGAATGTCTTCTCAGTAGCCAGGGGAGAGTTTTTAAGGCCTTTAAGTGTGTGCTGACCTTTTTCTTTTATTCAGATATTATTTTATCCACCACCATTTAGTAAGGACCACTTGTGTACAAAGTAGGACATAGTGCTTGCCCTCACGGAACTTCAAGTCCAACAGAGGGTGTGAAATATGCACAAGCATGAGTTTGCTGATGCACAATGGAACATGGTAAGAGTATAGGGAATCTACAACTGGCTGTGTAAGAATTGAGGACAGAACTGAGATTTCCAACTTGAGGGATCAGGAGAGGATTCAGAGAAGGTGATGTTTGAACTGGGGCTTAAAAGAATCAAAGGATTTCAGTAGGAGAGGTGGGAACAGGATGAGGCAGCAATTCCATGCCTAAGCAATGGCAGAATAAAAGGTACAGAGATGAGAAAGAATCCTGAAAGTGTAGAGTAGACAGGGAATGGTCCATTGTGATTAGAGCTTATTGACATCTGAAAGGAAGATGTATGAAATAAGATGGGAAGGGGACCAGAGTGCAATCTAGATGTAATTCTTTTGGACTTTAATAATTTTGGAGGGGTTTCTAGATTGTTCATTTAAAAAAATTAAACTATTGACATCTTGCCAGCGTGAGGGGCATCTAATATTAACAGACCTTTTGGGTGGATGTATTTTATTTTCCCCCCCTCCTCGCTCCCCATCCCCCAAAGGGTCTAGTTTCTGGATTTAGGAGAAGTTTCAGTGTAAATTTTTTTTTTCAAATGGTCCTCTGTCTTTTCTAACAGACAAATAAATTCTTTATCAAATACATTTATTTTTATTATTTATCCAGCTGGTTCCTAAATACTCTTTTTTTTTTCACTCCCAGTTAAAAACACTCTCTTAAATTGAGTAGCTACTCTTTGGAAACAACTCTCATTTGTTCAGGCTTTGATTTCACCTGACTCTCAGCAAGTGAGGTATTTTGAGCTAGGCCTGTCATTCCTGAAAAAATTTTTTTTTCAATTAAGTCTTTTTTTTTTTTCCTTTTTGGAAGGGAGAAGGCAAGGCAGTTTGGGTTAAGTGACTTGGCCAAGGTCACACAACTAGTAAGTGTGTCAAGCATCTGAGACCGGATTTGAACTAAGGTCCTCCTGACTCCAGGAGGACTTCATTCACTGCGCCACCTAGCTGCCCCTGTTCCTGATGTTTTTATCAAATTTCTTGTACGTTAAGCATACAGTAGCATGAAAGGTCCTTTCCAGCCTGAGAAAAATTCGATTTTTACTAATTTAATATATAAATATTTTTATTTCTGAGTGAACACTATTTTTGCTAATCCACATGCTTTGAAAGGGACTCTTTAGTTTTCCAAGGCCTTCTTTTTCATTGATTTAATTAATCCTTAAGTACTACTATGATAGTTTTTCTTCTGGCAGCAGAGAGTTAGATATGGCTTGGCTGCCTCCAGACCTGGTCCTAGTCTTTGCTAACTGTTGCCAGACATCTATCGGCAGAGGTCTCTGAAGACAAAGCACTTCTAACTAAAAGCTTGTTTTCCCTTAGCCTGATGCGTATGACATAATGGTCCGAGAGCTTGGATTTGAAATGAAGGCGAAGCCCTCAGACAGGATGAAGACCGAGGAGGAGTTGGCCAAAGAGGAACAAGCACGACTCAAGAAGCTGGAGGTACCTCGGACTGGCTCAATTGATGCCTCTTCCCGTTTTCTGTTGTAGCCTTGGAACTGATTGTGAGTCTTGAGTCAAAAGAGGCTGAACAGTAGCAAAAAGTGATGGAAGTGCTTAAATTTATCTTGTAAAACTGTTTCCATTTCTTTTTTTTTTTTTTTTTTTTTTTTTTTGCTTTTTAGAGGGCAGTGGGGGTTAAGTGACTTGCCCAAGGTCACATGGCTAGTTTTTGTGTTAAATGTCCGAGGCCAGATTTGAACTCAGGTCCTCCTGACTCCAGGGCCAGTGCTCTACTCACTGCGCCACCTAGCCGCCCCCTCCATTTCTCTTTTATACCCAAGAAAGGTGTTTAAAAAAAAAATGCTGTAGACTGAAAATTCTTTCAGATATTGTCGGTTATTGAGTAATTTCATCTTGGTCCAGAAGTAGATTTAAATAGTATTTATTTATAGACTGAAAATGTACATTATATCATATCAGTGGCATCATTTAGCATATTTAGAAGAGATAATTTTTTATTTCATGCACTTGTTACTCTGTGTATACAATATCTACGTACACAATATATTTTCACTAAGGAATTGCTTTATTTGATTGAAAAGACTGCAAGAATGACTATTGGGGGATTTTTTTTATGGCCATAAAAATGTTTCTGCCATAATTAAAGACATAAGGCTTTTGGCTGGAAAGAAAACTACATTTTCTTTAGTAAACAGGATGTGCTCTAAAATCTTAAGTTTAAGACTTGTGATGTGTTTTGTTAGTTTTGTTGAAGAAACGTAAGTAGAAAACATTGGTAAAGCATTCAGAGTCTGACATGAATCCAAGGGAATTTAGATTGGGGAGTACACAATTGTGATCGTTCCAGTATCTGGTAGTGCCCCAGAACACAGCCAAACATTTTTAATCCTTAATTCAGAAATTTAGTGGTGACGACAAAGCGCCCAAGTTTTGTATCTTGTCTTATTTGCCGAGGTAGAAGCATTTTTGTTTGCTGTTATTCTTGTTCGGAACAGGCTGATAGACTTCGCCGGATGCTTGGAAAGGAGGAAGGTGAAGATGTTAAGAAACCAAAGCACGTGTCAGCAGATGATTTGAATGATGGTTTCGTTCTAGATAAAGATGATCGGCGTTTACTTTCGTACAAAGTAAGAGACTTGAGTTTTGAGCATCTTAAGTTGTTCAATGATGTTCTCTAGTGATTTCATCTTGGTGGTGTACTTTTTTGAAGGAAGCTCTTCATTTATCTTTAAAAAGGCAGGCTCTTCATTGTGCTTATGTTTAGATGTTTACTGATATAATCAAATGTCAAAACATTATCAGCAAGATGATAATAATACCTATCTGCTTTGCCTCCCCGGAGAAGGCTCACAGGTCATAGTAAAATCAGTGAAATCAGCAATTTTTACTGTTCATTTGTTCACTTCAACTGTTCCTTATCATAGGTGAGTGTTAACCTATAATGTTAATCTAGAACCCTATTTAATACAGTAGTGCTCATAGTTTAGGTAGAGTTTCAAATGTCAGTGTCAAGTTGAATAGCTATAATTCACTTCATCAATTATTAATTGCCTAATCTCCCTCAAGCACTTGAATTTTGGATCATGGACTTTTAGTATTAGAAGAAATGTCTGAGGTCATGGATTTCCTGCTTTTTCCTGAAGGATAAATCCCTTCTCCCACATGCCTAACAGACAGTCATGTTCCACCCAGACTTCTCCAGAGATGAATTCTTATTGCTCATATAGTTTGATTTTATTTAAATCTCATCTGTTAAAAGCAAGTTCTTCCTTCCACTGAACTGAAATCTTGCCCCTTGCACTGTCTCCTTGGTCTTAGTTCTCTCCTAAGGGGCAAAACAGGTTAAGTTTCATCATCTTCCATATGACAACCCTTAAAATATTTTAAAAGACAGATTGTGTTCCGTCTAAGACCTTTCTTCCCAAGGCTAAACATTCCCACGGCCATCAGCCAGTGCTCATAGGCTGTTCTCATATCCCCTTTCCGTCCTGGTTACTGGACTCTTGTCACAATGCTGCTCGTCAGCATTCCTTATGAAGTTGGGCCCTCAGAACTGAATACCACATTCCACATGTGGTCTGACCAGGGTGGAGGATAACAAGACTGTAAGCTCCCTTGTTGTGGACATCATACCTCTGCTCAGGCAGCCTCAGCGCAGGGAGGCTGTTGAATTATTAGTGCACAGCTGACGGCCAGCTCCTTCCCTCTGCCTCTCTCATCCACAGCTCCCTAGCAACCTAACACATCAGGCCAGGTCAAGTCAGCAAGCCCTTTTGAAGCACTTTGAAGATGTGCCTGACACCATGCTAAGCTGTAGGGGTACAAAGAAAGGCAGAGTTTGGGGGATGTGGAGAGTAGTAAAGTGGCTTGTGGAAGGACCAGCCCAGAGGCCAGCATTGCTGGATTGTGGCGTGGGGAGAGATGAGAGAGATAGGGAGAGGCCAGGTTACAGAAGGCTTTAAAGGCCAGACTGGATTGTTACATTTGATCCTGTGGTTCGTGTGGACAGAAGAGAAGACTGTGAGGTAGAGTCTGGAAGCGAAGCTGCTGTGGTTATGCTTAACTGTTGATAATAGATGTAAATAATGCTTAGACCCTGCTTTAATTGTGCCCTGGTGAGGTTACATCATGCCCAGACTCACACATTTTTTTCTTAACTATTATGCCTGCTGTATCTCCTATGAATGATTGGTTTTTTTTTTCCTCTTATCAGGATGGGAAGATAAATCAAGAAATAGAAGACCCTAATGAGGAGGAGCAAGCTCAAGAAGGCGGGGATGAGGACAGTGAGAGGGAAGGGGATGAAGGGTCAGATGCTGAGGATTCAGAAGGAAGTGATGTCCCAGACAGGCACTCCGACCTTGAATCCAATATGGACAGTGAGGAAGAAGACGTTGTACATGAGAATCAAAAGAAAAAGCAAGGCCAGGCACCTGAAAAAAAACCAAGTGACGCAGACCAAAAAGCAGTGGTTGACGCCGCCAGATCTGAACTGCCATATACATTTGCTGGTAGGCAGACAGCTGGGCTTTTCTTGTCTCTTAGGAGACTTAGGAAAAGCTCTCATTTCGTTAGTTCTCTACACTTCACTTTGTATGTCCATAAAGGAAAAAATCCAATCACAAAGGAAATAACGTACTTTTAATTTTGGTTTTATGTCAGTCCTGTCATACCACTTCTGGGTGCCTTTTAGGACACTTCAGCTAGATTAACATTTACCCATTTAATCAACCCTTTTATGTTGGTGAGCAGGGGGTCTCTGAGAACATGAAGTAATTCCTACCATTATAGAGGCTTTGTGTTTTCATGTTTTTGCTTATTGATAATAGAGAATATTGTGGAGTTAAAATCAGTTGCCTGCATGACTGTAGGGTGCTACCACTGGGCCAGTACAAATCAGCCTCTTATATAAGACCTTCCACAATCACTTCCTAGTTCATGTTGTTAAGCAGAAACCGATTTTGTGGTATGTTGAATAAGTTTGTTAGGGAAGAGACTTTGTCCAAACAAACTACCACTTAATCTCAGTGCACAGCCTTGGGGAATATATCCTCCTTGATGGGCTTTTCCATGAAAAATGCTTTTCTTTTAGACTTCTGCTGTAAATGTCAGATAATTAGTGTAGATAAAATTGCCTCTTAGGTAGTGCATGACTCAGTTGTATTACCTCCTGGTCTCACCCCACAAAATTCCTTGATGATGTCACCTAGATGGTTTTTTTTACTAATTCAGACTGTGCTTTGGTCCAGTAAAATAGCAACTCTATCTCTGATCATGCCTTCTATCCTTCACTGCTTCTGTGTGGTGGCTCATCTACAATAAATAGCATTTATTGTGGTTCAGGCATGGAAAACAGGCATCAGTGAAATATAAGAAGCAAACATTGAGAGAAACAAGATGTAGAGGAGAGCTGAAGCAGTAGTATCTTTGGAAAGTTTTCAGAGAGAGGCCACATGGCATGGTGGCTAGAAATCCAGCCTCATCATCAGGAAGGCCTGAGTGAGATCCAGTCCTGCCTCTGCCCCATATTGACCGTGTGGCCCTGAGCAAGTCAGCTGACCTTTCAGTGACAAAGCCAGTTTTCTGAAGCTTTCAGTTGAAGAGCAGCCTCCAGTCTGCATTGCTACAGGGAGATTGCTCACTGGTAGGTTCCTTTACCAGTGATACCATAGGCCCAGACCAAAAGGTTTTCAGAAGTAAGAACTTTTAAGTACACTTGGATTGGGGCCTTTCCTCTTCCGTTACATCTGTCATCATTCAGAAACTTGTGGTGCCTCCTCATTCCCTATGGATCAAACCCAAATTCCTCAGTTTGGTATCTGCCATCATCCACATTCTGGTTCCTCCTCTCTCTCCAATCTGAGAGCCAGCCATGTACCGTTTTGTATCTTCCTCTCCGTGAGGGCTGGGTTCCTCACTAATCACAATGTATTTCCAGTTCTATTCTAAACTAAACTGATCCTCTGAGTCAGTCGGGTTCAGGGCCTAGGGGTGGTATGGTGTGGTGGAAAAGTTGGGCATCATCAGACAGCCTCGTTCTGAAATCCATGTTTGACTTCTTAACCACTTTTGTGGCTCGGATGCCTATTTCCTCATCTGTAAAATCAAGGAGTTGAAATAGACAATCTCCAGAGTCCTTTCCATTTCTCAGTACCATAGTCCTCTGAACTTCAGCTCATCCTCCTCTTTGAAATTTTAAGATGATTCTCCATGGAAAAATATTTGGGGATCATTGCTTTAATGAGATTTTGGGGAATTGTTCCTTTGATGACTTTTTCTTTTTTTTTTTTGCCTTTTTGGAGGGGGGAAGGCAAGGCAATTGAAGTTAAGTGACTTGCCCAAGGTCACACAGCTAGCTAATAAGTGTTAAGTGTCTGAGGCCGAATTTGAACTCAGGTCCTCCTGACTGCAGGGCCGGTGCTCTATTCACTGTACTTCCTTGCTGCCCCATGATGAGATTTTTGAGCCTCTAAAATTCAACATGAAATTAAAACAACCTTCAAGATTTCCTTGGTATAAACTAATAGCAAACATTAAATATGTTTATCCCTTTATAAGTAAGATCTGCCAAAGGAAATAATTTCTTAGGATCACAAATGTGGAGCTAGGAGGGGCCTTGAATGCTAAGTCCAAGCCCCTCACTTTATAATTTCAGTGACTTCTTACTGTCATACCCACAGGTAGTAAGAATCAGAAACTAGGTTTGAACAGATCAGTTTCCTCATTCTAGAGCCAGTATGTTCTCCAGTGTACTACACTGTTTTTAAAGGAAATTAAACTTTCACTGTAATGGGCATGATTATTCGTCAGGAACAAAGTGTTTTCCTTTGCTTTTTGGATATACTGTTCATGAAGCATTTTTGGTGATGTTTTCATAGCTCCTGATTCCTATGAGGAACTTAAATCTTTACTCTCGGGAAAATCAACAGAACAGCAGCTTGTGGTGGTCGAGAGAATTCAGAAATGCAACCATCCTAGTCTTGCTGTGGGAAACAAAGCGAAATTAGAGGTAGGTCTACGTGTTTGGTTAGAGGCCTCTGCGGGGCTGTGTTCCTATCTTAAGTCTTTGTTAATAAGGTTGCTGTTGTCTGGAGTGGTGCTTTAACACGGAGTGGGCAAACACTGCCAGCCTGCCCATATCATTATCAGTAAGGACTGATTGAGTGCTTGGCACACGCACAGCCCCGTGCTGGGGGCCGTGGCGATCGTGTCTTAATTCTCAGATGGACTCACATTCTTCCGTTTACTCAGGTACCACTCATTTTTGATTCTTTCTTCTTCTGTGTCTGATTAACCACCAAAGTCCTGTGTATTCTCCCTTCTGGTTGTTTCTCACACTTGTCCTGCCCCTGTTCTTTCAAGTTCCACAACCCTTCCTACTGAATTATTAAACGGTCTTCTGGTCTTTAGACTCTCTTTCCAGTGCATCCTGTATGCTGTTGCATTTCTACTTTGCTCCTAGCATGTCAGCTCTTGGCTCAGAATCTGTCATCATCATCAGATCAAATTCACACTTCTCAGGACCCTCCACAGTTTGGTCCTGTCCAGTTTTCCTCTCACTCTTCTCATAATATGCCCTCTGTTCCAGTCTTGTGTATCTAACCAGCCAATAAACCTCAGAATTTCACTCCAAATTAACTCAGAGTGGTAGAGATCTATGGATTTGGAGTTAGAGGGGCTTGGTTCAGATACTAGCTCCATAACTTATTAACCTGAGTGACCTTGGATAAGTCACTAAACTTCCTTGGGCTTCAGCTTCCTTTTTTGCGAAGCGATGTGGTGACCTCTAAGACCCCTTTGAATTCTAATCTACGATTCTGTGAACTGGAACCTATACAGATTGTTCCCATTCTCATCACTTTGACTACGCTAGCCTTGGACCCGGCTTCATTTCTTAACTCCAGAGCTTGGACACACATCACTCAAGGTCTTAGCCTTGTTTTTTTGTTTGTTTTTTTGTTTGTTTGTAAAATGGAGATAATTCTGCCAATTGTCCCCAAGTCTCCAAGTTGTCATATTGGTCAAGGTCTTGCGTTGTTAATATTAAAGCACCATGTTTCATTTGGTTATTGTTATGTCATAGGCCACGCTCCGCATTAACTGCTTGTGGCAGCCAACTATCGAGTGTGCATTTGCTGTGTGCAGGATGTTGAGCTAAACGCCACAGGCAGCAAACAGGTGCAGTGGCTGCCCTTGAGCTAATTATGGTACAGTAGGGATGAGACAAATACACAGACACTTGTAGAAGACAGAGTATTATTAGTGACACAGAGGCATGATGGTTCAGAAGAAAGAAGGAAGCCACGTCCACTTTGGTGCTGGGGAGAATTGGGTCAGGCGGCACCTAAGGTAGACCTTAAAGGAGGGGCAGGGTTCGGCCGGCATTGTAGAAGGAGCCCAGCATTTTTTTTGCAAACTGCATTCACATTAGTTTTATCATTTATGTCTTCAGGGTGTGACTACCCTGTGAATTAGGGTAGGTGGCATCATTGTCTCTGTCCCATAGAGGAGGAACCTGAAGATGACACCTTGCCCAGCATAAACAGCTAATTCCAGATTGAAATAAATGTCATAAAAGTTTAGTCATTAGCAACATCTAAGGCCAGACAAGAAAAATCCTCCAGCAGCAAAAACCTAAAGCAGCCAGTTAGGACTTCTGGACAAGTCTCCCTCAGTCTCCTGCAGATTCCCGTAGCACTTGGCCTATACCACAGAACTTAACATTTAATGCATACTGTCATGCATTGTTCAGAATTGTTTTATTTGTGTTGGTCTTACCTTCTTAGATTGCTAGTTTCTGGAGGGCAGAGCCTTTGTCTAATGTTCATTCTTTGTATCTGTATCTCTGTGTCTTACCGACTAAGAAACTAAAGCCTAGAGTGAGGCAAAGGTGCTCGATACATATGTGGTGGCCGTTTTGTGGTTTAAGCCTTGCTTTCAGTACACTTTGTTAGGGAGGCAGAAGCAGCAGAAAGTGTCCCAGGCAGGGCCCCAGGCTGGCAGAGCTGGACGTCTGAAACCTTTTCCTCCCTGGCCTCATCTGTCACCTCAGCATGAGGTGCTTAGACTGGATGATGTCTGTCGTTAGGATACTGATTATATTCTGTAACTTGGCAATGATACGAGAAGAGGAAGAGAGGGGGAGAGATGGTGACGGAGATGAAGTGGGGAGGAGGGAAGAGCAGGCATTGTTGGCAGGTGCTGGTCTGGTCTAGCTTTGCTTCCCATCCTGGGGGGTCCTCCGTTCTTTTACTACACATTCTATACTGTCTCTTATCTTCCCTCTTCCATTATTTTGATATATTCCAGTGACTACTGCTGGTGGTAAGGGAACCTAAGATGTGTGACCTTGGTCAAGTCACTTTCACTCTAAGGATTTTGATTTCCCGAAATATACTGCTGTTAGTTTAATCAGTGAACCTTGAAATGGCAAAGGATCTAGTCTCATGATGTCTTTCCATATGTTTTTAGGTAGAAACCTTGGGTACTGAAAGTACTTAAACTGTATGAGGATTGTTTCCCTTTTAATACTAGTCAATGTATCATTTTCTTGTTGATGTTCTTACAGAAATTGTTCGGCTTCCTCTTGGAGTACATTGGGGATTTGGCTACTAAGGCTCCACCAGAGCTGAAAACTGTGGACACGTTAGTTGTGTGAGTAAAACATAGTATTACATTGATTGAAATAGACATTGAGAATTTGTGTCACATTCAGAATCAAAAATGTACCCAAGATATCACAAAAGGACTAGGGCACCTAAAGTGAGGCCCTTTGATAGAATCCAAACTTCACAGCACAAATCCCTTTAGTAAAAGGATTTGTTCCGTAAAACTTGGGACTTAGTCAAAAGGCCCCTCCCAGGGCCTTAGAAGGCCTTGTGTAACCATGAGGCCACAGGTTCCCCATCCATGAACTAGAGGTTTCTGTGGCCACATATGTAACAGGTTATCTGTATCCCTTAAATATTTAGAGTCTGTTAGACTGAGAAAGGGACCTTAGGGAACATCTGATCCAACTTTTTTATTTTATTGAGGAAGAAGCCACTGCCCAGAGAGGGAAAATTATTTACCCACATGTCATAGTAAAATCAGTGGCCAAGTCTGAGCCAGAACACAGGTCTACTAGAAAAGCTATGATCTTGATCACCCAGAAACCTAGCAGAATATGAAAAAAGTGATTTTGGCTAAGATCTTCCAGTTTTAACTTTTTTTTTTGCTTTTTTTTTTTTTTTTTTTTTTTTTGCTTTTTGGAGGGCAGTTGGGGTTAAGTGACTTGCCCAAGGTCACACAGCTAGTTTTTTGTGTTAAGTGTCTGAGGCCGGATTTGAACTCAGGTACTCCTGACTCCAGGGCCGGTGCTCTATTCACTGCGCCACCTAGCCGCCCCCAGTTTTAACTATTTAACAGGAGTTTCGTGTGGAATTCAGTCAATGAGAATTTGCAGGTAGCTTTACGTTAGTGTTGCAATTTTTTGGTTGGATTTTTTTTTCCTCTTGGTTTTACTATCTAGAGTAGTTGAATGATGACTTGTGTTTCTGGTTAACAGGCAGTTGTACAATCTTTGCCAGATGTTTCCTGAATTTGCAAGCAGCTCTGTTAAATTTGTCCTGAGAGATGTTGTGCATGAGATGGAAGAAATGATTGAAATCAAAGGCCGTGCAGCATTTCCGGGATTGGACGTGGTAAGTAACATGTTCTGTTGAGTAAAAATTGGTTACTTTTCCCATAATGAACAACAGCTTAGACATTAAGTTCTCTTTTACATTTCACAAAAAGGCTAATTATTAGACTACAATACAGCATTACTTCCAAGGCTTGTGTGGTCCCCAGGGTTTCATGAATAATCTGAAAAATGGAGTAGAATAAGACCTGGGAGAATTTTTCATGTATAAACAATTAACTAAGATGCTTTTAATAAAAAAGAAACTTCAATTTGATTCAAAATCAAGAGGACCTTGTTTTAATTTTGGTGCCAAATAGAATTAAAATAACTCATTATGGTAATGATCACTTAATTCTGTAGCACCATCAGGGAGTTCCCCACGCTTGCGGAATCCAAGGCCCTAACCAAAGTAAAGGTTTGCCAAGTGCTTTCCTCCAAAGATCTGGGAGCACTTTATCATCATGGCCACTTCTTCCACCAGGCCTAGTCTCTCTAACTCATCCCAGCTTAGGATATACTCCTCCAGTGGTACCACCACACTGTGACAGGGCATCAGAGTAGGATAATAAGTAAGAGAAGTCAGCATGCATTAATATCCCCATTTTACTAAGGAGGTTTAGAGAGACTTGCTATTAAATGTTTTGTGGTTTTTTGTTTGTTTGTTTGCTTTTTGGAGGGCAATTGGGGTTAAGTGACTTGCCCAAAGTCACATGGCTAGGATTTTTTTGTGTGTGTCAAGTGTCTGAGGCTGGATTTGAACTCAGGTCCTCCTGACTCCAGGGCTGGTGCTCTATTCACTGTGCCACCTAGCTGCCCCTATTAAATGTTGTTGATACCTGTGTTCAAAACTCCCAAATTTTCTCACTCCAAATTCAGTTTTCCCATTTAGAAAACATCATCTCCCTTAAGCCCAAATTAACATATTTTACTACTGCTCAAAAACATGTATTGGTCTCTTTTTTTCCACAATAATAGCAATATCTGGATTATCTAAACCACTGTTAATGACTCTGCTCTTGATACAGTTGCTTACAATGTACACAGTGGCTTTCATATGGCTTTTATGGATAAAAAGCCCTTTTGTGCTTAATGGCCACTCTAATGCATATTTATACTAACCTATTCCCTGACAAGTTGGAGGGGGAAAAGCATGCTTTTGTTAGTTAGGTCAGACCAATTGACAATTATTGATCACTTCCTTTACTCTTAGGAGGTCATTCTAATCCTGTGCTTCACCATCTTCTTGGGGGTTGAAGCCTTATCTTTTTAGATGCTTTTACAGTGCCCCTACCCTGCTGCCCCTTAGAATTTCAGTATGTTGTGTAGCATGTATTTATTTAGTAAGTTAAATAAAATTTAAGTTATGGTGGGGTTTGTTTGTTTTTTTTAAAGAATTTCATGAGATTTCTTGGAGTACTACAAAGCCAAGGTCAGAAATTAGGTTTTATAAGCTTGTTTGTACTTGAGGCCAAATGACCAGATACACACACACACACACACACACACACACACACACACACACACACACACACACACACACGTCTTAGGAAAACAGCATGCTAGAATATAATAAATATTAACATTATCACCTACGCCATGCCCTGCTAATCTTGAGGAGAATAAGCTAGATTTATTTAAAATGAAGCCACTGTCCAAGCATTTAGTCACAGAATAGAAGGATTTTAGAAGTCACCTAGTTAGATTTTCCTTCTTTTTTATAGAGAAGTAATGTAAGGGACAAGAACTTGCCCAAAGTTACCCATCTAAGAAGGAGCTTGGCAGGAGATAGCTCCTGTCATCTGGCTTCAGTTCTGGCCCTTGTTCCATGAGGCCACACTGCTCAGGGAAGACCAAATACTAGAGGTATTTGATCCTTTTGTAAAGCGAACAGAAATTTAATGAACACAGGTAGGGAGCCAGAAGACCTTTAAGGTTATGGTGGGGCACAGCCACAAGAATGTGGCACTTCCGTGATGGAGAGCGAGAAGGAGAGCCAGCCCTGACATAGCACAGGTGGGATGGAGGTGTTTCTATGCTCTTTAGGCCTCTGAGCTCGTTTATCAGGCACTTTAAGTATCTGGGTTACTGATCTTTACTAACCATGCAGATGATACCTGTGCTCCTCATAAACCAGTTATTTGGGGTAAATGGTTGAGCCTAGCCCTTGCTGAAAGGTGACAGTGATCAATAGCAGTTCTCTTTACTTCAATCCTAAGTAAAGGCAGAAATTGTCCTAGTTCCAGATTCTTTTTAAAAGTAAAGAGATAAGGGGCAGCTAGGTGGCGCAGTGGATGGAGCACCGGCCCTGGAGTCAGGAGTACCTGGGTTCAAATCCGGCCTCAGACACTTAACACAAAAAAAAAAAACTAGCCATGTGACCTTGGGCAAGTCACTTAACCCCAACTGCCCTCCAAAAAGCAAAAAAAAAAAAAGTAAAGAGATAAGTATATATTTTTAAAAGTGTTAGAAGAAAAGGAAGAGAACGGAAGCATCCTTCTGTAGATCTAGCCCCCTCGGCAGAGAGCATTAAAGAACTGGGGAACTAGAAGCTAATTCAGCGGTCAGGTAGTCCTGCAGTCACCCAGGTAAAGAATCGCATCAACATCGTCACCAAAACGTGGCTCTGCAGCTGGCCCCGCACACCCCCATGGCAGGGATGATGCTGCCCCCAGTTGTTAAGTAGCTTTTTCGTAGCTGGAGCCAGTATCAGTTTCCCTTTAATGCCATCTCTTGATCCTAGTTCTGTTCTCATAGGTCAGACAGAATGAGTCTAATTTGGAGTATTCTGGAGTACCTTTTGACTGTTCTTGTTACCCTAATATAATATACAATTCTGGCATTTTTAGAAATGTAATCTATAGGCCATGTCGATGTCATTGCAAGAGGTGGAAAAGGAGAGGTGCCTAATAGTCTACAAGACACACAAGTCAGGTGTGTCAGCAGCAGCCATGGGCTAGGACCTGCCACCCTGGCCACCTGCTGCTCTTACCAGGAACTTAATTCTCTGCAGTATTAAAACAGGGAAAAGAGGCTTCTCTTTCCATTGAATGTGGTTAGTGCCTCTAACAATACTAATGATGGATAAACTGTCCGTGGAAAAGACAAAAAGATTTTTTAATAGTCAACCAGCATCTCTGCCAGAACTTTGCAGATTTCTGCAGCTCTCCAGGGTAGGCAGCAGAGGTATCATTAGCTCCATTTTAAGGAGGACGAAACTGAAGCTCCAGATGAGGTGATTTGCCCAGGTTGTTTCGAAGCTGGATGTCAAACTCAGCCTTGTGACTCCAAGTCCATTTAATCCAATGGAACAATTAACTGCTCCTGTGTCAGCTTTGGCCTTTCTAGTCTTACACCCGACCCTGAACAGAGGAATTAGTTACGGATTTCCTTGGTTATGCATCTTCCAGATTAACAGTTGCATCTTTTAAAGTAATTGGCCATCTGGAGGGGTCCAGGATGGGGCAGGATAAAGACAAAGGAATGCTTAGTAACTGGTCCCCTATTTTCTGAAGACAAGTAGTGTGTCTAAATCTATTATTAAACCTTTGGAAAAATTCACAATAGTTCTATAGGTACTGGCTTTATGCCAGTTTTTCCTATGTATTTGCAATCAATATGTCCAATTTTGAGTGATTTTTTAATCTTTTGTTAATAATAAACTTTTTCAGCTCATTTATTTGAAAATTACTGGAATGTTATTTCCAACTTCTGACTTCTGGCATCCAGTAGTAACTCCTGCACTGGTGTGTATGAGTCAGATCCTCACTAAGGTATGTCATAAAGTGTTTAACTTTCATCTAAAACTTTTGCCATATATCTTTTTTCTTTTTAAGGGAGCCCAAGGTAGTCAGTGCATCATGGTTCACATTCTGATAAGTTTTACTGCCCAGTCCTCATCATGATTCACTGTTAAGAATCCTGTCCGCTAGCTGTGGTTGGTCACCTGTCTGAGGAGGTAGACTTTGAAAGCCCAGAGAGGCCACAGCCATTTCTTAGGTCATGTAACTGACGTCAGGATAATAAATGCTTTCAGGCTTAATCCTTGAAGCTCCGTCTTCCAAACAGTGCTGTGACGCAAGTTGGAAAAGATAAATTTAGAAGCTAGAGATTAAAGGGCAGGACAAAAGGGAATCTTCCAGAAGGGTCATTTCAAGTTGGTAATAACTGGGTCGTCCTGTTTTGTTTTGCTTCCCTCTGTTGGCGTTAGTAGGTAAAACAAGGCTCACACTTTCCATTGCAAACTTCAGTACCTGGGTAGCCCATGTTAATGTGTAGTGAGGATCTGTGGTTGTAAACGTTATCTATGGTTCATACAAAGTGGCCTGTGCCCTGATTGCATAAGCTAATCGAGCCTGTCACTGATTTCTGGATCTAAAATAATGGCTTTAATCTGATATACTTTCCCATTAGTGCCCTGTCACGTCACTCCAAGACGTCGTTAAAGGACTGTTCGTGTGCTGCTTATTCCTGGAATATGTCTCTCTGTCCCAGAGGTTTGTACCTGAACTTATCAACTTCCTGGCTGGGGCACTTCACATGGCAACTCCTAACAAAGGTACTCCAGGTGAGTTTCTTTGAGGCAGGAAATCAAATTCTGTCTCCTTGTTAAGTTAAAAACTATTTTGAAATTTCTGCGTTGGGATTTCAGTTTTATATATTTAAATTATACTTTGAACTCACACTATTTCTTCAGTCATCATGATAGACCAGAGTCTTATTTCTAACAAAGGGACTCTGAGGTTCTTTCCTGTGTCCGCATAGTGGGCTCCCATTTCCCAGGTGATACTTGGACCATGTCCCTATTCTCATTTTCACATCTTAGAAAAATGTTTTGCAAAGAATACTAGGTTTGAAGTCAAGACATGGGTTTTGTTGCTGGTCTTACCTCGCTGTGTGATTCAGAGTGCGTCTCTTTTCTCCCTGGCCTCAGTTATTTCATCTGTAAAATAATGAGGTTACAGTAAATGAACTAAATTACTTCCTTTTTAGAACTGTTTTTTTTTTATAAAGATTTTAATTTATTTTTATAAGCATTTATTCTACACACTCTCTCTCTCTTTAGTTAAACAATGAAAAAGAAAAAGAAAATCCCCATAACAAATATGCTTATCCAGCAAAACAAATTCCCACATTTTCAGTATCTAAAAATAGACATTCTGCTTTTTTAAGTTCCTCTCCTCTCTGACAGGAGGTGGATGGCATGTCTCATCTTCACTGCAGTGACCAGATTTCTGAAGTCTTTTAGAATTGTTTTTCTACTTGTGTTCACTTAATACTCTGCATCAGTTCATGGAAATCTCCCCAATTTCCTCTGAAATTATACATTTCATCATTTCACAGTAACACAGTAATACTGTTATTACATTCATATGATACAATATATTTAGCCATTCCCCAGTAGGTAGAGTGCCCTGTAAATTTCTAGTTCTTTGCCACCACAAAAAGTTGCCTGTATAAATATGTTTGTTTATATTTGGGGGGGGGGGGGCTGCAGCCTTGAGGCCACATGTGGCCTTCAAGGTCCTCAAGTGCAGCCCTTTGACTAAATCCAAACTTCACAGAACAAAACCGGTGTCTCTTGACTTCAAACCTAGCATTCTTTAGAAAACATTTTAATAAAATGTGAGAAAGAGAATAGCGGAGTGGTCCAAGTATCACCTGGGAAATGGGAGTGCCCTATACTGACAAAGGAAAGAACCTCAGAGTCTCTTTGTTAGAAATAGAACTCCTTAATCAAAGGATTTGTTCTGTAAGACTTGGCCTCAGACAGCCTCACCCATGGACATGGAAGGCTACAGGTGACCTTGAGGCCTCAGGATCCCCACCCCTGGTTTATATGGGTCATTTTCCTACTTCTTTGATCCCTTCGGGGTGTAGACATAGCCATGGTATGACTGGGTCAAAGAGTATGAACGGTTTTGTAACTTTGGGGGCATAATTCCAAGCTGCTTCCCAAGAATGACTGTGCCCATTAACAGCTCTAATAACAGTGTGTTCGGGTGCTAGCTTTCCCACAGCCTGACCAGTATTGTATTAGTCCCTTTCCTCTTTTGTTACCTTTGTCATCTCTCCTGGGTATGAGGTAGAATTTCTTTAATTTGCCACCCAGCTCTTTCAAAAGATGTGAACAGGCAGTTATCAAAAGAAGAAATCAAAGAAGAAATCTAGGCTATCAACAACCATATGAAAAGACATTCCAGATCTCTAATAATTGGAGAAATGCAAATTAAAGCATTTCTCATGAGTCAGGAAGACCCATGTTCAAATCTGGTTTCAGATACTTTACTAGCTTTGTGACCTTGGGCAAGTCATTAACCTCTGTTTGCCTCAGTTTCTTCAACTGTAATTTGGCAGTAGTAATAGCACCTACCTTGAGGGTCATTGTGAGGACTGAATAGGATAACATTTGGAAAATGCTTAACACATTGCCTGTCACATAGTAGGTACAATGCTCATTTCTGTCCTTCTGTAATTTGTTTATTGGGGGAATGGCTTTTAGTCTTCTACATTTGAACTGACTCTATGTGTACAATATCTTGAAAATGAAACTTTTTAGAGAAACTTGCTGCAAAGATCTTTGCCAGTTAACTGTTTCCCTTCTAATTTTAACTCAGTTTGTTTGTGTAAAAACTTTTTAATTTTCTATAATCACAATTGTCTGTCTGTGATCTTCTCTCACTTCTTTGGTCATGAACTCTTCCCCTCTCATAGGTCTGAAAGGAAATTTCTTCCTTGCTTCTCTCATTTGCTTATGTCTTTATCACCTTTTACGTCCATATCATATATTCATTGGGCGTCCCCTGGGAGGTATTGGTCTATACCTATGCCAAACTTCTTTGTAGGCTTTGTCAGATAGTGAGTTCTTACCCACCAGCTGAGGTCTTTGGGTTTATCCAACACTCTTTGTTCTTTGCTTCTATATATTGTGTACCTGATCTGTTCCGCTAATTGATCTATTTGGCAGACAGCACCAATTCATCTTAATCATTACTACTTTGTTGGTATAAAGCCAATCAGCAGTAGATTCCTGAGAGAATGCTACTGTGAAGAGCTTTTAAGATTCAGATTACACAGTATTAGTGAACATTCTGTATATTCCATTACAAATCTTTATTCAGTACAATGTTCACAGTTTCAACAGTTCACAATATTATATACAATCTTCAGAACAAGGAGAGTCTCAATATTATATCTTATTACAGAAAGGAACAAGGAACAAGAGAAGAATCAGCTGGTTTCCCTAAGGGAGAAACCAGCTTCACAGTTTTAAGATTCAGTCAATCAGTTAACAAAAGGGATGACCTAGTTTTCCTAAGAGGGAGTTGATTTAATCAACAATTTACAATATACTGATCTTCCACTTCTGGGGCAACCATTAACTGTAGTTTCCAAATAAAGTTCTTAGACAACCACACAATCCTTCCACCCCTTGATTTCCAACAAACCTCAGTTTAGTCCAAGGGGAGGCCTTTTCTTCACTTTGACTCTGGGTAGTCTCTCTGATTCCCTGGATCCCCTTCCCTGGTCCCAGCTCCCTCCTGAATCGGCCAGACAATCACCTAGATTCAGGAGCTGAAAGCTTACAGGCTCTTGTCCAGTCCTCAGGGATGAACAGCTCCCAGGTCCTTGTCCAGTCCTCAAGGCAATCCCTGGCACACACTGAAGTT
>CM053601.1:140245090-140264783 GCA_028646575.1 Pseudocheirus occidentalis
GACCATATGTCAGGAGTACTATAGAGGGGATTACTGCATTAAACATAGGCTGAGTGGCCAACCCGTGGATGCCCAGTGGGGATCCTTACAGCTTGGACAAGAGTGCCTCCCTGAGCAGTGTAGTGCACATGGCCTGGTCATACCTGGCACAGAACATTTGTCTTCTGTGCTCCCTGTTGTATGTGATAGAACTGCAGCAACTCCAAGGCCAGACCTTGAAGAGAAGATTTTTCTCCTATCACTGGTCCATTAAAGTAATGGTAGCCATTCACAACGTAAGAGAGAAATTAATTTCTTTTTTCTTTGCTCTTTGGAGGGCAATTGGGGTTAAGTGACTTGCCCAAGGTCACATCTCTAGTAAGTGTTAAGTGTCTGAGGCTGGATTTGAACTCAGGTTCTCCTGACTCCAGGGCTGGTGCTCTATTCACTGCACCACCCAGCCACCCCAAGACAAATTAACTTCATTCTCTTTGTTGAGTTTTGTTCCCATAACAATAAAAAGTTTACACTTTGTCCCACTTTCACAACAAATACTCTGGAGCAGGTAACAAGGACAAAAAAGAATAAAAGGAACTATCACAGTTGGGAAAAACCTAAGTGATCGTTCAGTCCAGCCTCCTCATTTGATACATGAGGAAGCTGAAGCCCTGAAATATCGAGTGATCTTCTCAAGGTCAGGGGCCTGAGAGATCCAGTCTTACTACTCCATTTGGCAGACCGGAAAACTGAAGCAGAGAGGCTAAGTGACTTACCCAAGGTCACAGACCTTGTGTGAAGGAAGAGTTCGGATTTGTGGAAAATAATAAATGACGGAGCTTCGTTCTGAGCTCTAAGTCCAGTCCACATTGTAATGGTTGGTGAGCTCGATTTAAACTTGGACTTAGAAGGCCAAAAATTCAAATTTTGTCTGTGAGAACCACTCTGTGCCTCAGTTTCCCCATCTGTCAAATGAGGGAGTTAGACTAGATCAGGCATGTGTGTGTGTTTGTGAGTATGAGTGTATGAGAGAGAGGGTGGGGGGACCCCTTTGTGGGTCCATCTTCTTAGAGTGTTATCAAATACATAAAATAAAATATACAGGATTACAAAGGAAACCAATTATATTCAAAATTATCAGAATATTAACAGCGAAACAAAAGATCACAGACCCCATGTTGAGAAGCTTTGCTCCAAGCATATTGTAGAGGGTCTTTGCCCTGCCTTAAGTCAAGTACCTTTCCCTAGATTCTATCTAGAATCGGCCAGAATTAAACACAGGATGGGGCTGAGAGAATTCATTCCCTCCTCTGCCTTAACTCTAGTTGGATTCCCTCAAGAATCTTAATCAGTTCAAATGGGCCTAATATGACCACACGCGGGAAAGTAACCAACACCTTCTCATGTTTCCTTTGCGTTGTAAGTGGGCCCTGATCCAGCTGGGGGAGAAAGGTTGTGCACGGGACAGGCCTAGCACTGAGGGCTGGGTGAGGATTTATTCCTCTCTGGTAATAAGAATGACACAGCACTTTGTGAACTCTCACCAGCTCCCCACTGGAGCTCTACCATAATCCTTCCCACAGCTCTAGAGCTCTCTTCTCCCCTTCCTCGGCAGTTCTTAGAAAGCTGCAAGAGTAAAATCCATTCCCTGGACCCAGGGCCCTCCAGACTCTAGCCTTAATCCTTCAGGAAACCACAAAGTCCTCTATGGAGGGCCTAGATTGTAGGGCCATCAAGTTTAGAGCTGGACAGGATCATTTGGCCAAACCTCATCTAGCAGATGAAGAACCTGAGGCCTGGAGAGGGGAAGTCTGAGATCAGGAAGCTGTTGTTATGCAGTCATGTCTAGCTTTGGGGGTTTTTCTTGGTGAAGATACTGGAGTGATTTGTCATTTTCTTCTCCAGTTCATTTTATAGATGAAGAAATTGAGGCAAGCAGGGTTAAGTGACTTGCCCAGCTAGTAAGTGTCTGAGGCTGGATTTGAATGCATTTCCCAAACAACTCCAGGGCACCCCTTTATCTTTATCCACTTCATCTACTACACCATCCCCTAGCTGCAGTTTTCTACACAAGGCGTTGTTCTAATTTCTCCAGTTAGTGGGGCTCTGCCCCCGAACTACTTCACATTTAAGCTGTATATATTTTGAATTTGTTTCCCCATATGAGTTATTTTTCTCTCCCAATAGAATGTAAAACCCTGGAGGGGAGGGCAGGTTGGGAGGGAGGGTTGTTAGAAGCACTCATTTCTATAAAGGGACAGGGACAGGGTAGAGAATAGAACAAGGTGGGGCAGGATAGGAAGGAGGGAAATATAGTCAATCTTACACAGTATGTCCATTGTGGAGATGTTCTGCATGTACAGCCTGTATTGAATTGCTTGTCTTTGCAGTGGGGGTGGGTGACAAGGGAGGAAGGGAAAGAATCGAGAATTTAAAGTTCTAGAATCAAATGTTAAAAAAAAAAAAAAATATATATATATATATATATATATAATTAATTACATGCAACTAGGTAATAAGATACAGAGGCACTGGGGTAGGGAGACCCATCCTGCCCTATCAGAAAGTCAGAGGGCTGATGGGGGAGGACTTAGGAGAGAACAGATTGGGGGAGGGGGTATACAGTGAGATCTCTGTTTTGCGGGGGTGGGTAGGGGAAAGTCAGGGAGAAAATTTGTAACTCAAAATCTCCTGGAAATTAATGATGTAAACTAAAAATAAGCAAAAGTTAGCTAAAAAAATGTAAAGTCCTTAAGGAAGAGGCTGTGTTGTTTTTGTCTTTATATCCCTTGTGTAAATAGATGTTTATTGTGTTGTGTTGTAAAGACAATTTTAAGGCTGGTCTCCAAGCTCGCCTTCATGAAGCTTTTCCAAAGACTCTAGTCGTTCATACTGAAGACTCTTTCCTCTGAATTTGTCCAGCAATTGTACTCTTAAAAAAGGTTTTTTTAAAGGTTCGATATTCATTTTTATTTTCAGTTCCCAATTTTCTCTCCCTCCAGCACCATACCCATTTTCTACGTATTTCTGCACTAGTCATATTGTGCCCCCCCCCCCCAATAATGTGGAAGGAAATAGACTTCAATGTAACAATTGTACTCTTGACCACACGCTTCGCTTACTTAGTGAGAGGCGTGGGATGAGTGGGAAGTATCCACGTTGAGCCAGCAAAGAGAAACGTCAGGAAGATGGGAGGGAGGCACACGGCGGCTGAGCCTCAGGTGATGACCCCCGCCTCCCGCCCCATCCCATCACCAGCAGCCCTCTGGGCCTCAGTGTCTGTGGCGGGGTTAGGGGTGGGTGGCTGGGGCGTGGGGAAACCGCTTCTGATGCCATCACAAGGCTTAGCAAGCTGGCTCCTGGGAGCATTGGTCAGAGCATCCCTGAGCTGCCCCCCCCGCACTGAGAAGCCAGGTGGACACGCCGCTGCTCCGTACGGGCTCTAAACCCGCAGCAGTAAGTGACCCGTATGCAGGGAGGGCATCTGGGGAAGTGGCTGAGGGTGCCCCGATTCCCAGCCGTTTTCTGATCTTACCCTGCCCTCTTGTGGATACCTCTGATCTCCCATCGCTCGCTTCTGGAACGTACTCTCTCCATATTTTGGGGGTAGAGCATGGCCTGGCATCTCACTGAGAAAGATGAGGAAACCTCCAGCCTGGCACTTCCTCTACTACTCCACAAGCTCCCGGAGCTGCTGGGAGCACTGCGGGGTTAAGGGGTTACAGGACCTGGGCTATAGGACCCATAGACCTCAGATGCGGCCCTTTTCCCCCTCTCTCCTGGGCTTTGAGGAATGCTCTCTGCCCTCTCTTCTCTAGCTTTTCCTGTTTGACATCCTTTTCCATGAAGGCTCCCTTCCCTGAAGCTAGGGAAGAATCTAGAATTTAAAGTTCTAAAATCAAATGTTAAAAAAATATATATATGTATATATATATATATATATATTATCATTATTAATTACATGCGGTTCCCTGAATTTGCATGGTTTCTTCCCTGAAGCTCCCAAACTGGAAGGAGATAAACCTTTATAACACACCTACTATGTGCTGGTGTTGTGTAAGTGCTTTTTACAAATCTCTCACAACAACCTTGTGAGACAGGTGCTGTTATTATTCCCTTTTTCAGGGGAGGAAACTGAGGCAAATGGAGGTTAAGTAGCTTGCCCAGGATCACACACCTAGCCAAGTGTCCGAGCTGGATTTGAACTCGAGTCTTCCTGATTTCCGGCCCAGTAACTCCACCAGCTGCCTCTCCCCCTTATAGTTCTTACTAGAATTGGTTTAGAGCTTCTTGTTCATGTTACGTCATCATTAGGTGTACACATCATATCCCTCCTGTTAAACTGTAAGTTCCTTTATTGTAAACAGGAGTTGTGGATCATTTTTTTTAATCTATATCTCCAGTATCTAGTCCAGCGTCTTATCTATAGCTGCCTTTCATTAAAAAAAAAAACTAAAATTTTGAACTTAAATATAAAAAAAGACATTCCTATACACACAACAGGACACAAAGACAATTCTTTCTATATGAAACTATCCATCTCCATTTCATGCTGATTTTTAAAAAGTATGTTGTGTGGTTATTTTCAAAACTGTCCTGTTTGACCTTTTTTCTGAATTTTCTCTCCTGCGCACTAAAAGAAGTGTTACAATGCCCCCCACCCTTTTTAATCACTACTGCTACCCTCTCCTCACAGTAACCCTTTCCTAAACGAAAAGAAAGAAGGAAGAAAAGTAGTCTTTGTAAGAAATAAGTTTAATCGAGGAAAATGAATCCACACAGTGGCCATGTCCACAAATGCTCGTCTCTGTCCATTACATCTCAGTCAGGAGGTGGGTAACACGCTTCTTTGCTGGTCCTCTGGAAATGTGGTCAGTCACTGGGTCACTGCACTGATCAGAATTGAGGCTTTTCAAAATGGTTTTTCTTTACAATTGTGCTACCTTTGTATAAATGATTCACTTCCCTGTTTCAGTTCTTATGAGCCAAGGATTCTGTGAAATTGTTGCTTTTGTAATTTCTTATGGTGTAGTAATCATTTGGTTACATAAATATACTGGTCTGTTCAGTCACTCTCTAATGGTCTGAGACAATATGAGGTACTCTTTTATATGATGGGGACTCAGACTGTTGCTTGCTTTCCTGATTCTGATTTTTCATTCATTTCTCTCCTCTTCATTTGGGTTGTTTGTGGTATGTTCAGAATGTGGAAGGGCTGGGTCAGGCACCAGGGGTTCCTTCTGCCAAATGCAGGAGAAACCTGAGACTGCAGCATTAGAATGGAGCCTGAGGCTTCTGGCTAATGTTGGCCATGGTGAGCAGTGCCAGAGGATGAAGCCAGAGCTGGCCATCTTATTTCCGAGGCTCTGAGGCAGAGGGACCCAAGGCTTTATATCCTCCATGTTTGAACCTGATGGTTTTTCCTTCTGGTTTCTTGATACATCTGACATTTTGGCCAGGGTGGGATTCCTGTGAGCTGTGAGTGAAGCCAACAAGCAGAAGCATCACCACTCGGAAAAATTAAAGCTGAGACAATGAACAGAGCCCGAGTTCCCAGCTTGCTCTGCACTTGGTACTGGTGTGGGGAGTTCTGCACTCAAGGATGACTCCTCATTTTGGCATTCAAGGCCCTCTACAGTCAGGCCCCAAGCTACCTCATCTTCCCCCTCCTCCCTCTGGATCTGCTAGACTGATCTATTCCCTCCTCTCCACACATACCATGCACATTCTAGGCCCTGTGCCTTTGCTTATGACTTTCCTTCTACCCAAAACCTCTTCCCCCCTCTCTGAACCAATCTTTCTCACAGATTTAGAGCTGGAGGGAATCTTAGAAATCAGCTAGTCATAGGATCATAGAGCTGTGAGGAGACCTCAGAGGCCATCTACTTTAACCCCACTTGGTGGATGGAGAAGCCAAGGTCCAGGGAACTTCTGATTTTACAATCCTGTTGCAACAGGTTGGATAAAGGCTAAGGTATGAAAAACAAAATGGTTTCCCAAAATTTTTTGTAGCAAGGAATTAACTGCTGATGATTGGCTTGGGATATCTGTGAGCCTTCACCAAAATTACATGAGAGGAATGGTCTCATAAAAAGGAATCTCCAGGAATCCAGAGATTCTAAATATGTCTTGCTAAAATAAAAGTATAACTTGAGGAGGATTCTGGAAAGATGGCAGAGTAGGTCAGAAAATTCCAAGATCTCAAAATTTTCCTTCACAGAAGAGATAAAACAGTACCTCAGGGAAAAAACACTGAGTGGCAAAAATCTTTACGAAAAAGGGCAGAACAGTCCTCCTGGAGTGAAGAGTAAACACCTCCAGGCTTGGGATCACTTAAACAAGAAGTGGCTAGCCCCAGGGTCAGCTGGGTTGGAAGGCTGCCTAGACCCCAGCTATAGGAACTTTTATCCTGGGGAGAGAGGAGTTGGATCTCTTTCAATAGGGAGTGCCAGACCCAGTGGTGCTGCAGAGAGTGGAGGGGGCGAGAAGGAACCAGCACAGGCCATGTGAGTGCAGAAGCAATGGACAGGGCAGGAACACCACTGACCATGGGCACTTATAGGAGACTGCAGGTCTTGGTCTGGGCTCAGGGTCAGAGAAGAGACCCTGAAGAAGAAGATACCCCAGGGCTAGAGGTGATTACAAAAATTGAGCTATTAAAAATGCAGCACAGGCAAAGGAGAAATAATCCAATCATAGAAAATTATTATAGGAATAGAGAAGACCAGAGTTCATCTTCAGAGGAGGATAGGAAAGCAAAGAAACCCTCTTCTACCGCAAAGAGTCATGTCAAATGGTCACCTGCCCAAAAATAATTCATAGAAAAACTTTAAAAAGACTTTTAAAAATCAAATGAGAAAAAAACTAAAAAAAAAAAATCCTAGAAAAACAAAAAGATTATGAAGTCAACCAACTAGAAAAGAAGATCCTGAATCATAAGGAAGAAAATGAGACCTTGAAAATCAGAATTGGGCAAGGGGAAGCCAGTGAAATTATAACAGATCGAGACATAACTAAACAAAAAATATAAAGAACGAAAAAAATCAAAGAGAATGTGAAACATTTTATAAGAAAAACAACTGATATGGAGAACAGATCAAGAAGAGCGAATATAAGAATAATCAGCCTACCTGAAAGCTATAATCAAAAAAAGAATCTTGATACAATAGTACAAGAAATAATTTAAAAAAACTGTTCTGAAGCACTAGAATAAGAGGAGGAAATAGAAAAAAATCCACCAGTCACCACCTAAAAGATCTTATGAGGAAAACCCAAAAAATATAGCCAAATTCCCAAACCCTCAGCTCAAGGGTAAAATATTATGAACAACAGGAAAAAGCAATTTATATGTGGCAGTGACCCAATTAAAATTATACAAGACCTAGTGGCGGCTACACTAAAAGACTGCAGGTCTTGGAACACTACATATCAAAGAGCAAAATTACTGGGCTAGCTGAAAACCTCGTACCCAGCGAAGCTCGGCATAAAACTGAATGAGAAAAGACATTTAATGAACTGTCAGACTTTTAGGACTTTGTTTTAAAAAGCCAACTGAACTTAATAGAAGATTTGACATAAAAGAGCCAAGAGAAACATAAGGTACATACAGAGGACCAATTACAAGGGACTCAGTAATAACAGACGGTTTGCCTTTTATGTATGAAAAATGTAAAATGTATGTTTAAGTTTGTTATGAATAACTGGGTAATTCATAAGACAGTGGGGCAAACTTCATGGTACGAGTTAGTGATATGATTATGACTTCAAAAAGTAAAAGCATTCAGGAACAGCTAAAGAGTAATTATCTTATACAAATGAGGTGTGTTAGGAAGAACAGATACAGAGGAATGAGATGGGGAAGGAGGGCTGTTCTGGAAATCTACTTTCATTGGAAATAGGATTAAGGGGGGAATACAGAAGGGTGTTTAAACTAATGGGAAAGTGACAGGAAGGCAAAGTAGGGAGTAGAAGAAGTAGAGGAGTCAGGAGAGATGAGAAAAAGGAGATATGCACAAATATAAAAACAAAGATTAGGAGTAGAATCTGTTTGGGAAAGCATGTAGGTATATGTGTATGTGTATATCTCTATATAAATATAACCACACCTAATTATAGCTTGGGGGGAAGGGAAGGAAGAAAAGAGAAAAAAGTAAAAAGTATATAGGAAAAAAAGTATATAGCAGAGAACAAAAGAAAACCTCGAAGGAAGCAAAGAAAAGATGGGCAAGTCTCAGCCCAATGTGTAGTATCCAATATATAGGCTTTATTGAAACGGAAATTTATTACTATGTACTTTGAATCCTCTCTTACATTCTGCTATACACATGACATTTTCTTCTTTTTTTATATTTAAGCTTTTTTTTTTTTGGAGGGCAGTTGGGGTTAAGTGACTTGCCCAAGGTCACATGGCTAGTTTGGTTTTTTGTGTGTGTTAAGTGTCTGAGGCCGGATTTGAACTCAGGTATTCCTGACTCCAGGGCCGGTGCTCTATGCACTGCACCACCTAGCCGCCCCTATATTTAAGCTTTAATATGTTTCTTTTTCTTACTTAATAATTTTTTTTAAAGTATGACTTTTCTGGATCTATCAACACCAAGAACTTCTCAGCCATCCTTCCTTATAAGCACTGAAGAGCCCAAAGAGATCTTTTTGAGACAGCCTGGTTAGAGGGGAAGAGTAAATGCAGAGTAAAACAGGCAGAGTGGCTGATGGACCCATTAATGTAATCCTTATGCCTCAAAAGGAATTGTGTCTACGTGTGTGTGTGTGTCTTCATTGGTTTAATTCCTGATTTGTATATTCAATGCGTTTATTGTAAAGGGCTGTAAAGTCTGTAAGCCCCAATGTTTGGGGTCTCCTTGGGTTAGCCTCCAGTCCCAGAAGAGCAGGCATGTTGTGTGAATCAGGCTGGAGGGGCCCTGGGAAGCTGTGTCACAGTTGGCACATGTCCTTCTGCCTGGCACATAGCAAGTAAACCCTTAATACATGCTTGTTGGCTTATGACTACGTTGATTCTCTATAAGCAAGCATCACCTAGTCTTTAAATCCAAACACTTGAAGCCTGAAGGTAAGTTCTGAATTCTTGTCTTTTTTTTCTATGGTTGTTCTAGAGAACTCCAGTAACAATCAACACTCACTGAATCAGTACTCTACCACAATATGGATGAAACAAACAACTAAAAAGCTGGTATTCGGAGTTTTGTTTTTTTTTTTTTTTTGCTTTTTGGAGGGCAGTTGGAGTTAAGTGACTTGCCCAGTCACATGGCTAGTTAGTGTGTTAAGTGTCTGAGGCTGGATTTGAACTCAGGTCCTCCTAACTCCAGGGCTGGTGCTCTACTCACTGCACCACCTAGCCTCCCCAGGAGTTTACTTCCAAAGACAATTTTTATGTAGTCCTAAGTCCAGCCCACCTCAATCCAAACTCCTATAACTTCTAAACTGAGTGTTCTACACTGAGAATTGCTGTTTTACATTCTAACTCTGAGGCTCTGCAAGGTCATGAGTCAGTCAGTACTGTCTGCAGTCCCCATTCTGGACTTTCTAAGGACTCATGAGTCTGAGTGGTCTTGAGAAGGAGGCCGAAGTGAAATGGGCCTGCTGGTTAACCTTCACTGAGCTTCTCCACTAAGTCAAAGTTATAAATTAACCAGTTTTCTTCCAAGCTGATATTTTATTAAACTACAAAAATAGACCAAAAGTCATTTATATTTTAACAGTTAAAGAACTGACTTAATTACAGCAATGCCCCAACATGTACATTAGAGCCCGTATTTGCACAATGGGTGGAGATGTATAGCTGTATCCACAGAACATTGATAAAAAATTCACCATGAATTCAAAAGTCTTGGTTTACGTGCAAGTATAAAATAAATTATTTTCTGCTCATAAACAACTTATTTTTTGAACTTTTTCCTCTTCAGGGCCTTCCATTCGCCTTCCTGGGTTGCCAGGCTACCGAAAAGTTGTTTTACTTTTCGTTTTCGTTCAGAATCCCTACAAAAAAAAAATATAGAATTAACGTATAAATAAGACCAAGAGATAGAACATGTAAGAAAGAATACATCAAGTGATTGTGACTTTATGTAATTCTACTTTGGTAACAGTTTAAATCTAAGTTTGCATACAGTAGGTAATCAAATGTTTACTCAACAAAATCATCAATACTATAGTACTTTAGAATCCTCTAGAGCAGGACGGGACATGAGAAATCTTACAGACTGACTCTTAGCTGAGGCACGAATGTCTTTCTACAATATCACCCACCAATTTAGTGTCTTTCCTCTGGCTTATGAGGGGGAGGTGGCCCTTTCTGCCCCCACCTACCTCTGCACTGATGCCCTTGAGCCCAGGAGATTGCCCTCCATCATCTCTCCTCTGGCTCTTCTTCCATCTTTCCCCAACCACTGGCTTCCTGTCTGCCTACAAATACTCCTGTCCTTCAGGACAGAACAAACACCCCCCCAAACCTTCTCTTGACTTTGCCATCTCCATATTGTAATGTCTTATGTATCTCTTCTCCTTTTCAAAGTCAAACTCCCAGAAGGGATTAGTGACCTCTGTTGTCTCCATTCCCCCATCACTTACTCATCTCTAAATCTGGCTTCCAGTCTCAGCCCCTCACTCAGCTACTCTCTCCAAGGTTAGCAATAATTCCTTAGTTGTTTTACTTCATGACCTTCTCCGTCCTCCTCCTCCTGACTTCTCTGCAGCTTTAGACAAAGCTGACCAGGATGCTATTCTGAAAATTCTCCTGCTACCAGTCGGACAGGAATCACTAAGTACCTTTGCTAGAACCCCCCTGGCTTTGTTCCTGCCCGCCTTCTCGCTCTACATCATTTTTCCTCTCTTGGCATTTTAAGAGTTCATTGATTATATTTAAAGAGATGACTCTCAAATCCACACATCCACCATCTCTAATCTTTCTCCTGAATTCCAGTTCTCAATGCCAACTGATGGCTTGTAATCTCTACCCAGACATCCCTTTGTCAGCTCACATTTAACATGTACAAAACAACTCGCTCCCTGCCTCTCCTCTCAGCCCCACATAAAAGCAGCGGCGCAGGCTTGTTGGCCTGCTCTTTGCAGCCTCTCATTGCCCTCGTGCAGGTCTTCTTGCCTCTTCTTCTCTGCACTCCTGACTTGGGGTGCCAGCCTCCATACAGCTGCCAAATGAATTTTCCTAAAGCACAGACATCACTCCCCAGCTCACAATCTTTCAGCAGCTCCCTGTGGCCTCCAGGATAAGATAGAACCTCTTTTTGTGTGAATATAAAGTCCTCCACAACTGGGCACCCACCAGCCTGTATTTCCAGCCTTATTTCATATTACTTTTCTTAAGAATTCAACTTTCAGGCAAACAGAGCTCCTAGGAATCGCTCCAATTCACTAATCCACACCAGTAGGCCGGGGCCCTCCACCTCCTAGACTCTTTAGTTACCTCAGAGGCCCAGTGCAAAGCCCTTCCTGGTCCTCAGCTGAGAGTGACTGCTCCCTCTCTGAATTACTGTCTAGTCACTCTGCCCAATGCTGAGTCTCCTAGAGGATTTAAGTTCTTCAAGAGGGACTGTCTTAGGTCTTTGTATCCTCAGGGCTCAGCACAGTGCCTTTTACAAAGCAGGTGTTTAAGAAAATGTTTAACTTAATAACTATTTCTGCCCCCCCCCAATAAAAAAAGAATAGACCTAATCATTCTCCTGTGACAGGCCTTTAAACATTTGCAGAGAGTGATACTGTTTCTTTTCCAGGTTAACTATCCCTCTCTATTCATTTAACTTTGTCTCACAGTGACACAGTTTCAGGTAATCCTAATTCTCATTCCTACAGTGCTTTAAGGTTTATAAAGGTAGGGTTTTCTTGGGGTCACAGAATTCAAGTTTCTCAAGGTAGATTTTTATAGGCAATTCTGAGGAGCTCTGTGGGCCGCTTGAATGCTTTTAAAGTGACTGATCCAGAGAGGGCTGCTCTGTTCCCTTCTCTCCCTCCCTTATCCAGTTTGGAAATGTGTTGGATGAGTGAAGGAGGCAAGAGAAAAAGTCACAGGCCCAAGTAGCTTTTCCATTCATCTCTCATGGCTGCCTAACACTGAGTTCTGAGTTCAGATTTTATGGGTGAACAGTGCCTGCATGCCACCGCCTCCCATGAAGGCAAGCACAAACAATATGGTCTCAGAGGAGCTCAGGTGTCCAAGGGTTCCACCTGGCTCAGGAATCGTGGGAGAATGCCAAGCAGAGCACAGAACAAGTCCAAGTGATGCCAAAACAAACACAGATTACCTTTCCATGATTTCTGTAAGCTGCATCCGAGCCAGGAACTGATTATCTTTGCGAATTTCACGGACAGCTCCTTTAAATTCACGTTTATGCTTGTGAATTAATCTTTTCCTTTCTTGCTCCTCTTTACTGCTCCCTTGTTTTCTTCCAAACTCGAGGCTAGAATTGGAAAATCTGATATTAGGTAGGGGAAACACAGATCTGCAGAGGTTTTTTCCGAAGGCCACAGGGCAGATTTCCCAGAGTTTGTCTCCAGACCTTTATCCTGGGCCAGAAGCAGCAGCTTATTCTCCCCCCGGATCAAGCTCAGAAGACAACACATCCCCTTCAAAACCTTAGGTTGGTATCCGAGTGTCAAAGGATTCTGAGAACAGCAAACTGTCTAATGGGATAAGCTTCTTTTATCACCAGCAAGCACTTACCATAGGTTCCAGGATGGCAGAAGCTACATTTTATTAAACATTCCCACTTCTCCCACCCCCCCATAGTACTTAGCACTCATTCAAACACTTGATGTTTACTGACTCAACAGATAAATCAATGAAGGAAGCCTCTTCTGTGGCCAGAGGCTCAGACTGACACACAGGGCATGGTTCCACACTTACACTTTCACCAGTTTGGGTGTGAATAGCTTCAGCGGCACCGGCTTGCTCTTTTCACATACTAAAGGCTGATAATTTTTGCCTTGGTTTTCCATTTCTTGCAATATACTTTGGCACAGCTCCTAAAAATAACAAGGAAGCTTGTTTCAAAAGGTCAGTTAATGTCTGCCGGTTTCTTTTTCTACTTTGGGGGGCTGTGTCACCTCCCGTTGAGGGAGGACCTCCCTGCTTCAGCCTGGTAATTCTCCCCTTGGAAGTGTTCCACCCACTGACACAGAGTGCCAAGTTTCCCTGACTCAGTAGATCCCCTTTGGGAGTTTGCTGTGGCTGAAGAACTCATCACTCTATACCCAGGCCTGGTACACAGGCTTTCCCAAAATCCTAATTTTCATTCCTACTGTGCTTTAAGGTCTATAAAGGTAGGGTTTTCTTGGGATCACAGAATTCAAGTTTCTCAAGGTAGATATTTATAGGCAATTCTGAGGAGCCCTGTGGGCCACTTGAAGGCTTTTAAAGTGACTGATCCAGAGAGGGCTGCTCTGTTCCCTTCTCACTGTAAAAGTCTCTGCGGCAGGCAGAAGGATGAGTTTCCCTACAGATGCCTGCTTTAAAGGAAGAAGCCTTTCCCCTCCCTCGCCAGCATGATTTCATCTTTCCATCTTCCTTTACAGTTTTACTCCAGGGTCAGCTGGAGTAAACCTGGGAGCTCTAGTGAAGGCAGGCAGAGGCCTCGGTGCTATGCTGAGCTGTTCTATACCCCCAGTCACAAACGCCCATCTCTCCACCATCTTGTGTACTGCCCCGAAGGCTGTGGCCACTGGGCTCCCAGTGGAGAGTCACATCTACTAGTGACGTCACTACTAGTTCTACTAATCACATCAATACCAAGCACTTCTGAAACCGTTTTCAGAGTCTGTGTCCTTTGGAATAAGAAAACAATAACTTTATCTTGCAATTCTTGATTCTGTTCAACACGTGACCTTGACACTCAGTTAATCTGTGATCACATCCCCCTGTTACACTGTAAGCACCACAAGGGCAGGGATCATGGATCCTATCTTATTTTAATTGTACGTCTTCCTCAAGGCAATAGTCCTCTGCAAAGAGCAGGCACTTAGTAAGCGTCTGTAGAACTGCATTTTCAAGTCTCTGCTCTACTTAGCTCAATCTCGTCCTTCCCTCTCTCTTCCGTGGTTGCCAATATGCCTGTGAGGCTGGGAGAAGGGCGGAGAAATCTGATGGGGAACCCAATCAGAAATCAGATTCTGAAATAGGTTCATTTGTGTGCTGCCTGTCTGCCATAAATAGGAATAATCAGCTAAACATTATTCATATAAGTATGAACTGCTCAAAGTCAAATTGCCACAAGCCAGAAAATGCCTTGTTTACTCGAAGAACCAAGAAAGGAATGATCTTGCCAATATAGTTCTTATAAGAATTTAAAAGTTCTTCAAGAGAGAAGCAATTCAGGAATTCTTCTCACTAAATTCATCTGAGCAAAATCTATAATTAAACAGTGATATAAAGAAGAGAAACTCAAACTCACCACTATTTTGTCATGCATTTTTACACCTTCCAGAAGAAAAGCTTCCTTGACATTTGTAGATTAAAATTATATCAAAGGAAAACATTGAATTTTAGAAGTTATAACCTATGGGCTGTCCTGTATAGTTACTGAGGTCCCTTGCAACACTCAAATTCTGTGATTCTGTGGTTGAAAACTCCACTTGTTCCCACTTCCCAGATGAACCCCATTGTAACCCTCTACACCAGGTCTACCTTTGGTCCCCTAGGTCCTCAAGTGCTGACCCCTGGCTGAATCCAAACTTCACAGAACAAATCTCCTTAATAAAAGGATCTGTTCTGTAAAACTTGGGACTCAGTGTAAAGGCTGCCCCCAAGGACCTAGGCCACATGTGGCCTTGAGACCAAAGGTTCACCACCCGTGCTCTAAGATCTTAGGGAACACAAGTGAGAAAAGCTGGACTAGAGCGCCTGTGGGCCCCTTCCAACTCGATGACGCTGGGACAGTGCTCACCTGCAGCTCTCTGGGGTATGCACACTCTGGAATGTGCTCTGTGAGGAGGATGCTGATAGGCCTCATTACTTCAGGAAGTGACGGTAGCGTGCTGTACATGGCTAAACACCGTTTAATGAGATTTAAACATACAGACACACACGATAACCTGCAAGAGAATCACACGTTCAGGTTTAACAATTCTGACACACTTGGTTTAACTCTCTTAGAGAAACTGGCAGCCCTAGTGAGAAATGAACTTTAATGACAATTTTGAAAACAGCTGATCTAACTAAAGAAAGCCCAGCTAATTCCAGTGAGTCACTATTAAAATATCTATGCCATTTACATGGAATCAGCAGCAGCCTACCCTATCAAGCAGATGAAACCAATAGTGAGACACACACTACTAGGCAGACATGCCAAGGAATTAAGAACAGACAGTAGCTGGAAAATTATACATATACCCCTGAATAAGAAGGAAAAGGTTTGGGAAAACACAATCAATCTGAAAAACGTAGTCACAATATAGTCCATAGTCAAACAAACATGCTTCAGGCCTAAACCAATCATCTTACGGAGAAAATGTTTTCTTTTTTTTTGGAGAAATAAGTGATACGAGAGAGAGAGAGAGAGAGAGAGAGAGAGAGAGAGAGAGAGAGAGAGAGAGAGAGAGCGCGCGAGCAGTAGGGCCACTGTGGCAAATGACCTAAAATCAACAAGGTTCATCAGGGCAGTCCCTGCCATCCTATCTGCCAGCTTTCCCCACAGTCAGTGAGGCCTTTGAGGGCAGTGGGCCTGAAGAGGCCCCATACTGAGGTCCTATGTGCACATCTCCATTTTCAGTCAAGCCAATGTTTGCTCACAGCTGGCTGTCTCTGGGACTGAGCTGGGGCTCCAAATCATGTTAGCTGTTGGAGCCAAGAAAATGTCTGCACTAAAGGTAACAAGTAAGGAGGGGCCAGGTACCCCGAACACCACAGAGAGGCCAGGGGAGGGGCACTACCACTCATTATCTACGTGACCAGGGGCAAGTCACGTAACTTTTCTGGGCCTCAGTTTCCTAGTCTGTAAAATGGGAAAAGTAATCCTTGAGTTATCCTGCTTTTCCAACAACAGCTCTGCCTGGTTTTCACTCCAGTTTTTTGTGTGTTGTCTTCCTCATTAGACTGCAAGCTCCTTGTTGGCAGGGACTGCCTTTTTTTGTCTTCTTTGTATCCACAACCTGGCACCAGGCAGGTGCTTATTAATCAGTGTCTACTGACTTGAACTGAACTCCCTCCCCCAGCAAGGTTGTAAAGAAAGTATTGCGTGAATACAAAGCGCTTTCAAAATAGGAAATGTTACCACCATCTGAAGAATTCTGACCCAAACAGCTGATGATGCCAGCTCGCACCTCCAGCACCGGCTCTGCAGTTGGCATTTTTACTCCCTCCCAGTTCCATAGTCTCTTCAGATCGTCCACATACCTGATGTGATTCATTTCGGTTTCACTGCTTTCCTTGAGACCATTCACTTTACTGAGGGGGAGGCCTTTCTTGGGCCAAGTGTTCATATCTTCCTTATCAGAAACAAGGAGCAGTTCTGAATTCCTTCCAAGTGGTTTGAAAGGATGTACCAGGGTATAGCCTAGACATCAAGGTGAAACAGAGACATAAAAAATGATGTCAAGTCAAAGCAAAGGGGTGAACCCTGAATTCTAAACAGATGACACAGGACAATTTAAAAGAAACACAGCTGAGGTCAGGAAGGATCACGCAGCCCTTTTGGAAAGCTGAAGTCCTTGTGAAGCAAAAACACCCGCCCACCGAGGCCCTGCACTGGCTTCCCTCCAACCCTGCTCTGTTTCTCAGAGACGAAATGTCTATGAGCTGAAGGCACAAGAGAGGGGCTGCTGGGATAGACGAGACTGAGAGAACAGGAGGAATCAAAGCTTTTACTAGACTAGAGCGTCTAACTCTGCTAGTCTCTTGTCTTCTTTCTTTGATAAAACCAAGGGAAGCAGTGTGAGACAATGGGAACAGCCTGGACTCAGCCACGTGATGCACAGTACTCAGAGCTGGAAGGGGCCTTGGAGACCATTCAGTACAACTGCTCTTTTACAGAAAAGGAAACTAGTCAAAAGAGAAACAATGATTCTGTCAGAAGCTGATGCTTCCCAGCTGTGTGACTGAAGCTCTGAACATCAGTACTGCAGCCGCATCTGTCAGACACATAATAATACTACCTATTTCACTGAGTTTTTGTGAGGAGTGTACTAAAAACAGATTATGAGGGAAGATGGAAGAACTAGAGGAGCCCAGAGTCCCTGCAAATAGCTCAATAAAGCTTCAAAGTGCCCCTTTTAGAAAAGGAATAAGGAGAGCCCAGCCAAGGTATATAGAAGAAAGCTGGAATCCTGCAAAAATCCAGGAGACAAGCTGGGACAGGGGGCAAGTATAGTACAAAGCAACCCCAAAGTCTCCTTGTGGAGCCCAAAAAAGCGCGGTCCCAAGCTCAAGAGACATGAGAAGCGTAATGAGAGGCAGAGGTCAGCCTGAGGGTAGTCCTAGAGTCCCAGCAAGAGCTGAATTCTGATGGAAGAGAAAGGGAAAGTCCCTGTGGAATTCAGGAAGGGGTACAGGCCTGAGTACAAGCCCCATGGCAGTAACAAAAGGGCCCTGAGCAGAGGTAAGTGTTCAGGTATCCTGGGAGTTTGTATCACAACAGGGGAAAAAGGCCTTGGAGACATCCAGGCAAGACCAGACCAACTTAGCATTCAAACAACTGCACTGAATCACAGAAGGAGACAAAGCCAAACAATTCCTAACTTAGGACTCAAGCACAAGTCCCTTCTCCCCCTGGCCCATCCCCAATCTAGACACCAAGGCCATTGAGATAAGCAAGCGAAGGAAAACATGAAATACTATGAGTAAATTCCTTGGACTGAGAGGTGCATATGGGATAAATCCTGAGGAAGAGAGCGACTCCACAAGCCCAAGTAGAGCACTGAAAAAGAAAATAAAAGGTGTATTGGATGCAAAGCTTACAAGAGGACCTGGAAGAGATGAAACAAGAGATTTAAAATGGAACAGCTAAGGACGAAAAAATGTCAAAGAGAATTGATATCTTAGAACAGACAGTGAGAAACCTTATCCAAGAACTGAACTCTCTGAACTAAACAATGAACTGAACATTTAACTATAAAAAAGAACTGAATGTTAAAGAAAAAAAAATATATATATATATATAGAAATGTAAGAAATATTTTTTAAAAACTAGCTTGGAAAACAGGTTAAGGAGAGAAAAATCTAAGAATTTGGATTATCTGAAAATCATGACCAAAAAATGCCAAGATATCATATTTCAAGAGATTATAAATAAAAATTGCCCAGAACTCTTAGAACTGGAAGGCAAAGTGAAAATAGAAAGAACACACTAGTCACTTCCTGAAAAACAAAGAAACACCAAAAAGAAAACTCCCAGAAACATCACAGTCAAAATCCAGAGCTTCTGAGTTAAAAAAAAAAAAAATTACAAGCAGCCAAAACTAAAGAGTTCAAGTGTCAGGGAACCGTGGTCAGGATCACATCAATTTTGGCAATGGCTATTATAAAGGAGGGAGAATCTGGAAGCTGATATTGCAAGAGATAAAAAAAAATTCTTCTCAAAACTGAAATGTTTTTAAGGGTCCTAGAGAAAAAGTAAATATGACAGAGGGTCTCTGGGTGGATCTGTTCTGTTAGATGATCTTAGCGTAAGGTAGAAATGAAGGGGAGAGCAATGTCCTCATCAAGAAAGGAGGGGAAAGTGGATGAAATCATTATCAAGTGGAATTATGAAGAATAGTGGGTCAAAAACACAAATTATGCAAACAACTAAAAGCTTCATCAAAGTTCTAGCTACAGGAGAAAAAGAAACTGATGGAACTAAACACAGGAAAAGATAAAACAAAATTATCCCCTTTTAAAGCAGATGATGTGATGATTTACTTAGAAGATCCTAAAGAGTTCACTAAAAAAATTGATAACTTCAGGAGTTTCAGGTATAAAATAAAATCTGTGTACATGATCAGCATTCATGAATATTACTTACAAATTCCAGCACAAAGAGGTAGAAAGAAAAATTCCCTTTCAAAATAAGTATAAAAACTATAAAATATTTAGGAGTGTATCTACAAAGACACATCCAAGAACGGTATGAATCAGATTATAAAATATATTTGTAGAAATAAAGACAGACCTAAATAAAGGGAGAACCACTAACTGATCATGGGTCGGTTAAGTCAATATAATGAAAATTACAATTGTATCTAAGTTATTTATTCAGTGCCATACGCAGCTAACAAAGGATTATTTTATAAAGCTAAAAAAAAACTAATAAATTCATGTGAAGGACCAAAAGGACAAGAATTTCAAATGTAATAATGAAAAAAAGTAGAATGGCAGGCAGCCTAGCAATATCAGATTTTTCAACTGTAATGGTAATTAATTTGTTTGATCAGATGTTAAGTAGATCCTAGTAACCTAGTGTTAAATAAAGAACTCTGTCCATTGGTGAAAAGGTGTGAATTGACGTGGAAGAATGCCATTGGCTGAGACACTCCCCTGAACCATGTTGACTTAGGAGAAGGCCAGTGTTTATAAGCAGGAGAATTTCAGAGACAGACAGATTTTGTGGGCTCAGTGGCTGACTGAAGACATGAACAGGATGGGACTTTGTTTGTTGGTGGCCTGGCTGATCCTTGAGTTCCAGGCAAGAGAAGTCCTGAAGGGTTTGAGGTGTGCTGAACCTTGTGAACTTCAGTGTGTGCCAGGGATTGCCTTGAGGACTGGACAAGGACCTGGGAG
>CM053601.1:140265283-140290286 GCA_028646575.1 Pseudocheirus occidentalis
GAATAATGTTTTTAAATGCATAAAATCAAATACAAAGAATTACAAACTATATTTCAATATAGTTGTCAAAAAATTTAAAAGAATACGTTTTCAGACCCCGCTCCCAATTGAGCAGTGTAGATTAGACCTTCCTCATCACTTGAGAGTCTGGTCTGCATCCTCCAGTCCATGTCGTCCTATTAGTCGTCCTGTGGAGTACACTCAGTGTGCCAGGGACCTTCTCTTAGATCTCGTGACGTTACGTAGGTATCAGTGGCATACCTAAGGCTTAGAGGGACACTCGTGGGCCATCCGTCAGGTATGTCTCCATTTCTCTCTGTGACCAGCTCACCTCCTTTCCCTGTCATCCGTTTTTCTATTATCTCTTCACTTATGCTGTGTACTTCCTTGTTGGTGAAGCATCATAGCTGCTTATGCCTGTTATATCTCTTCCATTGTCTTTTGGATGACCTGTAACTGTTTAGAGATGTGAGATTTCATGCATTGCGGCCATGTGGCATCACTGGAAGAATAGTGACATATGGTGGCAAGGGAATAAATTGGCAAAGGTGGCAGGAGATGGAAATAGTCAATGTTGGTGAGGCTGTGGGAAGACAATCACATTAATACACTGTTGGAGGAGCCCGTGAATTGGTCTAACCATTCTGTGAAGCAATTTTGGGATTATGCTAAAAAAAAAAAAAAGTGATGAAAATGTTCACACCTGTTGACCCAGAGAAGGGGGTATCCTATGGTGTCTGTTGTAGGAAGAGGATTCCTTGACTTGGTTCTAGGTATTGGAGGAGAGAGAGGTAATAAGGTTTACTAAGCCTTTCTCCCTGAAACCATCCGGCTAACTGACCAGTTTCCAGGGACAGCAGGATTGCTTCCTGCAATGGGCTCATAGATCCACTGAAATAAGAATGCAAAGAATCAAGGGATAGGCCATGGATCTGTCATCCAAGAACTTGCCTCCTGAGGGGGAGACAGATGCTTATCACCAGCTTGGCCACATGGTAATGACTTCTTAAAAATTTGTTTTCCAGCGGGGTGTGAGGCTGAACTCTTGACGTGGTACAAAGAACATTGCACCTATATTTGATTCCTGACCCTGACATTTGCTGGCTTTGGATAAATTACTTAATATTCACAAATCCCAGGATTTTTTCTTTTATCTGATCCAAACCTGTAATTTAAAAATTATTAATAAGCATTTATTTTCTCTTTTTTCCTTTTCCCCTGGGGAAAAAAAATAGAAAAGGCCTGTAACTAATACATAGTGTTAAACACATTCTTGAATTAACTATGTTCAAAATATCTCCTTCTGCCCTTTGAGACCATCTATCAGGAGGGTGGGTAGCAGGTTCAGTCACTGGTCTTCTGGAATCATGGCTGGTCACTGAATTGATCATAGTTCTTAATCCTTTCAAAATTGCCTCTTTTTACAATGTTATTATTGTATAAATTATTCTGATGTTGTACTCACTTCTGCATCAGCTCATACAAATCTTTTCAGGTTTCTCTGAAATAATTCTTTCTGTTAGGTCTCACATCACAAGTTTTTCATGACAGTAATATGCCATAATTTGTTAAGCCATTTGTGAACTGATAGGCATTGCCTAAGTGTTCGGTTCTTTGCCCCTGTAAAAAGAACTGCTATATTTTTGTACATGTGGGTCCTTTTCTTCTTTTTTAAAAAACTTTCTTTGAAGCTATAGATCTAGTGGTGGTGTTTCAAGGTCAAGGAGTATATACAATTTAGTGACTTTTGGGGCAGAGTTCCAAATTGCTTTCCAGAAGGACTGGATTAATTCCCATTTCTACCACTGGTACATTAATTGCTTTCTCGCAGCTTTTGTTGTGTTCCTTGCCAATCAAGTGGGTGTGAGATGGAAGCTCAGAGTTTAATTTGCATTTCTCTGTTTATTAGGGACTTAAAACATTTTTTCATATGGCTATTTGTAGTTTCAATTTCTCCCTTTGAAAACTGCTTGTTCATAGCCTTTGTTTGGCCCTTTATCTACTGGGGAAGAGCCTCTATTGCTTAAGCTAAAAAACGGGGATAATAATACCTGTATGTCCTGCCTCACGGGGATGTGGGACTTGTTCTTTGTAACCCTTAAAGAGCTTTAGACATGTGACTTGTTATTTTTCTGCCATCTCATGTGTAAAGATGCTGTGCTCATGCCACTTCTGCCCTGCAGGCCATGATCGGGGTTGCCTTTTCTCTGGGCTTCACTGTAGGCCCCATGATTGGGGCTTACCTAGCAGCAGAGACAGGTAAAGGAGACGTCTTCTACTTTCACGCGGCCTTATTGGCTCTGGTGTTTGCCATCTCTGATTTGGTGTTCGTTTTCTGCTTCCTTCCGGAAACACTCCCCAGGGAGAAACGGGTAAGGCTCCCTAGAGACTTAATTTGGGTTGGGAGGTCAGAAGAGCATAAGGAGCTTTGGGGCTGCTGAATTTTACAGATGATGAAACTGATGCTGAGAGATGTTAAGTAATTCGCTCAGGATCACATTGCTAGAAAGCATATTAAATAGGATTTGAACTTGGGTCTTCTTGACTCCACATCCCCCTGGCTTTGTTCACTGCACTATCAGCTGTTCCTAACTCTGAAAGTTTTTTGATTCTGTGTGGAATAAGTCAGGGTGCTGCCCCTCCCACCCCCCATTCAGGACAGATATTTAATATTAATGGCAGCAGATGGGCCAGAGGCAATCATGGCTGAAAACAAGGGGATGGACTAATTGAATGAGTTGCATTTGTAGACACATAACCTTTTTTTTCTTTCCATTTGTGTGACATATAGAAGTAAGTAGGAAGTCAGTAAGTTAATAAGCATTTACGCATCTAATATTGCAGAGACAGCTAGATGGCTTAGTGGATAGAACACTGGGCCTGGAGTCAAGAAGATCTGAGTTCAAATTCAACCTCAGACACTCACCAGCTGTGTGACTCTGGGGAAGTCACTTAACTTCTGTTTGCCTTAATCCACTGGAGAAGGAAACGGCAAACCACTCCAGTATCTTTGCCAAGAAAACTCCTTGTGGGGTCTTGAAGAGTTGGACATGACTAAACAACAACCACATGTGCTGAGGTTACAAAAAAAGGCAAAATCTGTCCCCACCTTTGCTTTCCAATGGAGAAAACATGTGTATACAGACAAGGCATACACAATGGAAATAGGAGATGATCACTGAGAGAAGGCACCAACTGGCGTTGTGTGGGGCAGGAGCAGAAATCAAGCAAGGCTTCTTGTAAAGGGTGGTATTTGAGCTGAATCTTGAAGGAAATCTAGTGGTGGAGGTGAGGAGGAAGAGCATTCTAGGCATGGGACAGCCATGAGAAGGCATGGGTTTAAGAGCTGGAGTGCATGTGTGTGTGTGTGTGTGTGTGTGTGCGCGCGTGCGCGCGCAAGAAAGAATTAATAGGACAGCGTCACTGAATGGCAGAGTAGATGAAAGGAGCTAAGGGGAAAGAAGACTGGAAAGAGAGGAAGGGGCCAGGTTGTGAAGAGCTTTAAAAGCCAGAGGATTCCATATTTGATCCCGGAGGTGATGGGGAGCTCTTGGAGCTATGGAGTGAGGAGGTAGGAGATCACTCGGGCAGCTAGTGGAAAGGGACTTGAGACCAGTAGGCGGCTGTGGCAGTAATCCAGGTGTGAGGCGACAGGGCCTGCACCAGTGAGGCGGTTGCATAGGAGGAGAAAAGGGAGCACATACAAGAGATGTGGTGAAGGTAGAGTTGACAAGACTTGGTTAGTGGAGTGAGGACTAGAGGGTGATACTGAGGCTGTCACCCTGGATGCCTGGGATCATCGCGATGTCCTCAACAGTAATAGGGAAGTCTAGAAGAGGAGGGGGAGGGAGGGAATGAGCTCTGTTTTGGACACGTTTAGTGTCAAATGCCTAATAGGCAGTTGGAGATGTGAGACTGAGATGGTCAGGGATGGAGACAGGACTGGCAATCCTGATACTGAAGGAACCTGAGCCCGTGGAAGCTGATGAGATAGTTTAGGAGAAGAGAAGGCGGCTAGGCCGCGCTCTCCAGGTACAGCCTCATTCAGACCATTGCCAGCCTCTTGTTTGAAAGAGTTCCCAGCTCTGTGGGCTCTGCTACATTTCCTACTCACCGACTTTGTCTTGGAGAGGCCCAGGTCACTGCTCACTGCTGTGCCACCATGGCGTAGCCAGAAGTGCCGGGGCAAAAGGGGCAGGCTTAGCGTTCCCCCTGGGCCGTTCACAGTCCGGGGGCCTCTGCCTCACTTCTGCTCCCTCACAGCAGGGCGCTTTGGCTGTTTTCCTTGTGGCCTCAGGAAGACCCTATTTAGGTTCCTCATCTGTAAAACGGTGACAATAATAGCTCCCACCTCGGTGGGATGTTGTGAGGCTTAAATGAGACAGTATCCTCAAAGCATCTCACAAGCCTCAAAGTGTTCATTAAGCCCTAGCTCTTGTCCATCATTATTTGAATTATTCCGGGGCTAGAGGAGAGTCATTAGTGTGTTGCCCTTGGAAACTCTACCCTGTGGCTGGTTGGGCCTCTTGTGTAGGTAGGGAGGACGAGGAGGGAAGAAGAGAGGGAGGGAAGGAAGATGAGAGACACACTATTATCAACAGTCTGGTTTTTTCCTTCTTCATTTTAGTAAATACCTGAGCCGACTGGTTCTAGGCTGAGCTAATGCAGCAGGGCTTTTGTGTGCGCACAGGACCAACCCACACTCGGGGTTCAGGGTATTAGTGCGGCCTGGCAGAAGTGCTGTCAGACTAGGGGCCTGGATGCCCGATTTGGATCCCGGGCCAGCACTGAGCGGTCTGGTGAACGTGGACACGTCACTGCCTCCCTGTAGGCCTTGCTGCCTCATCTGTCAGATGTAAACAATAGCAATCCTTGTGCCCAACAAGGCTGTTAGGGTGTGCCCTCTGACCTGGACTGGCGTGGTGGCCTCCTAGCAGGTTCCTGGTCTGTGTGTCTTGTTTCTCTTACCTCCCACACATGCTACACTCACAGCTCCAAGGGTCCTGTCATTGCCCGGCTGAATAACCTTCAGAGGCTTCTTAGTGCCAATAGAATGAAACTAAATCTTACAAGCCATTCCTTATAACAAAGGTTTCAGGGCAGCTAGGTGGTACAGCGAATAGAGCACTGGCCCTGGAGTCAGGAGGACCTGAGTCCAAATCCAGCCTCAGATGCTTGACACACTAGCCTTCTGACCTTGGGCAAGTCACTTAACTCTCCACCAAAAAAAAAAAAAAGTTTCCTTGGTAAATTTTAAATCACAGAAACAGGAGTTGCTCGTTTTGTGACCTATGGTTTAGTCACGTTGCTTCCTTTGTTTCTTCTTCTGATGTCCCAGCTCGGCAGCAACAGGCTTACTGCTGTGTGGGCCTGCTCCTCCCCAGTAGGACTATGGGCTCCTTGATAGCACAGGGATACAGATTCTCTAAGGTGAAGGAGGACCATTTATAGCTTTCTGAGCAAGAGATCATGGGACTTAGATCTAGGAAAAAAAAAATCTTACAGTATAGAATCCTAGAAGTTGAGAGAGCTTTCGGGATTAGTCAAATTTCTTCATTTTATAGATGAGGAAACAGATGTGAAAGGGATTTGCCCATGGATAGAGCTAGCAAGTGATAGGCCCAGGACTTCTGACTCAGGTGCAGTGTCCTTCCCAACCACTTAATGATGCCTCCCTAACTCTAGCAACAGAACCACCCTCCCAGCCCCTTACAAAGCAGGCTTAAGAGGTAGGTCTGGCCTTCCATTATGCCCTTGGCATTGGCCAGCTTCCTTCTGTCTAGGAGGCCATGCCATTGGTGAGTTATTTGTCTCTCCAGGTTTCTTCTGTTCTATCTGGGTTCCAAGCAGCCTCTGACTTGCTCAGCCCAGTTGCCTTATTCCAGTTTTCAGCTGTCACCAGAGGGAAGGACTCCCCATCCAGAGATAGTAAGAAGTTTCATTCATATATCTTGGGACCCCTGGGATTTGGGGGGGAGAGCTTCAGAGGGGCTTCAGCAGGGGAGTGATGGCTACCAGTTCCTGTAATACCCACCAGAATGGGGGCTCCTTTTGGTCAGGGTCTCTTCAAGGCCACACAGCAAAGCCTGGGTCAGAGCTGGAACTCAAACGCAGTCCTGAGCCCCCAGTCTCTTGCTCTTTTACCTGTTTGCTGGGGTGGCATATAGGTAGGGAGGAAAAAATGGCTTGGGCCCAGAGCAGGGCAAATTTCAGGAGCAGGGGGAAGGAATGAGGATATCAAGCAGGCATTTTTAACTTGGGGTCTGTGAACGTTAAAAAAAAATGGTCACTGTGTTTCCATAGAATTGGTTTTCTCTGTTTAATCCTATGCGTTTAAAAACATGATCCTGAGAAAAGATCTGTAGGTTGTACCAGACTTGTCCAAGGGATCCAAGGCACAAAAAGGGTGAAGAAGTCTGGGTAGAGAGGGGACTGAGGAAGACCCAAGTGGGGAAAAGGAGGAAGGCCCCTAATGAATGGCCTCATTCCCTTATGCTCCTCTCCCTTTTTTCCCTTCCCATCTTCCAGAACTCCAGAATCTCAAGGTCCTGGGCCTTGTTTATTTCCTCTATCTCTTCCTGTTTTCCGGGCTGGAGTATACGCTGAGCTTCCTCACACACCAGCGCTTCCAGTTCAGCAGGTATGTGCATGGAGAGTCATAGGGCTGGGGGAGAGTTCATATTTCTGCATCTGACTTTCTCAGATGCCCCCCGAATCTGGAGATTGATCTCTCTGTGCCTTTCTTCCTTGGTTTCCAAACATGGAAAGGTGGTGCAGTGGAAAGAGCCCTGGACTGGCAGTCAGACAAAATGAGTCTGAGTCTTGACTCTTGACAGTCACTCACTGGATGGTCCTAGGCAAGTCAGTGGGGACAAGTGGGACAGTACCCATATTGCTCTCTCTGTTTTACAGATGATGAAATTGAGACTCAGAGCCTAATAGCTATTTACTGGTCACATAAGTGGTAAAATGGCAGAGCCAGGATCAAATCCAGCTTTCCTAACTCCAGGTCCACATTCTGTTACATTTCAATGACTCTTCAAGACTAAAGGTGGAGGGTGAGAACATTTACTGTCTGATGCAAGATTTGGCGAATAAGACCATGTTCCCCTTTCCTACCTCTTGTTGATTTTTCAGTCATTTGTGCCCCCTCTGTCAGTGTTCTTAGGCAAATCACCCATGGCCCATTATTTGGATCATCAGAGACTTCCTCTTTGAGTCTGATATATTTGTCTTAAGGTACCGAAGCCCATCCTGAAATGGGGTCCTGGTCAACTGAACAGAAACCTCTGTTCAGAAGAAGATGAATGTGGCTCATCAGAAGCTCTGGTATTTTCAGGGAGAGTTTAGCTTCCTCAGGTCTGTCTGGTGCTGTCACACCCCTGTAGAGAACCGAATGGTGTACCTTCTGTGGTGATGACAGTGTTCCTCAGAGGCCTCATTTCTCCCAGAAACGAAGATATGATGGATGGTTTCTGTACTTTTGTGACTTATATTAATGAAACCAGAGAACAACATAAAAGCAGAGAAACTGGATAGGTAAAAAGGGGAAGGGAAGAAAAGAATGGGGAAGAGACAAGAGAAAGCATGGAAGGAATGCTTCAGATGTCATGCTTCTTGGGCTATGTGCCACACATCTTTGGAAAACAAAGCCCAAATCAGTACTGTAAAATCCTAGAATAGTAGAATGTCATAGTTAAAACTTGAGGCAAAAAAATAAAAAAAATAGTTTTTTCAGTGAGAGCGTTTATAACTTAGCAATCAGGCAGTTGTACAAATCAGGACTTGATTGTTTTGTTGATTAGACGTTTTAAAAAGTGATGGAGGAAATGTTAATAATGAAGAAGTCTGTCAAAAATGAACCCAGAACTTAAGAAGACGCCTAGTTCACCCCAGTAGATACAGTAGTCTTCTTTACAGGCTACCTAGTAGATTCTCATCATATTTACACTTGGATATGTTCAGTGATTGGGAATTTACTGTTTCCTATGGAAAAATTCCATTTTTGATCAGCTCTGATGGTTAAAAAGTTCTCCCTTATATTGAGATGAAATCTGTCTGCCCTGTTGGTAGGGCAGGATCACAGAGCTAGAGCTCATAATAGCTGTCTTCAAGTACTAGAAGGGGTTTCACATAGGAAGAGGAATTATGCTTGTTCTTCTTGACCTCACAGACAAGACCTGGTGTCAGTGAGAAGTTGCAGATTTCAATTTAAGATATGGAAAAAACCTTCTAAAGATTATAGATGAAAATATTTTTCTTTTCTTTCTTTTTTTTTTTTTGGAAGCAGTTGGGGTTAAGCAACTTGCTGAGGGTCACACGATCACTAAGTGTCTGGGACGAGATTTGAACTCGGGTCCTCCTGACTCCAGAGTCTGTGCTCTGTATCCATTGTGCCACCTAGCTGCCCCCCAAACCAACCCAACCTTTAAACTATTACCTCCCACCCATCAAAGAGGCACGGTTAAAAGCAGTGACTTGATGGCAGAGTTCTGACAAAACAGGCAATTTGTTGCTGGTGGAATTGCACGTGTAGGATCTTTTCAGAGAGCAATCTTTCTAGTGCATGATAAAATTTAAAAAATAATCATATCCTCTGGCCTATCAAGGCCCCTCTTAGAAATATGCACTGAAACTTTTTAGAAAATAAGAAAGACATACATGCTAGGTTTTCATAGCAATATTATTATTAATCTTAAAGAGCTAGAAGCAGCCTAAATGTCCTGGCGATGGAGAAACAGGTGAATTGCAGCTCTTCAGTATAGCACACTCAAAGTCAGCAGCATGAGAGAGAGTTTCAGAGTCATAGAAACTTGAGTCTCAGTCACACTAACGGACCCTAGGCCAGCACCTTGCCAGCTTCCCAATGCCCAGACAACTCTGAGACTCTCCAAGATCCTGGAAGGTGATGACCTGTATTGGTGAGAAGCTTCTTACGCTGTTAGGATGGAGCTATGAAAAATGAGACACGAGAAATATAAAGAAATCTGGAAAGACCTTTTGGAAATAAGCCCAAGTGGGGAAAAAAAGCAGAGAAAGAAGAACAAAGTACAGCTAATGACAACTATATAAGAGGAAGAATGAATGAAAAGGAATAGACAGTGAATCCTAATAGGAAGATTGGAATTGAAAAAGCAATGAAATTAATAGAGTGTTGAAATTGTTTTCGCATGAAATAAATTTCATGCATTGAAATTAGTGTAAATGTAAGTAACTCCTAAGCAAGACTGATTAGTTATAATGATGTTCAATATTAAGTTTATGCTAAGTATTTTAATGTTTTTAAAATGTACAGTGGACTGCCTTGGGAGGTAATGACTTATCCATCACTGGAGGTCTTTAGGTAGAAGCCAGGTGACCATGTTGGTGGTCTGGAATAGTGTAGATGAATTTCCTGTTCATGTAGAGGTTGGACTTGATGCCCTCTGAGATTCCTTCTGACTCTCACACTGGTTCTGAGGATGGTGTTCACCATATCCACAGGGGCACGGGCATAGAGAGGGGTTGTCCCCCTGGCAGGTGTTTTGCCTGCACCAGTCCCACAGAAGGGGTCTACTTTCTCTTCCCATGAACACTGGATGCAGCACAGCTGGACCATCTCAACAGGCAGAAGCTATTTTTTATAGCTCAAAGACTGAAAAGTTACAGCTTTGGGAACTGGTTGTAGCTGGATAGAGAGGTGGCCTGGGAACGTCTTGTTTATCCAACTAGTTCTGCCTTGGTGGATGGGTGTGGGATCTTGGAAGGAGAAAACTATACTCCAGGGACCTGGACTCTGGCAGGAAGGACCTTGGTATTAATGGGCTGCCTCACTCCCTTCCTAGCATGCAGCAGGGGCAGATGTTTTTCTTTATCGGCATCACCATGGCAATTATCCAAGGAGGCTATGCTAGACGGATCAAGCCAGGATGTGAGATTCAAGCCGTGAAGCGGGTAATCATGGCTCCTTCCCTACCCCGATGCCCAACCTGTCCCTCCCTTCCTGTTCTGCCCTCCCCATCAGGAGTGGTCTAGGCAAGGGACCCACTCATGTTGACAGTGCAGGTACCATTTGGGGGAAGTTGCCTTCACAGCCCTTCTCTTCTCTGGAACTGATCCTTCTCACCCAGGCCTGTCTTTGTGGGAAATGATCCATTGGAAAAAAATCCATGAGCCAATCCTATTTGGCACAGGTCACAAACTGTGGAGTTCTGCTTTCTTGCAGGCCATCTTACTCTTGATCCCAGCATTCTTGTTGATTGGATGGGCTTGGAATGTGATGGTGCTAGGTGTGGGGCTGCTCCTGTATTCCTTCGGTGAGTAGGGTTTCCCTGGTGACAGGTGTGGGGAACATACCAGGTGGGTCATTACTCCTCAGTTACCTTCCCATGCTCCTGGCTTAAGGAAGTCCCCAATTTTTCTTGCCTGGTGGCCTTTGAAGGTATGAGTGGCTGCTACACGTAGATTTGGGAAGAGATAAATACTGCCTATACCCTGAGGAGCTGACCTAATAAAAAAAATCCCACTTTATGCATTGGATGATCACATGGAGTAAGGAATTAATGTTTCTTCAGTCCTTTCAAGCAAGTTAAATGACTTAATTAAATGACTACTGTGTGCCAAAGACAGAACAAAAAATAGCCCCTGCTCTCAAGGAGATTAAATTCTGAGGGAGGGGATACAGTATGTAATAGGAGAATGATATCCATGATAATCTGAGTAGAAAGGAGTGAACACTCACAACGAGGGTGATCGTGAAAGTTTTCCTAGAGGAGATTTCGTATAAGCTGTGCCCTACAGGAGGTGAGGAGGGAGGGCATGCCAGGTGTGGGGGACAGCCTGGGCAAAGGTATGGAGGTACCATAATGTGCAATAGACCCAGAAAATTAGGCTGGAGGCAGACTGTAAAAAGTTTTAAAGGCCAGAGGGCTGTGAGACTGGTTATTCACTTGTTCCAATCACTTTACTTTCCCAGCCTTCAGCGTCTTTGGCTGCCAGGTAGGGCCCCTGATGATACCTACCTACTAAAAAAATGTGAGGATTAAATGAGAGGTGGTATGGGAAAGAGTTTTGAAGAGTTAAGAGTACTAATTATACTATAAACAGAAGATATCATTAATAATTAAGAATACTACCCTGGAGGATTAAGGCTAGGGATACTAATGTAAGCAAAAAAGACAATTCCTGCTCTCAAGGAGCTTACCTTCATGGACACATGGTGGCTTAGTCTGGAGAATGCTGGATGGCTGGTCTAGGCCCTTCCCCAAATTGGAGGCTCTAGGAAGAACTTAACAATGAGAGAAAGGAGCCAGCCCGGTGGAAGGCTATTCCAGGGTGAAAATGCTGTGGGTGTGGTTGGATGTTCCAGCCTGAGAAAGCACCAGATGTGGATGAGGTCTCAGATGATGTAGCAGCTGAGGATGAAGGTCATACACACGTATATATACATTATACATACACTTTTGTCTCACTTTGGGTCCTAACGGCCTCCCATGTAACCCCATTCATTCTCAACCTTTGGTCTTCCCTTCCCTTTCCTCCCCACTGCTACCTCCTCTTATATTCAGGTCTTCCCTGCTTGTAAAGAATAAGATAATTACCAGTGTTTCTGTAGTTCTTAATGCTCTCCTCACAACTCTGTGGGGTAGGTAATTCAGTTAGTCCCATTTTACCAAGAAGAAAACTAAGAGCAGTTAAGTGACCTATCTAAGGTTAATAAGTGGTAGAGTCAGACTTCAAGATTCAAGTCTTCTGTTTCCCAGGCCGGTGCTCACTTTACTATTTCGTACTATAGTCCTAGGCCATGGGTTTCAGAAGTTCTGGGGAACCACCCAGTGACCACAAAAGGAGTCCAGGGCTGCCTTGCCTAGAAATGTATCCCACCCTGCTACCTGGAGTAGGTAGCTTTTGGGGAGTTTGGGAAGACTAAGCTTAGCTCACCAGAAAGTAACTATAACCTTGGCAGCCTTTGCTTCTCCTTCCTCCTTGCACTTAATCAAGGCCTTAATCAGAGCCATCTGTTGACAGCCCAGAGGTGTTTGTGCAGAAGCTGGGGGAGGTTTTCTGGTGGTCATCTTGAGGGATGGCCTGCAGGGCTCCAGCTCCTGGCTCAGCCCTCCCTTCCCTTCAGAGTTCCTGTGGGCAGAAGTAAACTCTGGGCTGATCATGGGGAGGCCTGGAGCTTACGTGAACCTTCTTTTGCAGCTGCTGCCATCGTGGTACCTTGTCTGTCGGCCGTAGTCTCTAGTTATGGTAAGCTTTTTTTGCTCAGGGCTGGGATGGTGAGAGTGGACATGGGGCCCTAAATTAGGGAGAAGGAACTCTAGGCATCTGAGAGCAGGCCCTCATCTGTGCCAAGGACAGGGAAAGAAGGAACTTACTGATGGGCCTTCTCAATCTGACGCTTCCCATTTGTTAGACCCCAATTCAAATCCTGCCTTTTCCTAGAAGCCTTCACAATCAACCTAGCCCATGCTGATTTCTGTCTCCTCTTACTGCTCAGAAGAGCCCTTCCAACCTGGGCCCCTCATTTGATCCTTCGTATATACTATCCTAAAGTCTTCATTCCCTTGTCAAATCCACATAGACCTTTTCCAGGTAGAATGGAGAGTTCCATGAGCTCAAGGACTATGTCTTTCACAAAGAGCCAAGTCTAGCACTGTGCATGAGAATACTTGCTGAATTAGTGGTCTTCAGTCTCTCAGGTTTTACAGCAGTTCATGTTACTGGGCTAGGAAGGAGCCCAGCTGGCAATCAGTAAACATTTATTAAACACCTACCATGTATCAAGACATAAACCCAAAGAATGAAAACAACTCTGTCAGGAGATAATGCATACATACATACATATACACACATATGTAGCTGTGTGTGTGTGTGTGTGTATATATATATATGTCAATATGCAAACATATGTATATGCAGAACAAATACAAAATAAGTACAGAATACATAGGGAGCACTAGTAATTGAGGATAATTGGGAAGGTTTTGTGTAGAAGTTTGTGTCTGAGCTGCATTTTGAAGGAAGAAGATGCTTTAGAGCAGAGGTTGAGTGAGATGGGAGGGCATATGAAGCATGGGAGGATGGCCAGTGTAGAGGCAGAGTAATGAGAGACAGAGAGAGAGAGACATTCGGACAGAGAGAGGAAGGGGAAGGGGGGGAGAGAGAATATGAATGAGAGAATACCATGTATGAAGAAAAAGGAGGCCAATCTGGACCATAGAGTATGGGATGGAATGGATGAATAATGAGGTGGGAGAGACAGGTTGTGGCCTTTGAAGGGCTTTAAAAGCCAAATAGGCATTTATATGTAATCTTAGTGGCAATAGAGAGCCGGTGGAGTTTTTCTAGGAGAGTGATACAGTCTTCATGCTCTATTCTCTAAGGGAAACTACTTTGACAGCTGAGTGGGGGATGCATTGGAGTGGGGAGAGATTGGTTGCTGGGAGACTGGTTAGGAGGCTATTGTAATAGTCTAGGTGAGAGGTGATGGGGGCCAGAAATAGGGTGGTGGTTGTATAAGTGGTGAAAGGGAGAAATGTGAGATGCAGTGAGGCAGAAATGGTAAGACTTAGCAACTGATTAGATATATGGAGTGAGGAAAAGTGAGAACTTGAAGATAACTCTGAGGTTACCAACTTGGGAGACTCATAAGATGGTGGAACTTTTGACAGAAATAGGAAAGTTTATAAGAAGGACGGACTTTGGGTCAAAGTTTTGTTTTGGACATGTTGGATTTGAGATGTCTGGAACATTTGATACGTCCTATAGGCAGTCAGTGATTTTGGCTGAAGTACAGAGAGGTTGGGGCTGATTACACTGTCTGTATTTGGGAATCATCTGCATAGAAACAGCATGGGAGCTGAGGCAGTCAAAGAGAAACTACAGAGAGACAGAAGAGTTCATAGGATAGGATTTTGGGGCTGTGATAAGGACAAGGTGCCTGCAGAGGAGACTGGAAAGAGCAGTGAGAGGGGAAGGGGAATTAGGAGAAAGTTGCGTCATGAAGTCCCAGGGAGGAAAGAGTAGGAAGAGAAGGTGGTCAGATGCAGCAGAAAGGGTTAAGAAGGATGAAAGTGTAGGCAAAAATCCTACCCATTTGTTTTCTTAAATAAGAAATTACTGATGATTTTGGAGAGAGTAGTTTCAGCTACATGAGGAGGTTAGAAGCCAAATTGAAAGGCTTGATTGGGATGAAGTGGATTCAGAGGACAGAGAACCTTTTATTTTTTAACTGAGAAAGAGATAAGAGATATAGGATGAAAACTTGAGGTGATGGTAGTCAAGTGTTTTGGTTTTTTAAGGAAGAAACTTGAACATGTTTGAAAGCAATAGGGGAAGAACCAGTCTATACAAACAGACTGAATATTGAGGGGGTATCTGCAGGAGGGGATGGGATCATGGACACAGGTAGAGGACTTGATCTTGACATGTACAAGGGTCACCTCATTATCATAAATATCGCTAGCAGTGATCTTTTGATCCATTTGATATCCCCATAATGACAAAACCTATGGCTACACTTTCCCCATTGGGCAAAGTTGGATATACACACAGCATATTGGTGTATCTTCCATCTCCAGTGTCTATACTTTTGCACAAGTCATCCTGTGTACCTGGAATACAAGTTGAACATGAAAACAAGTTCACTATCTGTGACTAAAATGTGCACACCCAGAGATCCAACCACTAGGCATATGCCCCAAAAAGATCAAATTTAGAAAGGTCCCATATGCACCAAAATATCAATAGTAGCACTTTCTGGTAGTATACATGTTGAAATTACTATCTCCTTTCACAGGTTCAGCAGGTCAGAAGGGCACAATAATGGGGACACTGAGGAGCTTGGGAGCTCTGGCCAGGGCTGTGGGACCCATTGTCTCAGCTACAGGTAAGTTTGGTTTGGGGTAGTGGCTATAGGAGTAAGAATGTTCAAACCTAGGCTAAGTAACATATAAACAATTTTCAGTTATCTTGGTTTTTAACCTCTTTCTCAGTCTTTTGCCACCTTAGCATCATCCTTGACTCTTCTTTGTCTTCCACACCTCCTTCCTCCCATCTAATAAGTGGTGAAGTTTTGTCAGTTCTTACTGTACAACATATTATCACACCTGTCTGCTTCTCTCCACTCACACGACCACCACCCTAGTTCAGATCTTTATCATTTTGCCTAGATGATAGTAACAGACTCAACTGGACTATCTGCTTCTAGCCACTTCCTTCTCTAAGCCATCATCCAGAGAGCCATCAAAAATCTTGCTAAATTACAAAGCTAACCACATCACTTCACTACTGGAGAACCCTCTGTATTGCCTCCAAATTCCTTAATGTATTATTGAAGCCAACTGTACAAATTTTTTTTGACAGCCCCAGAAAAGCCCAAACATCAACTTTAGAAATATGTTCAGTGACACCTTTTTACCAGCAAAGTGGCAAAAGTAAATAAGATTTCCATTGCTACCATCCCTAGCAAATAAATAAAATGACCCCATAGGAGACAAGAAAGACTCATTCTTTAGGATTAGGTTATTTAATTTCCAATTTTTAATCTATCTTTCCATGACCCTTTATTACATCATGATTTAAAAAGGATGCTTTTCATATTTTTGCCTTTGATTGTGAGGTTTTTATGTCCTTATACATGGTCAATTTTTGTGCAGGTGCTATGTACCACTGAGAAAAAGGTATATTCCTTTCTATCCCCATTCAGTCTTCTCCAGAGGTCTATCATATCTAACTTTTTAAACATTTTATTCACTCCTTAGCTTCTTTCTTGTTTATTTTGTGGTTAGAATGAGGTCCCCACTAGTATAGTTTTACTATTTATTTTCTACTGTAACTCATTAAGCTTCTTTAAAATTTTTGATGCTATACCATTTGGTGCATATATTGTTATTACTTCATTGGCTCTGGTACCTTTTAGCAAGATGTAGTTTCCTTCCTTGTCTCTTTTAACTAGATCTATTTTTGCTTTTGCTTTTTCTGAGATAATTTAACTACCCCTGCTTTTTTTTTTTTACTTCAGCTGAAGCATATTTCACACCAGTCTTTTACCTTTAGTCTTTGTATGTCTCTGCTGTAAATGTAATTCTTGTAAACAGTATATTGTAGGATTCTGGTTTTTAATCCAATCTGCTGTCTGCTTCTCTTTTATAGGTTAAATTCATCCCATTCCCAGTTATGATTATTGTGTATTTTCCTTCATCCTATTTTTCCTGTTTATATTTCTCTCTCCTTTCACCCTGTCCCTCTTCACCAGTGTTTTGTTTCTGACCACCACCTCCCTGCATTTGCTTTCTGTTCTATCATCCCTTTTTCTTGTCCCTCTCCCCTCCTACTTCCTTATAGGGTAAGATAGATTTCTATACCTAACTAGGTACTTGAGTGAAAGCCAATGAGAATAAGGTTCAAGCAATGCTTATCCCTCCCCCTGCCACTTTCCTACTCTCCACTGTAGTGTCTTTTGTGCCTCTTCATGTGATATAATTTATCCCACTCTCCCTCTCCCTTTTCTCTTCTCCCAGAGCAATCGTCTTTATTACCTCTTAATTTTTTTTATATCATCCCATCAAAGTCAACTTATACCCCCACATTCTGTTTATGTATACCCCTTCTAACTGTCCTAATATAGAGTTCTGAGTTACAAGTCTCATCTTCCCATGTAGGGATGTAAATAGTTTGACCTTATTGAATAACTTATGTTTTTTCTTTCCCATTTACCTTTTTATGCTTCTCTTGAGTCTTATATTTGAAAACTGGATTTTTTTGTTTAGCTCTGGTCTTTTCATCAGGAATGTTTGAAATTCTCCTATTTCAATTGAATGTCCATATTTTTTTCCTGAAAGATTATGCTCAGTTTTGCTGAGTGGTTGATTCTTGGTTGTACGCTAAGTCCCCTTTTCTTCCAGAATATCATATTCCAAGCCCTCTAATCCTTTAATGTAGTAGCTGCTAAATCTTGTGTAATACTGACTGTAACTCCTTGATATCTGAATGGTTTCTTTCTGGCTTCTTGCAGTATTTTCTCCTTGACCTGAAAGTTCTGGGATTTGATTGTAATATTCTTGGGAGTTTTACTTTTGGGATCTCTTTCACGAGGGGACTGGTTTCCATTACTATTTTGCACTCTGGTTTTTAGGATATCAGCGCAGTTTCCCTTGATAATTTCTTGAAAGATACTGTCTAGGCTCTTCTTTTGATCATGGCTTTAAGGTAGTTCAGTAATTCTTAAATTATCTCTCCTGGATCTATTTTCCAGGTCAGTTGTCTTTCTAATGGGTTATTTTACATTTTCTTCTATTTTTTCATTCTTTTGATTTTGATTGATTCTTGATGTCTCTTAGAGTTATTAGCTTCCACTTGCCCAATTCTAATTTTTAAGGAATCATTTTCTTCAGTTAGCTTTTGTATCTCATTTTCTATTTTGGACAGTTCTACTTTTTTAAGAGGTTGTTTTCTTTTTCCATTTTTTGTGCTTCCTTTTCCAAGCTGTTTTTCATGGTTCTCTTGCATAACTCATTTCTTTTCCTAATTTTTCTTCTACCTCTCTTTTATATAGATTTTAAAAAATTCTTTTTGAGCTCCTCTGGGGGACTTTTTGGGCCTTAGACCAATTCATATTTCCTTTTGAGGCTTTGAATATTGGCATTCTGACACTGTTGTCCTCTTCTGAGTTTGTGTTTTGATATTGCCTGTCACTACAGTAGCTTTTTATGGTCAGAACTTTTTGGTTTGGTTTGGTTTTTGCTCATTTTCCAGATATTTCATGACTTTTAAAGTTGAGCTCTGCTTCTGAAGGTTGTGCTCAGGGTCAAGGTACTAGTCACTGGCTTTTTGTGCCGAGGCCTACAGGACTCGCATCTTACCTACTGCACTAGAGTTTCCTGGCCTAGTCTAGCTGGCTGTGCCAGGGCCTCCAGGCCTGATCACTGCCTTGCTGTCTGGGGAGTGGAGATCTCACAATTGGCCTGATGTACCTGGCCTGTTGAGGTAGGAGCATGGGGTCTCAGTTGATGATCTGTGCTGGGGATAGGGGCTTCCTGCTGGCTTGCCCAGACATTGCTTGCACTGGGCTATGCTGCCCTTTTACCAAAGACAGACCCTTTTTGCAGTCCTCCTAAGTTATCTCAGGCTGTAAAATTGCTTCATCTCATCCTTTTGTGGGTTCTTTTACTCCAGAATTCATTTTGATGGATAATTTAAAGTTGTTTAGAGGGAAACTGGGTAGAGCTCAGACAACTTCCTGTCTTGGCTCTACCTGTCTGGAGTTCTTTCTTCCTTTTTTAGAGGAAAAGAATTTGGTGATTAGCAGGAGTTAATGATGACATTGTCAAAATTTAATTTTCTATTAATTTCTTAAGGCAAAAAAGTAGCCTTGGACATCTTTTTTTTTGTACACGATAACTTTATTATGTATTGAAAAGAAATAGCAAGTTGTACATAAGAGATTTGCAGTTTCATATATAATTATCTTTTTTAAAAATTATACTGTGTTATGGAAATACTTGTTTTATTCCTTGAATTAAAAGTAAAAGAAATAGTTTTAATTCATTTATTTTTAGTTTTCAACATTCCATTCCCACAAGCTTAAGTTTTAAATTTTTCTCCTCCCTTACCTTCATGCCTCTCCAAGATGGCATGCAGTCTGATATAGGTTCTTCATATACATTCACATTAAATATATTTTCACATTAGCCTTGTAAAAAAGAATTAGAACCAATGAGAGTAACCATGAGATAGAATAAACAAAAAGAAAAAATGAAAACAGTAGGCTTCCATCTGCATTTAGCCTCCAAAGTTATTTCTTTGGATGTGGATAGTGTTTTCCATGAGGAGTATTTTGGAGTTGTCTTACATCCTTGCATTGCTGAGAAGAGGTAAGTCTATCAAAATTAGTCATTGCACAATGTGGCTATTACTCTGTACAATGTTCTCTTGGTTCTGCTCACTTCACTCAGCATCAGTTCATATAAGTCTTTCCAGGTTTTTCTGAAGTCCACCTGTTCATAATTTCTTATAACAATATATTTATATATGACAACTTGTTCAGTCATTCCCCAATTGATGGCATCCCCTTGATTTCCAATTCTTTGCCACCACAAAAAGAGCTGCTATAAATAATAAATATCTAAAAAGCTAAACAGGAGTTTGTATTTAATCCTGGAGGTAATCACTAGACATTTGAGATTATTGAATTGGAGAAGTAACTTCTCAGATCTTCACTTTAAGGAAAATTACTTTAGCAGCACTATGTAGAATTTAAACTTGGACTTCTTAAGATTCAGCCAAAACGTTTAGTTCACATTTAACGAATCGCTAGTCTGAGGCCAATCATCTGGTATGGGCAACACTTAGTAATATATTAACTGGCTTTTCTGAACTCAGTTGATCAGCATGTTATCAAGTAACTTAGGTACAAGGTACCGTGTTATATTGTGGGGGATACAAAGTAGGAAAGAAGGCACATATCCTATCTAATCTCTTCAAAATCAAGCCCTCTGGTGTTCTTTCCATCCCATTCATCCTGAATATGCTCCCAGATTAATCTTTTTTTTTAAATTTCCAGATTAATCTTCTTAAAGTTGAATTCTTGTCAGAGAGAATCTCTGACTTCCCATCACCTCTGAGTCTAGACTCCTCAGTAAGATTTTTTTTTTTATGGCCATAAATTGCCATAATATGATTCCAGTTTACCTTTCTGGCTTTTTTTTCCTTTAAATTTACTACGTATTCTGGTTAGCTTTAACTTCTTTCCTGTTCCTTCAACAAGTCCCATACATTCCTTACTTTATTTCCCTTTGTTTTTACCAATCGTTATACCTAGAATGTTTTTCTTGCCCTTTTCCCCTTACTATGAGCATATAGTCTCATCAAAAGACTGTAGTGAACTTCCATTTAAATGCATTCTTTAGTTAAGTCAATCTTATCAATCGAAGTTTCACTTAGGTAAGTTGGTAAATGCAACATCTAACCAGCACAGTGATATTGAGTGACATGTAGGCATGGTGGGAAAAGCCTTGAGCTGGGTAAACTGAAAAAGATTTTAATGGGAAAATCCTTGAATTCAGTATTCTCAAGTGGTAAAAAAACATTTTCCCCTTCTCTTTGCAGTATACTGGCTGGCTGGGGTCCAAATGTGCTTCACTGTATGCTCAGTGATGTTTCTTCTCCCCATCGTCCTCCTTGGGGGTCTAAAGCAGCAAACCAAAGCTGAGTGACAGGTTCTCGCCCAAGTTGCCAGTGGTGCTGGCCCATTTGTCAGAATTTCATTCATCAGAGCCAACATCTCACTATACCTGAAGGAAGCATTTAAAGAGAAATTTGGATGCACAACACCCTCAACTGGCATCAATGAGTCAGAAATCTGCCATGACATGGATTGATCTCAGCCATTTCACTTTTCTGCACATCTAAAGGGTTGTCCTCTTCAGTAAGGTGGCATATGGATAATACAGGCTTGAATTTGATGAAATTGAACATCAGTGACAAAAATTGACCATAGTCTGTAATATTGGGGATTTAGAAGCAGTGCGATTGATAAAAACTATTAAGTCACTTATAATACTATGCATTTTGCTACTCAGTCTCTGAGTCTGAGAATTTTGTGTTCTCAAGGCTTCTCGTGATTCTCAAGGTTATGGTGCCTTTACCCTTCTCCATGGTGGTCCATTTACAGTGATGGTGACATCAACAATAGATGACTGCAGCCCATTGGGAAGAGTCTGGAGGTAGTTTACTGGCCTCGAGGATAGGTTAGCAATCAGCTTCCTTTGTGGCCTTCATGGTATAACCATTGGAAGCCACATAGACTTGGCTTCTAATGATAACTACCAAAAATGAGGATGAGTTAATTTTGCCTTTTCCTATTAAAAAAAGTTGAACTGACCAATAGCAGCAGCACAGGCTACTAATATTGGGAAAAGTAGTGGCTATAAAACTGCCACCCCATATGTAAACATAAATTTTTTATAATATGAGCATCCTGGATCAAGTTACTGAGAGTCACAGTGGAGTATTGACAAACTATGTATGACAGATTAAAATTATTTTGCAAACTGATTTCTTTTCATTATGAAATGTTTATTTCAACCAGAGGTAACGAAAATGGGAATAGGCACTGGAAGAACTGGAAATTATTTTTGCATCTTTACATTTATCTTATCCCTTTATGAACAATGTAGAAACTGCCCTGAATTGTTGGGGTGCAGTTTACTCAGTGCCATACCCTGTTCGCACCAGCCCTTGGCTCCCATTATCCTCAGTGTACTAAGCAGTAAAGTTGCATACCCTACTATGTAAAATTAGAGGTACTATTTAATTCTATATAGTAAGGAATAAACTCACCTTTTTCCATCTAGAGCAGAAAGGAACCTTAATTAGTCTCATCTTCTCACCTTGTGGCCTATACTTGAGAAAGATTCAGTTTCTTGTCCTTAATATCCTAGAATTAAGAATCTCCTGGTGTCTTCAAGTTCACTGACCTTTCAATGGGATCACATCACTTTTCAAGCTGCTTTAATTAATGATGAGACTTGGGTTAGTTCCTTCTCCTCTCTGGGACTTGGTTTCCTCTTCCCTTCCTAGGAAGGGGCCAAGTTAGGTCTCAAAGTTGCTAGTTCTAAAATTCTGTAATTCCAAAGGCTATGCTGAATGACTCAATATTTTACTCATCAGTGTGATTCTGGAGTCAGAGAACCTGGGTTCAAAGGTTGCCTCACATACTTACTCCCTTACCTATATGCTCTTGGGTAAATAATTTAGCCTCCCTAGCCTTTAATTCCTTCATCTGTTAAATTGAGGGTACTGGATTAGATGGCCTTTGAGGTCCCTTCTTTGAGATCCCTGGCTGTAGATTTTTGATCCTGTTATTTCAGTAAGACACTTCATTAGTGTAGAAATAACAAACAGATAAGGCCTTGTTAAATCCCACTGAGGAAAAAAAAAAAAACTATGAGGAAAATAATTATGCAAGACTTGTGGTGTGGGAAGAACATCAGTTTGAAATAAGAATTTACCTATATGGCTTCAGGCAAATTACTTAATCTCTTTGGGCCTCACCTAAAAGAAAGGGCTAGAACAGAAGTTCCAAAACTTATTTGGCCTACTGCCCCCTTTTGAAAAGAAATTGCTCACTGCCCTCCAGAAATCTTTAACCCTTTAATGGTTTTTTTTTAATGTGCATCATTTCAAAAAAATATAAAACATTTTAAAAAATGATACATATTAAATTTGATCATTGAATGTAAATTTGTGGTATTCCCTGCACTGAAATTGTGATGATGCAATACTGTATCACATAACCACATAGTATCATCTTTTAAACAATTCATTACCTGCACATACTCCTGCTGATATATGTTGGACTTCCCAATAACGCGCAACACCCTCACCTGCCAATGCTTACGTGTTAAGACCTGTAGACAGACTTGACCATGATTGGTTATAACTTGCAATTTGTGCATTTACTTGGAAAATAATGTAATCACTACAACTTTCACTTTGTTATACAACAGTGAAATATGTATGGTTTTTCAAAATTTTCTTTCCTTATGCTTCCATAGCCCCCTTATTTTTATTCAACAGCCCCCAATTGCACCTGAGGCTACTATTGCCCTACTGGATCATTCTAGCACCCCTCAGGGAGCACTACTGCCCACTTAGGGAACCTCTGGGCTAGATGAATTTTTAGGTCCTTTCAAGTTTAAAGCCTGTGACCATGTGACTACTTTCCCTGGCATAATAAAGGGGTATAATAAAGGGCTGGTAAGGTGGGACATAGGAGCAAGGGTGAGAGTAACTCCAAGTGATTTGGAGGGTATTAAATGGCTGTCTTCCATCTACATGAAATATAAATAGTCTTATTGCATGAAGCTCTAGTATAAACTATTAACACTTGTGGCAGGAAGATTTTTACATCATAGGACACAGGACAGAGTTATCTCTGGGAGCCTTTAGCAATACAGGAATAATGCCTAACTTAGCACATAGCGAGTCAAGGTGAGTTAGCATACCTTTCGTATACACTTTTAGTCTTAAGAGTTCAGCTGCCAGCACTATTTGGAATTTTGACAGCACCAACAACGTAACCTCTTAGGACGCTCATCTATTAAGCAGATCCCGAATGCCTGCTACGTGCCAGATGCTGTGGATGGAAACAGAAAGTAAACAGTCCTTTCTCTCGAGGAGGCTGCATACTCTTAAGGGGACATAATACGTGCACATAAGTCTATACAACCTATATACTAAATACAAGGCAATTTTGGAGGAGGCACTGGCAGTTGGAAGAACAGGGAAGACCTCATGTAGGAGGTGGTATCTGAGCTATGCCTTCCAAGAGGTGAGGTGGGGAAACGAGAATTCCCAGCAAAGGGAAGAGGCTGTGTGTGCCAACAGAGGGGGAGACTGAATATTGATAACATGTAGGAGAAATGGCAAAGAAGCCAGTTTAGCTAGAAGAAGGAAGGAAGGAAGAAAGGAAGCCAGAAAAGGAAGAAAAGGGCATCCATCCAATCATCAATAGAAATTGATTCAACTTCTATGGAACAAACAGGTTTTGAATTTACAACCAAATCTCTGCTCTTCCAAAAGAGCCAACATTTGCACGAGCAAGATAACAGCTCACATTTCTGTGGTGCTGAGGTCCTACAGTGCTTAGAGCACTTTTCTCACATCCTTGTGGGTCAAGAAGGTAAGCATCATCATCCACATTTTATAGATGAAGAAACAGGCTCTGAGGCTGAGTGATGTACATCAGAGTATGGATTCAAATGTGGGTCTCCTGGCCTTACGAGATCTTACAGCTGCCAGCATTTATACAGTGTTTACTATGTGCCAGAAACTGTATCAAGTGCTTTACAAATATTATCTCATTTGATCCACACAATAACCCTGGGAGGTGGGAGCTGTTATGAGCCCTGCTTTATAGATTTGGAAACTGAGGCAGTTATTCATCCAGGATCACACAGTGTCTGAGGCTGGATTTGAACTCAAGTCTTCCCCGACTCTAGGCCCAGCACTTTATCCAATGTGCCACCTAGCTGCCCCTATAGAATTCAGGGAGTCTATGGACTTAGATAAGGAAAAAATTACATCATTATTCTCATTATTTGCTAAAATTTGGCATTTTCTTTAATTATCTAAAAAAAAATATTCAGAGATGGGGTCCACAGGCTTTGCTAGACTGCCACAGGGGTTGTCAATGACATGAGGTAAAGAAAATTAAAGCTTGTGACTTTGTACATGTAAAAGGATGATCAAGGGAATAGAATCCAAACGGGCTCCACACTCTAAGGACGTGTAACAGACAGGTAGACAGTGGAGTCAGGAGCCCTGGGATGGGACCTGGCACAAGTCCTTCATCTCTGAGTTTCTATTTTTTCATCTACAAATGGAGGTAATTCATGTCTCGCTTCTTTCCTCACAGGATTAGTATAAGGAACGGGCTTCAATTAATCATTATAGGTGAAGTGTTGGTAAAATTATTTACAATAAGCTTTTACTATGGCATGTCAGTTTTTATGACAGAAAGCCTGTATTTGAACCCCACCTTCGCCATTATCTGGATGATATAATTTGTGTGACCTCTGACTAAAACCTGGTCTTCTCATTTGTGAACTGAACACAGGGTTGTCATATCAGTTAAATGAGATGATGTACAGTAAACCTGAGAGTGCTATTTATACAAAATAGAGAAGTCACATACATTATTATACTCCTGTACTAAAACCCTGCCTACTCTGATGTCTTTACTGTGGTGGGAGCAGCAGTGGAGGTGAACCCCGGGCTCCTCAAGTTCATCGGAGAAGTACAATATCTTGTAGGTGTAGGCCTGGTGATGATTTGGGCACCAACCTTGCCGAAGTCACAGGGCTCAGGGGCAGCAAGGTGAGCAGCAATTAAAGAACATTTACTACGGCGAAGAACTGTGATCTGTATTAATGGAAGAAGACTCACACCAAAGAAATGGAAACTTCTTCAATAATAGTAATAATATGAGCATAGTATTCCAGGGGAAGATATGGTC
>CM053601.1:140290786-140326081 GCA_028646575.1 Pseudocheirus occidentalis
AGTAATAATAATATTAATAAGTTGTTTTACTATATTAAGAAAACAAACCTCTTCTTTTCCATTGAGACTATATTGGTCTCAAATTGTTACAAGAAAAATGATTGATGTAATGACTGTAGTAATTGTAGAAGACTGCTTTCTAAGTAACATCAATTAAAAATTTTCCTTTTCAGGGATGGTGAAGAGCTAGAGGGAAAACACCACACTAAGCACAATGGCTCCCTCTGGTCTATAGCTACCACCAACTGCAGTTAGTACTTCAAAAGGATGAGGTTTGTTTTCTCTTTCAGAATAAATAAGGCAAAGGAAGGCCTCTTGATATGGATGTTCTGTAAGGCTTTGTGGAACAACATGGACAAGAATCACATAGGACGACTGCAATCTGAAACAGGAGAGGCAATACGAAAAATGAAACTAGAAATCCACTGATTTAGTGAAGCAAAGCATGTAAAATTTAAACTTTTCAAAATAAAATACTATTTTTGATTCAATGAAATTGATGGAGTAACTAACATCCAAACTGTTGCCAGATTTCAGACACTAAGACTGTTTAAAGAAGAATTTATTAATGAGTAAAACGATGTTACAGTGAAGAAAGAAAAACACAGGACCTATCTTTTGAAGTTTATAGCCACATATGCAACTACATCTCATAGTGTAATACAAAGAATTAAAGAACAAACTACAAAATTGGAAATTAAGTCATTGCATATGTGGGAAGAGAGAAATGGAAGGATCCATCATTAATTAAAACACAGAGTGATGGTGAACTGTAATTACGATTGGCAATAAAACACAATTCAGCAAAAGAAGGTTAAGTCAGCTTTCTAGTGTACATAGGACATACAAGGTTAGGATACAAGCTCAAAGCCATTAGTGCCATGCAGTCTGTTCTAAACATTCTTGTTTAGGTGTCTCTCTTATGCAGTGATTTGCTGTGACTTCTAGCCCCACCCTTCATCTACCCATTTAAACAACAGCTATCCCATATTGACCTGGTTCTTCTTTCCACTGCTAACCCTCCTTTTCCCTGCAATTCCCTAATGCTAACATCAGCTCTCTTGTCTCTCTCCAAACTGGCCATAGTTGTATCTGAGGCCAAATACTGCTTTACATTGATGCGGTGGCCATATTAGGGAACTGAATCATGGTTTGGAGATTTTTATAGCAAAGCATTTGACAATTTCCATTTTTCTAACTGTGAAGGAGGCTTGGGACAGACAGTATTTCTAGTTATCGAGCAATATTATTATGTCACTCTACAAGGTGAATGAATTATGTAGACCATCTTATGTATGTAAATACACAGGAAAAATTGTTTTTTGAGCTCTTGAGCAGAACATTCAAAAGTGACTCTGAGTGCAAGATGTCAAATTGTGATCATTATAATTGACTTTTCATAGCCCTGAAATTTTCAAAGTTGTAATTTGCTATGTGAAGACAGGAACAAATCTGAAAATACCCTAAAATTTCACAAAAACTAAACCAAATAGTTATTAACCTTGCAATCTCTACAGTCTTTTGTAAGAAAAGAGTATTTCTGACAGAATAAAACTGAAAAAAGTTGGTCTATTAAAAAAGGAATGTTCAGAATTGGAAAGGAGGTTTGAACTGCAAATTCACAGGAAATTCTCAGAAATACTCTCCCCCTTCTCTCAATGCTAACCCATATTTTAGGCACGCTAATGGATAAAATGCCAAATATTACTAAATTCATGTTTGGGGCTGAAGGAGAAAACATAGTCATATTAGTAAGCCATGCAGGATGGATACGGGTTTATAACTGCCACTCATCAAATGCTTTCTGTATAATATGTCAAACCAAGTCTCTAGGGGTGTCTTCTCTAGCAGAATGTAAGCTATTCGAGAGCAGGGACTGTTTGAATTTTGGTTTTGTATCCATAGCATTTAGTAACAGTGCTTGGCACTTAAGAGATACTTAATAAATGCTTAGTGATATATTGATCTGGAGGGGTGAGTTGCCCATCTCTAATATGAACACTCTAAGGTAGCTATGGTTTCCAGAACATCTAATTCAAATACTAACCTCTTTGCCCATCCCCTTAGATGGCTCCTTAAGCTAGGTTTCATAGGATCAGTTACTGTTTTTAATTAGTCAAGTAGAGGTTCTCTGAATATAGAGTGAAGCAACAAACACCTTCAGCTAAGTCATGTGAGACAACACAAGGTTAAGCAAAAGCCTAGCAGTGAAAGATGCAAGCTTACTTTATTTATAACATCTGTAGGAGGGGATGGAAGATGGGAGGGAGGTTGCCAAAACCTTGCGTAGAGCACGATCTATAACCCCAGCTAGCTTGCAGAAGCACAAAGTCTCATTCTGTTCAGGAGTATGTTCTTTCTGAAAACACAACAGCAAAAATTTTTAAATATACCTGCTGTGACTCAGGAGCACAGTAATAGAGAACACAAATTCTGAGGGTTAACAGAGTTTGTGACTGTGGCCTACATTGCTAAAAATTCGTGGGGGAGAACTTTTCCTTTAACACAGTGGCTCCAAGTCTTCTACTTAAAGACTTTACACTTGTGTACCAGTTGGGAATAGATCTGAAGTTAGCTGCTGAGAATTCAGGGTTAGCACCTCTCTGCAAGTTAGTTAATTTGCTGTTAAAAACTATACCCTGGGAGCTTTCCCTAGGGTGGCTAGCTGGTTTCATTTCTGCATTCCATTACAAACATAAGACAAAACACTCAATACAATCACATACGTCCTAGTGGTTAATGAAGGATTGGGGGTTTTAAAACATGACAGTGTTTCTGCAGCGCGCGGGGCCATTAGGAGTCACTTTTCTTTTTGCTCTTCTTCAGAAAGGAAGGAGTACGGAACTTCTTTTTCTTTTTGGAGGGGGACTTCCCAGGGGATTCATCACTCCCAGGGTCTGCGGCCATTCCCTCCTCCGCAGTTGGTGCGGTAGCCTCTTCAGCAGGGGAAGATGGGGTTTCTGGATTTTCTGTAGTAGGTAATTCAGTCTGGCTTTGGATGTGAACTTCATCACGTGTACTTTCCTCCTCCTCTTTCTCAAGTGGTGGGAAGCTAAGTGCTTCTGAAGGCTCATCAGGGGAGAGGTCTGGAAGGGTTTGCTTGAAGGTTGCAGCATCACTGTCATCTCTGTAAGTCTGGTCCTGCTGTGTGTCTAATGGATGTAGGAGTAAAACAAACTATTGAGTTATGAAGAGTGTCACTTCTAAGATGAGAAATGCTTTTAATATGAAGATAACATTTTTACTGACATGGTATTAAAATAGTTTTTAAAAATTCTACACTACTTTATGGCTGAGTGCAACAGATGGAAAAAACAGAGTTTCAATGAAAGGTTATTTTTAACTACTTGCCATTGGATAGTGTGCTGACAAAATAAGAATCAATCAGAGGCCTTGAAATAATTAAGTCAACATGAGTGTAAGAAAAAGGAGAGGAAGTTTTAAGCAATAACTAGGGAAGACAAATGGTATCAAACACCCATAAAGGCCTCTTACAATGGCACAGTGCATAGAGTTCAATCTTGTCTCAGGCACACACTGGCTGTGTGACCATAGGCCACTTGCCTAGACTCCTAGGACCTAGGAAACCCTCTAAAACTATAAAATGGACAAGTGACTGCAATAGTTTAGGTAGTATCCTTATTGAAAGTTCCCTCTACCAATGAAATCATAGGTCTGGTGAAAACAAAAAGATATCACTTTGCATATTCATGGTTATTAGTACTCGTAAAACTGAGTACCACTCTGAGCCCATACTGTTTGGTCTCCCACTGGATGACAAGCCAAAGCAGCCTGAGTTTAGCTGTCCTTCAACATCAACATCGAAGGCAAGGAAAGGCTTCGGACTCTTAGAAGAAATGCCGCTGAGTCCAAGTGCATCTTCTGAAATGGGATGAGGAGGGAGTCCATTTCTCTTATGTATCTGAATAGCTCCATATTATATGAACAAAAGAGTATGTTTTTAAAAAGGTAACTTGTTTAAATAAAAGCCTGTGTATCTGATTTCCTTAGTGTATTCAAGCTAAAAACTCACCACTGTTCAACTCATAAAATAAATCTTTGGAAAACCAGTTCTGGGAAATTTTTGTAAGAAACTATAAAGTTATGAACAACTGCCATGTTAGTGAACACCAACCATTTAGCATTCAAAATCAAGCCAAAAGTTAGAGTGGGTAAGTGATGAGGAACTGGGAGTTAAGCCTTAAATAATGGTTAATCTGCAGTAGACTTCAAAAAGCAGGAAAAGGACAGTACTGGTTAAAAGCTGCCTTAGGAGGTTCTAGTCCAACAAACTCTTTAGCATTCATGTTTAGAAATACTTGGATTGTAATGCAAAATTCCAATTGTTCTCTTTATTATTATACATATTATTAAGTGCTTTCTACTTGTTATAGCAGAGAAAGGGTACTTGTAGTGCATACATCATACCCTTCCTAACCTTTAAGGAGTAGGACTCATTTAGCAAAGATGACACAAACTTGCAGCAATATTACTCTTCAAATAGGTGTGTGCCTGTGGATATTTGGAAGAACTATCATTTTACCAAATGTCATAGTTCAAAAATAAAACCATATGCAATTTATCTGTTAGTCCAGAAGTACTATTAATTCCAGTTTAAGTCAATAATTTAGAAAACATCAACTCATTGGGCACCAGAGCAACTGTCTTCATTCTTTTTTTTTTTTAAGCAACTAACTTTCAATCTAGGTTGAGATAAGAAAAATACTGCCAATAATGGTAGATGTTAGAGATTCCTGACTTTCTCTTTAGTTAAAATTCTCTAAATGAAAATTCTCTGATCTTCTGAAATTCATTTAAGTACACAATCTGTCATGAATGCTCTGGTTTGCTTGGCAATACATACATGTGGGGAAATGTCTCAAGTATTCCTTTCAAGGGTCTGCATTCAACTGTACTGCACACATCAGATGTCACTCAATCACAGGTGACAAGAGATCTAGAATTCCAAGAAGGCAACCTTGTAAAGAAAATTAGTGTCTTTCTCCAAGTACAAAAAAGTGAGTCTTTTTGCTTTTTTCCAAAGGAAAAAAAAAGGAAAACATTAAACAATACCCCATAAAAAAACAAGGACGTAGGAGAATGAAGCAAAGCACATAGAATTCCAGTTAAGAAGCAGAAACAGATCAGATTATGGGATGATACTTACTATGGTAACAGGTACTCTTTAGCATATCCATCTCCTGTTTGTAACGCAGCCACAAGAAGAGAAAAGCACAAGTAGAAAAATCTAGGCATTCAATCACAGCCATTGTGTTAAAGTAAAAGAATGGTGGATGCCATTCTTAGAGGGCAAAGAATGGGATGAAGAAGTGAACTCGAGACTTATAAAACAGACAGGTGATATACCCCAATATATGAAGAGAAAAAAGACACAGACAAATTAGATTACACCCACTTAACAGACACAAAGCTAAAACAGATGAGCTACAGCTTTTGCAGCAGCCCTTAAAAGATGTGATGAAGGACTAGTCTACTTTGAGTGATGCTACTAGAGCAAGTCAAATTAAAAACCCAGATGCCAAACTGGATGGATAGCATTTGTCCCCACAGGTGTAATCTAAATACAATAAAGTTGAAGAAATGTGCAATTAGTGGGCAGGATTAGCCATATTCAAAATTTAAGGTGAGGGTGATTCAGGGAAGCTCAGCCTCCTAGTTTAACACAACATTTAACTAAAGGAACTGGCTTCATTTGAAACCACCCAGAGCAGAACCAAAGGGAACAATGAGAGATACCTGCAGTCTTGCAGTTGTGGTAACAGTCTTGGTTGATAATGCACACTTCTTGATTATTGTTAATGGAACTGTTGCCACATCAGCAACATTTTTCTTCAGCCAAAACAAAATCATTCCTCTTGATGCCACAAATATAGTCCACAGTCTTTCATGCATCATACCACACTGGTGCAGCTCCAGCAGACATGGTCCTCCCACCCACCCTTTTAACCCCAAATAACTTACCTTCCTCAAGTTTTACTGGTGTACTAGGTGGAGTGTGGGCATCAGCATGGTCTAGAGGGCTCCCTTCTTTCTCTTGTTGTGTCACTTCCACATTTTCTATACAGGTATGGAAGTTAGGATCAAATTAGATGAGAATACTATAAGGACTTTACAAGAGATGTTTCACCATCACTTTAGCAGCAATTTTTTTTCCTGAATTTGCATTCCTACCCACTGCCATGCAATTCTAAGCAAGCAAAAGCAGCAGCATATACAAGAGCAGCATAACCTTCAGCTACGCTACTCTGTGATCTAGATTTCATAAAAAATATTTATCCAGACATCCTTCAACCTCTTTCTTGCTCCAAAAAGAGGCACTGTTTCCAGTATCAGCTCCCTCACCCTTAAAGATGTAATCCAACGTCCACTAAGAAGATAACAGAAGATAAAGAACAAGATGAAATGTCCTACCTCGTGTCCTCTTCCATATGAATAAATTTGTTACTAACCTGAGAACCATGGGCTCCTAGAGACTAGCCTTCTCCACTTCAGATAGAAACTGTAAAGTTTCATGACTACTTATGTGTATCTAATTCATTTGGTAGGCAGATTCATAAAATACTTCCCTCAAAACAACACTATCAAGTATATAATTCAAGTTTCATTATGGCCATTTTATAGATAAGTTTATAAACTGAGGCTTAAAGTTAAGTAACTTACCCCTAGTTAATTAGTAAGTGGCAGAACCAGGACCTGACCTGGGTCTCCCTTCCCACTATACCAGATTTTGGTTTTTACTTCTTTGTGATCAATTTCAGTCCACATATAAGCTTCCATCTATGAGCAATCTCACAAAACTTTATTAGCGGCCCTTTCTTCCCCAGACCCCCCTGCTACCTACCTAAAAAGGACTAATAGCACTACTGGCCACAGGGCAAAAATAGGATAGTGATAGACCAAGTGTCTGGGAAAACTCAAACATCTTTGTTTGGAAAGAAATAATAACTAAAAACCTTTTGCTAAAGGTTTTAGATTTTTGGTGTTCATTTGAATAGCTTGGCAGTACCAGGTATTTCTGTGAGAGATATTATAGAAGGGATTGATAGATGAGTTAGACAAGGGGGTTGAACTGTATAACCCTTCCAAATCAAAGCCTGATTTAATCACCAGATTCTAGTCAACCTAAGGCAGTTTCCTTCTAGCTACTGAATCTTATTTAGCTGCTCAACTGGAACTTTATCACATCTCAATTTCTACCTGCTATCTATACATGGTTGATGTCAATAGTCTATGAATTATTTTCTGAATGACACCAATCTGCTGTCTAGGAGAAGTAAGAGTTTTCTTAAAAGAACTAAATATAATCCCAAGAAAACTCTATTAGGATGGAGGAAAGATATACCATCACCCATTTTTCACTGGAAAATACCAGGAGAAAATGGGGTATAAGTTTACATTTGATAATAATTTTGCTTGCTTTAAAACTGACAGGCAAATAATGGGATTTTACTGAGCAAAAAAATGTATATTAGACTAATATGGCATGCAGTGATGGGCACAGATTCCAATAACATTTAGGATTTTTTTAAAATAATATCAGTTATATAATAAAGTAGTGAAGGTTAGTCTAAAACAGAAACAAAAAAAATTAAAACTTCATAAAAGATTTCCTCAGGAACAGAAAGCCATTCCCAGATAATATCCCCCAATCCAAAATCTCCACCAAACAAAGAATTTGATTATTAACCCCACAGGTAATAAATCAAGACAGTCTGAAGTTCTATAGACAGTAGAGACACGTGGAGGTTCCAGGCAGGGAGATTAAGGGAATGGTCATCCAAACTCAGTACTTGAGGTTTCAGTAAAAAGATGGGGGTTAGAATGTAATGCTTTGATGACTGCAATGTGAAATTCCTTGTTGGAGGACCGCAATTCCTCAGACTCTTTCAGGTGAAGGCAGGGAATTATCTGCTGCACAACTGAACAAGAAATCCATGCAGCATTGAACTCGTGGTTAGAAAAAGACTGAGACACACTTGCACCTTCTTGGATGTGATCAAGTTGTGCTTCTGTTTGTTTCTTAGCCCTTAAAGTTCTTTTGATTTACTTTTCCAGTCTAGAGAGTTCTTTTAGTTATTTGAAACAACTTGTTCCTTACAATTCAATTCTGACTCTTAGTCATTTATTAGTCTTAGTGCAGCACTATTTTTATGACAGTGCCTACAATCTAGGGTAATATTAGAATGGTACATGAAGTTCAGCATGCCAAGGCACTAGAACACCATCAACAACTATTCAAAAGAGTAGCAGAAGCTAATAATGTGGACTTATTAGTTCATATTCCAAGGATTTGAAATTTTTGTTATAAATTCCACCAGGATCTTGACCAAATTTATTTTTCAAAAGATATGCTAGGTAAGTCAATAGCACAGTTAAAATCAGAATGTTAAACTCATTTAGAAAACGAAATTGTTCTTACAGTCATCAGAAACATGCCCTTGGATGCTGTGACTCAACAGAAGCATAGTGGAGAACAGAAACAACACTGGTTGTGGATGAGAAACTGGGTTTGGGGGTGGGGGCTGGGGAATATCCTGTCCAAGGTTTAGAGCACAACTAGTAGCAAAGCTGAACAGGAGTCTAGACCTCCTTATGGCCACTGCTCTTCTCCTAGAGTTACAGTCCTACATGAAAATACTAAGAGCTATCTATAACGTTCTGATTGATTTTCCCTCCAGTTATGAGTCAACTAGTGATTTATGATAGGACTGTTGCAATCATCTGACAGAGTTGTGAAGATCTGAGGCTTGGCTGACAGTAAATACTGTGACTGGGAAACCCTCTGCTAGGTGGGACAGCTTCAGAAAAGTTCAATGGCTACTTCAGAGTGCTCCAGAGTGCCCTTACCTCAGAGCTGCAGAAAATATCCCAAAGCACAGGCCTACCCTATCTCTTCCCCCTCTTCAACCCCTTTTATCTCCTTTCTTTTTCTCCCATTTGCCCACTCTTTTTTCTTCCTTTTCCCCTCTCTTTTGCCTCTGCTTCAGAATGGGCCATGGCACCCAAAGGCATTGCTTAGTTATGATGGCAGCATTAAGCCTTTTAATAAGATTATCAAAAATTATGAGCAAAACTTATACCACAAAGAACTAAACAAAAAAAAAGAACAACGAAAAAACCCAAATGGTAAATCCCAGATTTCTCCTGGGAATTTCTAAACAAAAATTTTCTATAAAAATAGCAATAGCTTTCACTGTCATTTTTGAGTAGCAATGATATCCCCTCCCCCTCTTTCTGCACTCTTTGTATCACGTTCTGACTTGTATATATTTGTGTACATGTTATATCTAGGCTCCTACTAGGCTCTATGAGGACAGGGATTATATCTTATTGTGCTTTGCATCCTCCCAACTCACACACAGTCCCCCAGCAAAGGGCCTTAGTAAGCATGTAGCTAAAGTTTACAATATGTGCTCAAACCTTCTGGGCCCTTCTGTTTCCGTTCCACTTCTCTGCGATATTCTTCCAGCTCTCGGTCAGTGAGCTTGTTGAAGGGGTTTGGTCCTGCTGTGCTCACTATGACTCGTGGTTGGTACTCCTTTTCAATAATAGCCTTTGAAGCAGTCACCAGTTCCCCCTGATAAAATATAACAACAAAAGGTCTGCTATAACACCAAAATGTATTTAGAAGCTACTAAACCTTGACAATAGGTCAGGAAGTAGGGAAAAAAATTGAAATTCTCAGATTAATCAAAATTAATCCTAGAAGTGCTGCATTTCTTTGTCTTTAGGGTCAGCAGCATTCTCAATATTGGAAACTTTAGACACATTGTTCCACTGGCACAAAATAAATTCAATCTTAAAAAAACTCTCAGGTATCAGAAGCAAGAGGCTATGAAGAATGCAAAACACCATATCAATTTGGACTGCTTTTAATGGAAACAAAATCAAGTTTCCTAATAGTCACAAAGATAAAAAAAAATGAATACATTACCTTCTTCAGACCATGGAAAGTATCATGAATTCTTATCTTTAATTAGAATAAAATATGCTCTGAGATGTTTTATACTCAGAAGAGCACAGATAAATTCTGCTTTTCCCTATGCATTTAGACAGTTTTAGGTCTATCTGCTGATCTTTAATTCCTCCCCAAAATGCAGAGAAAAGAAAAATGTAAATGCCGGGTATCTGCTTTAACTTGGAGAACTCACCTTGGGAATTTTAAAGATGAAAGTACAATTCCCTCTAAATGCTAAAATAATCTTTCTGTTATCAATCTCAGAGAGAAATCAGTGGCAAGGTAAATAGAAAATAGGACTGTCTATAACTCTTATAATTAATGTGAATGACTGGTCTATGTACTGGTAAACATCTCTCTTTGGGAGAGCCACAGTCCCCACATTTGCTTTGATGGACCATGACATTTCCTTTTAGCCCATGTTGTTTGGGGCCAGGGCTTATTAAATATTTATTGTATGTGCACCTTGCTAAAAATCCAAAGCAGAACTGAAATATAGAAATCAAAGTAACTTTGGATTCTGTTTCTAAGGGAATAATTACATCTAAGAAACTATATATGTAAAAGTCAATAATATAGATTGTATCTTAATGCATATTGATAGATAATGGTACCGATTATATCATGTGAAAGAGAAAGAATACAGGTCTTGCAATCAGAAAACCTAAGTGTGAATATTGGTTCTTAACACTGTCTAGTCATGTGACCCTGGACATGTACTTTTACTCCTTCTGTGCTTTAGTTTTCTCACTTGTAAAATGGGGATTATACTTATACCATCTGCCTGAAGGGCTGGTGAGAACTAAATGCTTTATAAACCTTAAAGAGCTATATAGATGTAAGCTATCATTATCATTATTATTATTTCTAACAACACAGGAAAGCTGCTTCTGTTGCCAGTTATCCATCTCAGGAAAACTGAATTGAAGGGCCAGTGAACTCAAAATTTCAAGACAGGAGAGATCAAGGAAGGGGATCTACTTTTCTCGTTGTCCACGAGTACTCCCAGACAACCTCTGATTGGACCAAATGAATTTTTTTGAAAAGAAGATTAATAAAAAGAGAAAGGGCACAATCTTCTATCACACAGGTATAGTCACACTGTACTCGACTATGGTTGAAGCTTATCTGGATGATTATGCTCAGAGCCAGGGACCATATTTTATGGAGGATATTAATAAGCTGGAGAGTATCCAGAAGGTGGTAACGGGACTGGCTGAAGGTCTTAAGATCATCCCATACAAAGATTGGCACTGGAAACAGCCTGAAGACTGAAAGACAGCCAAAGCAAAGGGGAGGGGAACAGGGAACAGCCTTAAATATGATAAATATCTTCACATATTTAAAGAACTATAATGGGAAAGAAGGATTAGAATTGTTCTTGTTGGCCCCAAAAGGAAAAACTAAGAATAATGGATAAAAGGAAAAATTTTCTAACAATTACAGCTATCTAGATTACGAATCACCAAAAAATTGTTTTATAGAGCTAGAAAAAATAATAACAAAATTCATCTAGAAGAATAAAAGGTCCAGAATATCAAGGGAAATAATTAAAAGAAGTGCAAAGGGAAGGTGGCCTAGTCATACCAGATCTTAAATTGTATTATAAAGCAGTAATCATCAAAACTACTTGGTAGGCTAAGAAACAGTGGTGGATCAGTGGAATAAGTTGTTAGATACGCAAGACACAATAGTCAATCTACTGTTTGATAAGCCCAAAGACTCCAGCTTCTGGGATAAGAACTCACTATTTAACAAAAACTGCTGGGAAAACTGGAAAATAGTATGGCACAAACTAGACACTGACCAACATCTTATACCATATTACTAAGATAAAAGTCAAAATAGGTACAAGATTTAGACATAAAGGCTGGTATTATAAACAAAGTAGGAGAGCAAGGAATAGTTTACTTGTCAGATTTATGGAGAATGGAAGAATTTATGAGCAAACAAGAGACAGGGAACATTATGAAATGCAAAATGGATAATTTTGATTACATTAAATTGAAAAGGTTTTGCACAAACAAAACAACCAAGATTAGAAGGGAAGCAGAAAGCTGGGAAACAATTTTTATTGATGTGCATCTGATAAAGGCTTTATTTCTGAAATGTATAGAGAACTGAGTCAAATTTATAATACAACTCATTCCTTAACTGATAAATGGTCAAAAGATATGAACAGGCAGTTTTCAGAGGTAGAAATTGAAGCTATCTATTGTCATAGGAAAAATATTCTAAATCACTATTGATTAGAGAAATGCATTTCAAAATAACTCTGAGATACTATCATCACACAGATTGGCTAACATGATGAAACAAGAAAATGATAAATGTTGGAGAAGATGTGGGAAAACTGGAACAATAATGCATTGCTAGTGGAGTTGTGAACTGATCCAAACATTCTGGAGAGAAAAATCATTCCTAAAGGGCTATACAACTGTGCATACCCTTTGACCCAGCAATACACCTTTCTAGGTCTCTATCCCAAAGAGATCATAAAAATGGGAAAAGGACCCACATGCACAAAAATACTTATAGCAGCTTTTTTTGTGGTAGCCAAGAATTAGAAACTAAGAGAATTCCTATTAATTGGGGAATGGCTAAACAAGTTGTGGTATATGAATGTAATGGAATACTATTGTGCTATAAGAAATGACAAGCAGGCAAATTTCAGAAAAACCTGAGAAGACTTACATGAACTGATATTGAGTAAAGTGAGCAGAAACAGGAAAACATTGTTTTCAGTAACAGCAACATTGTGTGACGACCAACTTTGATAGACTTAGTTCTCAGCAATGCAAGGATCTAAGACAACTCCAAAAGACTCATGATGGAAAACGCTGTCCATAGCCAGAGAAAGAACTCTGGAGTCTGATTACAGACCGCAGCGTACTATTTGCTCTCTTTTGTTTTGTTTCTTTTTTCTTGTGGTTCTTCCCATTAGTTCTAATTCCACTTTACAACATGACTAATGTGAAACTATGTTTAATATAAATGTATATGCAGCGTCTATATCAGACTGTACACCATCCTGGCTAGAGGGGAGAGGAAGGGGAGAAAATTTAGAACTCAAAATTTTATGGAAGTGAAAGCTGAAAACTAAAAATAAATAAGTAGCAGCTTTTTTTGTGGTAGCCAAGAATTAGAAACTAAGAGAATTCCTATTAATTGGGGAATGGCTAAACAAGTTGTGGTATATGAATGTAATGGAATACTATTGTTCTTTTTAAAAAGATGAATTGACTGGTTACCTTGAGAAGATGCTAAGTTTTCCCTAAAAAGTCTTAAAGCAAATGCTAGATGATTGTTGGGAATGCTCTACAGGGATTCTTGTTCATATATGGGTTGGATTAGATCACTTCTGAAGGCCTTTCAGATTTAGATTCTGGGATTCCATTTGAAGGCATATGAAGTAAATAACTGGCAATGCTAATGGTGGGTAAGAAAAGGATTTCGTTTTCTGGAACATAATTTCAAATGATAGATTGACCAAGAACCAATTTCTCTATTTGTTTCCTTAGGATTCACAGAAGCCATGTTATTCATCCGTGCAAAATAACCAATAAGTGGTAATCCAGCTTTTGCTGAAAAGAATGCTTGACCAGAGACTTGCTGATCTGATTTTAAATTGAAAATGGAGGAAGGACACAAACTGTACAACTAAATGTTATGGAAAGCATCAAGTATGTAATAGAACAGTGGAGAAAGTTCCTAATTACTTCCCAAGAAGAAATAACTGGGGAAAGGGGGCAGACATTAGTTATAGATGTTTACAGATCAAAGCACTATGGATTCCAAAATGAATCAATTTAAAATTTTAAACTGAAGGACATACGCAGAGCTGGGATTTCAAACCAGGTCCTCCGATTCTTTCCACTATACTATACACTGTTCTGGTTCTTCTCCTACTTGTTGGACCACTCCTCAGTGGAGAAGGTTCTTCATCCATATCATGTCTGATAGTTATAGGAGTCTCCCAAAGCTCTGTTCCAGACCTCCTTATTTCTCCCTTTATACTATTTTGCTTGGTAATCTCATCAGCTCCCATAGATTCAATTATGACCTGATGTTTTTATCCAGAAGTGACTTCTATACTGATCTCCAATCTCACTTCTCCAACTGCCCATTGAGACATCTCAAACTGGACATCCTGTAGACATCTTAAATGCAATGTGTCCAAAACTAAATTCATTAACATTCCACCCCAAGTCCTCCCCTTTTTCAAACTTCTATATTATTGTTGAGGGTACCATCATCTTCCTAGTTCCCCAGGCTCACATCCTCAACTCCTTACTCTCTCATCCCCCATATCCAATCTGTTGCCAAGCAAGTCCTGTCAATTCTATCTTCACAACATCTCTTCACAACTCCCTTCTCTCCTGTCTCACTGCCACAACGCTCATGCAGGTCTTTATCACTTTATATCTGGGCTACTGAAATACTCTGTTTCACCTCACTTCCCATTCCTGTCATTCTCCACTCCACTGTCAAGTAGCTTCTTCAAGTGCAGGTATGACTGTCACCCTGCCCTTCTCTCTCCCTCTACTCCATTCTATAAATTCTGACAGCTCCCTATTATCTTTAAGATCAAATATAAAATCCTCTGCTTGATATTCAAAGCCCTTCATAACATTGTCCCTTCCTACCTAGTCTTTTTGCACTTTATTCACTTCTAGGTTCTCTGAAGTCTGGCAACACTGGCCTCCTTGCATTTCCTTGCAGAAGAAATTCCACATACCAAATCTAGGCATTTTCACTGGCTGTCTACCATGCATGGAACTTTATCCCTCCTCATCTCCATATCTTATTTTCCCCAGCTTCCTTCAAGTCCTAGCTAAAATCCTACCTTCTACAAAAAGTCTTTCCTAATCTCCTTAAGACTAGTGCCTTCTGTTTAGTGATAACCTCCATTTTATTCTGTTTATATTTTCTATATACAGTCTGCATGCTGTCTACTTTCTTTTGTTGTTGTTTTTTTTGTTTTTGAAGGGCAGTTGGAGTTAAGTGACTTGCCCAAGGTCACACGGCTAGTTTTTTGTGTTAAGTGTCTGAGGCTGGATTTGAATTCAGGTACTCCTGACTCCAGGGCCGGTGCTCTATTCACTGCGCCACCTAGACACTCCAGCTGTCTACTTTCTTAAATTGTACTTGAGAGCAGAAAGTGATTTGTTGGTTTGTGTATTTGGGTTTTTTTTTTTTTTGGCCTTTCTTTGTATACATAATACTTAGGACAATACCTGGCAAGTGCTTAATAAATGTTTATTGACTAAGGTCCCTTACTGCTCTCAATTTATGATTCCATGAATTAGAGATGAAACTGAAGAAAACAATTTTGATCTCAAATTTGACCTCAAAGATTTCACTGATACTTGGTGGGATAAAACCTATGCTTGGCACATGGCTCTAGAAGAATATTTCTTATCTAAAGGAAACAGGATGGTTGAAAAAGGGCATAGGAGCAAATACCACTATATATTAAAGAGACATACTTATGTGAAGAAATATAGGAACAAGATGAGGAAGCAAGGTAAAAATTAAAGGAGGTTGATACATAACAGACCATCTCACCAGAGGTGGGGAATGTGTGGCCTTGAGACCACATGTAGCCTTATAGGTGCTTGGGTGTGGCTTCTTGATTGAGCCTAAGTTTTACAGAACAAATTCTTTTATTAAGGGGATTTGTTCTGTGAAGTTTGGATTCAGTAAAAAGAGCCAAACTAGAGGATCCAGAGGGCCACATGTGGCCTTGAGGCTGCTGTTCCCCATCCCTGATCTAGACAGAACAAGGAAATAGATGGGGAATAGATCAGAAGCCTGGCATGGAAGCATGATATAACAGTGAGTACATCAATTATTCTATCTGATGGAATGAACTTTCTGCCAAAAGCAGAGCAGCTCTTTTATTTGCCTTAAAAGCTAGAGAAATCAACAAAATTATACTCTGGATATGATTCTTATCAACAAGGAAGAACTGGTGCATTGGGGTATAAATGATGGGAACCATCAATCCATCAATTAACAAACATTTATTAAGCCCATACTATGTGCTCAGCATTGTACTAGCTACTGGGCATATTAAGATAAAACTGGAAGGGTTTCTGCCAAGTGGTTTATATTTTATTGGGGGAGGTAACATGTATATAGAGATACGTACATACAAAATAATTAAAAGGTAATTAGAGGTTGGAGGAAGCACTAGAAACTGTGGGGATTAGAAAAGGAAATCACGGAGGGAAACACCGACTTAGAACTTAGGACAGAAGAGGAAAGGCTAGCTGTGTACAGTTTTGAAATGCAAGCTCTGTTCTGGGAGAATGAATTTTTTAATGTTTCAGAGAAAGAACAGACAAGATTTTATGGCCTAGAATTCTACAAAGTATGAGCTCAGGAGGATTGGGAGCCTCTAATTGATCCTGTATATATCTTGTTCCATATAGTTATTTGCATGTTGTTTCATCAATTAAACTGTGAGCACCCTGAGGGCACAGAATATTTTTGTTTATCTTCATATCTCTGGTGCTTGGCACAAATGTCAGGCACATAGTAAGTACTTCATAAACCCTTATTGTTGTTGGTTATTGATTCTTAAAAATGAAATTCAAGCATTGGGGCAGCTAGGTGGCGCAGTGAATAGAGCACTGGCCCTGGAATCAGGATCTGAGTTCAAATCTGACCTCAGACACCTAACACTTACTAGCTGTGTGACCTTGGGCAAGTCACTTAACCCCAATTACCCTGCCCTCCTCCCTCCAAAAAGCAAAAAAAACCCCAAAAAACCCCAAAAAGCAAAAACCAACCAAAGAATGGAATTCAATCAAGGGAAAGAGAGCTGCTATGGAAAGTATGAAAGGACAAAGAATTCACCAATTTAGACTTTTAAAAAGCATATAGAGAGAAGATGGAAGGAAGGAAAGCTAGGAGAAGAATACAAAGGGGTGTCATGGTCCTGTAAGAATGTCAGAAGCAGGGAATGGCTAGGAGCTACAGTGAATAGAACACCAGCCCTGGAATCAGGAGGATCTGAGTTCAAATTCAGCCTCAGACACCTGACATACTTACTAGTGGTGTGACTGGGCAAGTCACTTAACCTCCAATTGCTCTCCAAAAAGCAAAAAAAAAAAAAAAATAGAATGTCAGAAGCTTAAAGTTCAGACAAAGTTGAGGCTGGCAAGGAAAGCTAAGGATGGCAAAAAGGTTTCACTTAACTAATGGAAAAGAAAAGAATCAAGTAAGGAATATAACTGATATGTGGGACAATAAACATGATAGAGCGAAAGCAGAGCTTTTATTTTGCTTCTGTTTTCTCTGCCAAATAGTGATTTTTAAAAAGGACAAAAAATGGCTAACAAGAAATTGATACCAATGCTAAGTAAAGAGACAATCTTTTTGTCTCCTCTCTTATAGTCACTACCCTAACCTCAGGGTTTTAGTATCTCTTTCCTAGATTATTCTAAAGCTTCCTAATTGGCCTCTCTGCTTTCAGCTTCTATTTCCTTCATTTCAGTCTTCTCACAGCTGCCAAAATAATCTTGCTAATGAAGAGGTCAGATCATATCATTTCCCCGGCTCAAAAATCTCCGTATTTCCTCTAAGATAAAACACAAATGTTCCAGTCTAGAATTTAGCTTTTTATAATCTGAATCCCAACCAACCTTTCAAAACATTTCCATATTCCTTCTTTTTGCATTTTAGTCAAACTGAGCTACTAGCTGTCTCATCTTCTATCCTTATATCCAGGCTCGTTCCCCATTACTGCAATGTAGCCCCTTCTTACCTCGAATCTTAGAGTATGTAACTTCAGCTCTAGTAATGTCATCTCTCTAAAGCTTTCTTGGTTCCCTACTGCATAGTTAGTACATTCTCCTTTGTCAAATTATTTTGTATTTATTTATCTGTGAAAATGCTTCAAGCACAGGCATGTTTTCATTTCTGTCTTTGTATCCCCAATGCCTTATATGTAGTCTGAATTTAGTCAATGCTTGTTGAACTGAACTGAAATTTAAATCTCAACTTGACAAAAGCCAAAACCTTTATCAACCATTTCCTATTTACACAGATATATGTGTGCACATGTGCACACCCACACATACAAGTGCACAGACAGCTATGAGACACAGGCCCTGCTACCAAGAAGGTTCCTAGGCAAAGGACACTGTTCTTGGTGACTTTTTGTTCAGTATTTTTACTATTAACTTAGAAGAAGGCATAGATAGCATGATTATCAAATCTACATATGAACAGAAACTGAGGGTGAAGACTATAGGGTTCTGGAATAAAAAAATGAGACCAAAAAAGATCTCAGCATGCCAGAATGCAGGGCTGAATCTAATCAAAGGAAATTTAATAGGTATAAATGTAAAGTCCTAAAGAGGTTCAAAAAATCAGTTACATAAGTAGAGAGGTGAATATTATCTCAGGTTTCAGTAAGAGAAATAGCATAACAAAGAAGTTTATAATCTTCACTGTGCTTTGTTTTAGTAAAACTAAATCCAGAATACTGTGTTAAGTTTTGGCCAGCACATTTTAGAAAAGGCAACGAGAAATTAAGGCAGGTGCTGAGGATAACTTAGAGGATGAGGGGATTTGAAGCTATTTCACTAGAAGACTAGCTGAAATAACTGGGGATATTTAGCTTGCTAAAGATAAGGAAAAGTGACAGATGTCTCCAGGCATTTAAAGGCCTTACATGCAAAAAATTAATTCTGCTTTCTGAAACAACGAGTAAAAGTTTATAAATTATAGGATCAAAGACTAAAGCTAAGAGGTCACTGAGTAAAACTCCTTCGTGTACAGATGAGGAAACGGAGGCACAGAGAGATTAAGTGATTTGTCCAATTTCTGAGTCAGATTCTAGATTAATCTTTCTTCCCAACAATTACAACTGTCCAAAAGTACAATGGCCTTACTTGGTAAATTGTCCATCACTGGAGGTCTTTAAGGAGAGATAAGAAATAGGGGGCAGAGCCAAGATGGCAGAGTAAAAGCAGGGAATTGCTCGAGCTCACCCCCAAACTCCTCCAAATACCTGTAAAAATGACTAAACAAATTCTAGAGCTACAGAATCTACAAGATGACAGAGTGAGACAAGTTTTCAGCCCAGGACAGCCTGGAGGGTTGACAGGAAGGGTATATCACACTGGGCTGGGAGTGGAGCAGGTCTGGCGTAGACCAGGCCAGCACAAGGGACTGAATAGCTGGTGGCTATGTGGTTTCCAGACTTCTTAACCTATAAACACCAAAGACAGCATAGAAGGTCAGTGGGGAAACTCTTTGGGACCCGAGTGCAAAAAAGAGTGAGATCCAGCCCCAGCCCCAGAGCAGCAGAGGTGGCAGTAGCAGGGGCATCGGTAGCAGTGGCAGCTGCTTCCAGAGCTCTGGGCCCACAGATGGTAGGGGATTGAGTGGTTGATACAAAACCCCTGAAGCCTGGGACAGTACACTCACCCCCACCCCAATCCCCACGGAAAGCAGAGTCTTACTTTGACAAAAAGTTAGAAAGTCAAGTACTTGGCTAGGAAAATGAACAGAATAAAAAAAAAAAACTCAGACTATAAAATCTTACTTCGGTGACAAAGAACATCAAAACATACAACCAGAAGAAAACAACAAAGTCAAAGCTTTTGCATCTAAAGCCTCCAAGAAAAATATAAAATGGACATGGGAGAGCTCAAAAAGGATTTTGAAAATCAAGTAAGAGAAGTAGGGGAAAAACTGGAAAGAAAAGTGAGAGTGACATAAGAAAATCATAAAAAACAAGTCAATAGCTTGCTAAAAGAGACCCCAAAAATACCCAAAAAAGACCAAAAAAACCCACCTTAAAAAATAGACTAGCCTAAATTGACAAAAGAGGTCCAAAAAGCCAATGAGAAGAATGCCTTAAAAAGCAGAACTGGTCAAATGAAAAAGGAGATCCAAAAATTCACTTAAGAAAATAATTCCTTAAAAATTAGAAGGGAGCATCTGGAAGCTAATGTGACTTTATGAGAAACCAAGAAACTATAAAACAGAACCAAAAGAATGAAAAAATACAAGACAATGTGAAATATCTCACTGGAAAAACTATTGACCTGGAAAATAGATTCAGGAGAGATAATATAAAAATCATTGGACTACCTGCAAGCCATGATAAAAAAAAAAGTCTAGACATCATCTTTCAAGAAATTATGGAGGAAAACTGCCCTGATATTCTGGAATGAGAGGGTAAAATAGAAATGGAAAGAATCCACCAATTGCCTCTTGAAAGAAATTCCCAAAGGAAAACTCCTAGGAATAGTGTAGTCAAATTCCAGAGTTCCCAGGTCAAAGAGAAAATTTTGGAAGCAGAAAGAAATAATTCAAGTATTGTGGAAATACAATCAGGATAACACAAGTTCTAGTACTTTCTACATTAAGGAATTGAAGGATTTGGAATATGATATTCCAGAGGTCAGAGGAGCTAGGATTAAAACCAAGAATCAACTACCCAGCAAAACTGAGTATAATTCTTCAGGGGGGAAAATGGACATCTAATAAAATAGAAGCCCTTTCAAGCCCTCTTACTGAAAAGACAAGAGCTGAATAAAAATTTGACTTTCAAATACAAGAATCAAGAGAAGCATGAAAAGATAAATAGGAAAGAGAAATCATAAGGGACTTATTAAAGTGAACTGTTTACATCCCTACATGGAAAGATGATATTTGTAACTCATGAGACCTTTCTCAATATTTGGGTAGCTGGAGGAAATAGATAGACAGACAGACAGACAGACAGACAGACGGAAGAAGGATGGGTGAGTTGAATATGAATGGATGATATCTGAAAAATAAAATTAAGGAGTGAGAGAAGAATATACTGGGAGAAGAAAAAAGGAAGAGATAGAATGGGGTAAATTATTTCACATCAAAGGCAAGAAAAAGGTTTCATGATGGAGTCAAAGAGGGGGAAGGTGAGAGGGAATGAGTGAACCTTACTTTCATTGGATTTGGCTTAAGGAGGGAATAACATATACACTCAATTGGGTATCTTACCCTACAGGAAAGTAAAGAGGAAGGAGCTAAGGGGGGAGGATGACAGAAGGGAGGGCAGATTGGGGAAGGGGTTAGTTAGGAGCAAACACTTTTGAAAAGGGACACAGATAAAAGGAGAAAATAGAATAAGTGTGTGTGGAGATAGGACGGAGGTAAATATAGTTAGTCTTTCACAACATGACCATTATGGAAGTGTTTTTCATAACTACACATATATAACCTATATTGAAATGCTTGCATTCTCAATAAGGATGGGTGAGGAGGGAAGAAGGGAGAGAATTTGGAACTCAAAGTTTTAAAAAACAAGTATCAAAAATTGTTTTTACATGCAACTGGGAAATAAGCTCTACAGGCAGTGGGGTATAGAACTCTATCTTGTCCTACAAAAAATTAAGAGAGAAGGAGATAAAGGGAGGTGGGGTGATAGAAGGGAAGGCAGACTGGGGGAGAGTATAATCAGAATGTATGCCATCTTGGGGTGGGAGAGGAGAGATGGGCAGAAAATTTGGAACTCAAAATCTTGTGGAAATGAATGTTGAAAACTAAAAATAAATTAATTTAGAAAAAATTTGTTGAGGATATTATGGAGCAGATTTGTTTGCATATGTACCAGACAAGAGATTTCTGAGTTCTCTTCCAATCTTGATATTCTATAATTAATTTGCACTTCCTATCCCAAAAAACCAAATGAATTATAAAATTTTCTTTTTGAAGGCCTCTTGATTAAGGCCTGATTTAGAAGACTGTATTCTCTTTTGTCATGCACAGGCTATCATTAATAAAAGTAGGCAAAGACAAACAATTGCTTAAGTTCTAAGCGTCTAGATTCACAGCTACTCAGAAGCCTACACTCATGTACAGTAATCATTTGGCAGAGTAAACAAATGTGCCTCTGAGATTACTTTATATATACTCTACTATATTTTGTACGTACCTATTTTCATGTTTGTTTCCACCATTAGAATACATGTTTCCTGAAGAATCTTTTAGTCTTTTTTTTTTCTGAGTATCCCTAAGCTCTTAGCCTAATACCTGACATATTTATAGTAAATGCTTGATAAATGTTTGTAGACTGGCTGAACTTCACCAAGAAGACAGTTAAAGGGCATTTAGGTGGTACAGTGGATAGAGCACTGGCCCTAGTTGTCAGGAGGACCTGAGTTCAAATGTAACCTCAGCCACGTAAGGGCTGTGCGACCCTGGGCAAGTCATTTAACCCTCTCTCCAAAAAAAAAAAAAAAGGTAAATTTTCCTCTATACTGAATCCCAAAAGAAGTCATAGAATTTGTGTTTTAGGACTACCAAGCAATAGTGAAGCGAGCCATGTAGTTAAATGCTACATTTAAAGACAACTTAGGCAAAAGTATACTTTCATGACAAAAATAAAATAGTTTATAGTAAGAGGGACGGTGAGGGAGGGAACTAAAAGAAACAAACATGAAAGTATTATTTATAAGAAACAACTTGGAGGAAATATGTAAGAACTGTACAAGAAAAGCTACAAAACAAAAGCAAACTGCTAGTTCAGTATCAGTAATAAACAAATTACTTCATTTAAATCAACATCAATCTAAATGGGATTAGTTTTTAGGTGGGACACTACACAAAATTGCAAGTAGCTTCTTCTGAGCATCAATTTTGATTGGACACATTTATCATACAAGGCAAAGGCATATTATATTTTTCCATAATAATATTTGGATTAATTATAGGATAGAAATGTTTTCTTTAAAAGTTCGCTTTTTAGCTTCCTTAACAAAATATCCTACATACAAGCAGTGTGGCAATGAGTTCAACCTACAATGCTGAGGTGAAGGGCTTTCTATCTACAAATGAACAGATTTTGATGGCAAACAAATTATATGGTCAACTATATAAATGACTATCATTTAAAATGCAACCTAAAAAAGGAGCCAGTAAGATAGTAAGTCTATGATAAGTGAGGAAAGATAAGTATTTTCTGCCCTATAGCATTAAGAAAAAAGAAAAGTTCCTCCAAAAGAAGTAGCATGAAGTATATTCTAAAAGCCTAAGTAAACACCATCTAAGTACCTCTGCAAACTCCATCATTCAACAAATTGTGTTTCCATACAAAAATGGTAAATCACTGTCACATACCTATTTTCCTATAACTTTACTTAGCTTAAATAGATACGTATTTTTTTTTAGTTTCTGCTTTTTGGAGGGCAGGACAATTGAGGTTAAGGGACTTGTCCAAGGTCACATGGCTATTGTGTTAAGTGTCTGAGGCTGGATTTGAACTCAGGTCCTCCTGACTTCAGGGCCAGTGCTCTATTCATTGCACTACCTAGCCACCCTTGAGCTTGAAAAGATAGGACAGTCTCCATTACAGTTTTACTCTGATACCTTCTTGTTGGCTAGTGACAACCCATGATTCTCAAATGCTGTGCCAAGTCAAGTTCAGTTCTTGGCAGGAGGTCCCAAGCTGGAAATGCAGCTCCATCAAAAATCTGGCTGCATGGTAATGAATTTTTCTGGCCCACACAACTTATGAAGCTATCCACTGAAGCAGAGGGGGTTGCAATCTGAGTTGTTGGAAGGTATACCCACAGGGATGCTTCTCTAAAATGATAGTTTATCCTATTTTTAAGGTTTATCAATTGATGAAATAGAGGTAGATCTCACAGATCTCCTTCTGACAGGAGCTGAACGTAATTATACTGTTAAAAATTTGAACATTTAATCTATTAAACCACTTTCAATTCAGAATATTATAGAAATTCAATGGTTTAACATTCAAGATAAATAAAAATAAGGACAAATATAACATTTCTAACTCCAATGGCAGTAGTAGGCACCAGCAAAAATTCTCATTTGGGGGGTAAATCTATGTCATATGCTGAAAGGTTCTGTATTACAGAAAATACTGCACATCTTTTTTTTTCAATAAAATTACTAATAAATGAGAAATTAAAACACTAGATTTCAAGGAACACATGAAGTACCTTGTCTAGGGTGTTTCTTTCAAAGGCTTACTTTATTATCAGTAGGGCATGCCATGTCTTTACTTCGCTGACATACTTTTCGCTTCTTCCAATTTGATGAACTTTTTGAATGTTATAGTCTTGAGTAAAAAATGGGTAAAATTCCACAGTGAAGAACAGCCACTGTTCCAAGCTGAAGGTTCACAGAACTTCTCTACTTATGAATGCTTTTATCTAGTTATACATAGACAACATTGCTAACTTATAGAAAGCAGTCATTTACTGAAGGAGAAGAATCGGGTGCTTATTTTCTACTGATGTCTCCTTAGGAGCCTGACACTATTTTGTAGAAGTAATTAAGCCTCAGACTGAGCTAATCTATAACAGATTCTATTTAAAGTAAACACTGTTAAATACCCCCAAGATCACACTCCTAACCCCCCATCCAATCCTACCATGCAATAGCCAAATGACATGCAGAACTGTAGGAATGTCATACAAAAATTCATATCACATTTCACCTCAAGAAAAAACATTGGAAAATAGAAAAATAACTCATGCCAATGTTTTAGTCAAGTATAGACTACACAGAACAGAACCTTATATATCTTTTATTAAGTCCACCTACGAGCAAATTTTTTTTTAGATAAAACAACAGCTAATAGGTAAAACAAATTAGGGAAAGGGAAGGTTGAACAACAACAGTATACTTGTAGGGCAGTAAGTACCTTTCTAACAGAGAGAGATTTAGCGGGACTAAAGGCCTGCTCTGTGAGATCGAGCCCTTCAATAGTTTCCGTACAGTCAGAGAGGGGAGCATCCTGAAACAGTAAACTGAGTAAACAGAGCAAACCAAGCCTGATCTTCATAATTTTAATCAATAGCACATTATGGTGCCAATTACAAGCATGCGGCAGAAACATAGTCAATATAGTTCTAAATGACTACAGAAAGGATGTTACATGCAAAAAAGCATCAAACTATGGTTTACACAACTAATCAAACCTTATAAAACACACAAAAAAGCCCCCACTCCTCCCACACCTATCAGTTTCACAGATCCTAATATGTCATATCTTAAACGCATTAGGTCGCATATCTAGGCATACTGACGAATACTTTTGCAAGTATTTACAAGTACTGGTAGTACCAACTATCAATATTAGAAATCTCAGAGGTGCATTTACATCAGCAGCATATATTTAAACTACCATTCCTTCTTAAAGCAACTACTTTTTTAGCAACATTAAACTTCAGACAGGCAACAGAGAACATCACCCATGGCATTTTATACATTACATGGTTAAACCATATGAAAAATCTAGATGACATAAATCCATCTAGGTTTCTAAAGGATGACAGCCTATAAAACTGCTTTTCCATACTGCATGCATTATGTTGAGCAACAATTCACAAAGCATATTCCACTATCATGCTTGATCTATTTAAATAAAAAAGTCTAAAATTTTTTTTCTCCACACACTTTAATAAAAACAACAGGGTTGCTTCTAATACTTACCTGGTAAAGTTATTCTCTGTCACAGAATAATTTTACAACTGAATAAAATGATAAATACATCACATTAATGCTGAAGACAGTCTGAATTCTCACCTGTACAAGACTCCTGTCCATTACTACACCACAAAGAACCTGTGATTGAGGACCAGCAGTTTTGATATCCTGTAAATTTTGCTCTCGGATCTGCAAGTAGGGGGAGGGGGAGAATAAGAACAAATACATATAAAAGGTAGAATGAAACCCATCTTGTTAATGATGTAATTTATGATTCTTTTGTATCAGGAGCCTACCTGACTTCAGGTTCATTTTTTTCCTTCTCTGCCTCACACCACAGAAAATGGAACAGATGCCAGAAGTGAATCTTTGAAGCTACAGAGCCCTTAACAACCATTTTACTATGTTCAAGCTATTCTTCTTACAGAGTCTGAGATTTATAACACATTCAACATTTAGATGGTTTAAAGTAATATAACTGGGCTTAATAAAGTAAAAACTATGGCTGGAGAATTACGGATTTTTCTTGACTCAACAAAGACCTTCACTGATAAGCATGAGGAAAATATTTTCTAGCTGCTTTATATCACTGTAATGCTATAAATATTGGTAAATAATGTTGATAAAGCAATTTGAGTTATCTTCATTCATCACTTACTGAGCTCCTATACTCAAAGTACTATTCTGGGTTTTGTAAGAGACTGATAAATAATAAAATATACAGTCCTTGCCAGAAGGTTGAAAATCTAGTATGGGTATTGCTGCACAAAGACATAATCTTAACTTCTGCTATCTCAATCCCTTCATCTGTAAATGAGAAATTAAGATAGCTTTTACAAATCCCTTTCAGCAATAACTTTCCATTTTCTAAGGTCCCTTCCAGATTTATCAGTCTATTGAATAAAATACAAATTAGGAAAATAAGAGACATATAAACAAATTAAAATAGAGAATAACTAAGCAATATGAGTTTAGATGAAGGAAAAATCAATACCAGCTAGGGGATTATGAAAGGTTTCATGAATAAAATGGTATTTAAGTTTGATCTTCAAGGATGGGAAGAATTTTAGCAGATGGAAATGGGATGAAGAAATTCTAAGTACAAGAATAGCCTTGCCACAAACTGGTTCCATTAAAACATAACCTTTGTTTGGTAAAACAACATGGCCAGGGAGGAGCCTAGCAGAGAGCATTTAGTGACAGAGGATCAATGGTATAAATAAAATGGTAAACAGAGGATAATTTCAGAGAAATAAATGCACATCGAATCATTAAATATCCAATTTGTAACTCAGGAAATTAGCCAATAATGTCATGATGGGGGCTTGGGATAATGAACTATAACGTTATTGTGAGGGATACACTTGTACAGGGAACATTGTAAACAAAGGTGTGGAGGTAAGAAGAGACAAAAGGATGTTTTCAGATGCCAGTGAGTTGTTTAATTTGACTGGACTGCTGAATACCCTATAAAACTGGAAAGGTAGGTTGAAGGTAGACTTTGGAGAGCCTTAGATCATATCTACAAACCAAAAAAACTATAGCTCTGTAGATTTTAACTTTGCACCTTGGCGAGTAGGGCATTTTACAAGACTTTGGATTAAATTTTTTATCTCATTTTGAAGATACTAACTTAAGGACCAATATTCAAGAAAACAATGATTGCTATCTTCTCAGCAATAGCTTTACTAGTGAAAACTGTCTTTTTATAATGGAAGATGTTGGAAATATCAGCATCAACCAAAACACCTCTGGTCATCATTTATAGTATATTAGTTTCAACAAAATAATAACAGTAAATATAATGGACAGAAAATACACACCTTGTTTCTCATTTCCTGGACCTCTTTAGGGTTAGTGTTCAATGGGACAAACAGGTTAGGGACAGCAGAGGTGGAAGTTCTAGGTCCATCCTCTTTAGTCCACTGTAATATCAAGAACAGTTGAACAGTCAGGATTGCTATAATGGCAAATGACATCCATAGCAGCAAATTTACATCACATCTCTTCATGCACTATACATAACAGATAGAGAACTGAACCAATGATTTCATTTCATTTCTCAATTCCCAACACCCTCAAACTTCTTCCTGCATCAAACAATATAGAAGGAAGTTAAGAATCTGTTAAAAAAAATGTATATGTTTTAAAGTCAAAATTGTGACTTATCAACAAATGAATTTTCAAAACTTGTCTAAAACATATGCACAATAAAAAAGGCTTATGCTAGAAAAAAGCTTAAATTTTCTTTGCAATGTCACTTTAATAGTGAATGCAAGCATTTTAACAGCGATCATTGATTCACCGCTCTGATAATTAACAAACATTAAAGCAAACTTAAAGCATAAGATGACAGTAGTATGAAAAGCAATGTGATGTTACTAACCAGGTGTAGTGAATGATTCTGAACTGCGAGGCAAGAGTGGGCATCACCAAAGTTTTGCATTAAAAGAAACTATAGAATCAGAATGTTTTGGCTGCATAATTACTTCAATGCAAGAAAATTACTGCATGAATGCTTATACAGTAGCTACCTGGTGGAAGAGTTTGGTGATGTCAAATATTTCATTTAACTTAACAGTTTCAAGTGTTATTAAAAAAAATCCCAAATTGAAACTTTAAGCATTTCATGAGACCCTTGTTGAAGGCTGTTTTATTTATCAGTGCAGCTGGTGTGTGGATGGCTTTCTGCTCCACATTTTCTCTTATTTTCTAATTCAGTACAACATTTAAAAAAAGAAAAACTATCATTCTTGGGCCTAAACAGCACTGAACATTAAAACAAGCCTATTTTCGAGAGCAAATGCTTTGTCTTTCTGAGTATTTTCAGGAGACAATAAGATAGCCATAAGCCATTAAGACTTTAGAGGAAGCAACAAAATGCTAAAAATGCTTAGCCACCATAAAGGAAAATATGGAATGAATATGGAGCTGTGGAATACTCACTGATGATTATCTTCTCAGATAAATATAACTCCAGCTTTTTATTAAAGATAATTTTTTTAGTCAAAACATTAAAACAACAACCTCAGAAGCCTGAAACTGCTTGAAAAATTAAGAACAAGTATTATAAATTAAATACACCAACCTGGGACACTGTATGATTTTTATCTTATTCCACAATAATATAAAGACAAGGTTAATTGAAGTGCTTAACAAGGTCTTTCCTTCAAATGTATGCCAATTAATTATATGTAGCAAGGGATTTGATTACATTGTTTTCAAGTCAACATAAATAAAACTTAAAACTATAGCTGGATGTGCTTTTAAGTAGCCCAATACTACAGAAATATATTACACCATTTGGGTAAAAGCTAAAAGAAATACTGTATCCCACTTTCAAATGAAAAGAAAAAGTAAACTCACTTAAGCAAGTAAAACCACCTAAACAAAACAGAAAAAAAAATTCAAAGAGAAAGGAAACAAGAAGCCCACTTACCACATACATAAAGAACTTCTCTGCTTTTTTCAGGGCTCACTAGAAAAGTCTACTCATTTGCTCAACGAGTATATAGATTCTCTAAAAACAGTTTTACCAATAGAAAAAAAACTAAACTGAAAACCATCTAGAGAAGGCTGAACTTTTTTTTTTTTAAGAAAATCATAGTGTCAAACAGCCATAAAGAGGAGAACTGAAAGATATGACTTGACTATTTAAAGTCAGTTGTTTGACATCTCAATTGAACCCAGTAGAGCTGATCATGCATCAGGGTTCAATTCTAATCTTCAGCTCCCTCATACAGGCCTCTAGGAGTGCTTCTAGTACTTGTAGACATGCAAATCTCTATTTGCATTCTAATGTAGGAATTGTGGTCTATCAAAAGAGAAATCAGTGAAGTTTTTGAGACTAACAGAAGGGCTTGAGGTCCTAAAGCATGTGAATACCATTACTTTGGAATATCTCTCAGTACATATTTTAAACTTCAAATAGCATTAATAACAACAACAACAAAATCACCAGTTGCAGTATCTTTCGATTAGTGCCTGCTGATGGCCTGAGCTGCACTTTAGTCATGCCGCACCCAGCTGGGACTGGAGGAGAGACTTATCACTTATGGCCATCTACTTACATGCAACAGTTCATGCAGGAGGCAGCTGGTTGTGAACATTTAGAGGCTTTGGGATACAGAGAAATGTAACAGGTTGCAGGACAGAAAAATTAAAGCTAGGAACACATGAATATTACATTAAGTAAAAACTGCTTAAGAAAGCACTAAAGATCTTTTTAACAGAGACTAGTCTACTAGAATTACTTAACCAAATCACTGAAATTGACTTGGGATACTAAAATACTAGTTTAATAATATAAAGATATATATTTCTATGCATGCAGTATTAATAGTCCTGAGGCAAATATAAATTGACTTAAAATATGGTAGTATGCAAATTTGATTCAAGTGATTTGATATTTTACACTACTGAGTCAAGCTATTACTAGAGTAAGCAAGCAAATAATCTGCATCTTAAGCAGTTTCAAGCAGACAGTATTAGAGAAAATCACAGAATCTGAGTTAGAAAGAAATCCAGAGGTCATCTAGTCTAACCCATCTGAAGCATCAGTTCTCCAAAATTAAACCAATATAAGAAGTTTACTCTGCCAGATCAAAAGAAGGTTAATGTAGTAGTTTTAGTTTTGATTAAGGTTAGAAAAGTTTTTGATTCCCAAAGCCTCCAAACTTTCAGCCACCCAAGTTGCTCTACATCATCTAACTATGAACAGTAAGGTAGGCACAGACCAAGCAGTTGGTAATACAGCTTGGCACGCAGACACCGGACGAGAGAGACTGCAGCAAGGGTTTCACGTGATCGTGTGTAATGTTCGTCCACACCTTAGTCTTCGACTTGGGACTGCTTCCATTCTGCCCTTCTTCAGAAGCATCATCACCTCTGCCAGAATTCAGCCATCTTGTCTTCTCTCGCTGTTGTTTCTGAAAACTGTGTCTGAGAGGGGAGCAAGTGCCTGAGTCACCGTCACTAGCAAAGGAGTAACCTGTGACACTAGCAGGAACCTCAACATCACTGTACTTTTTGGATTTCTCTCTCAAAGCAGGGCATCGATATGGGTAGCCAGTTCTATAACCCTGAGGATAAAATGGACAAAAAGAATCAAAATTCTGCGTTTCACAAAATCTATATCTATTCAATTTATTCATTATTTCAATATAAATTATGGTCATCAACTTAAAATGCAAAAGAAAAACGAATACAAATTACAACCATTTTTAAAAGTCTGATTACTTTCTTAAAGGATGCAGCAATCTTGGGAGGGAGCTGGGTAGGGGAACAGACCTGGGACTTTACAGGTATAAAGAAATCCCAGGTAAGAAAATTCCCTCTACCAATGTATCTCGGCACCTCTCCTGTAACAAACTTAGAAAGTTGCCTAGGGCACTTAGAGGTTAAGTATTTTGTCCAGGGCCATGCACCCAGGATACATCAAAGTGGTGATTTGAACCCAGGTCTAGAGTCAAGACTGACGTTAGCCACAGTGCATGTAGCCTCAACCAAAAAGATTCTTCTCATTGAGCTGAACACCAACTTTTGACATTCAGCATTTTCACAACTCCCTCAGCTGCCTCTGATTAGAGACTGGAGGGTTCCTCCCAAAGCCTGCTTTTACAGAGGATTCAGAATTTTCCAGGAAACTCCATTTTCTATTAGCAGCTCTCCTTGGTTCCAACTCCAGTGAACACCATATCCCTGTACCAGGTACTCCCTGGTACCCCCCCCCCCCTCCCCACTTTCAGTTTCCTTTTGTGAATTGTCTTCCCCCATTAGACTGCAAGCTCCTTGAGGATAGGGACAGACTTTTTCTTACTTGTATCCCTTAGAGCTTGACATAATGCTAATAGTAGTAGATGCTTAATAAATGTTTACTGAATTGAAAATTAAGATCCCCTGATATTTTTCCCCAAATAGCAACATTTAGTTAAACATGGTCAAGAAATCTTGGGTTAAGGGGAGGCTAGGTTGTGCAGTGAATAGAGCACCAGTCCTGGACTCAGGAGTACCTGAGTTCAAATCTGGCCTCAGACGCTTCTCTCTCTCTCTCTCTCTCTCTCTCTCTCTCACACACACACACACACACACACACACACACACACACACACACACCTAGCCATGTGACCTTGGCTAGGTCAACTCCAACTACCCTACCTTCCCACTTTTAAAAAGCAAAAATAAATAAATAAACATTAAAAAAAAAAAAAGAAATCATGGGTTAAGAGTGAAAATAGCAAACTCGTGTATAGTTCTAATAATTCAAATTTTAAGAGTGATTTCTTCCCAAATTCCAGTACAGTTTTATAGTCTATGTCACCTGTTATCAATAGTATGCTATGACTACAGTACTCATGGGATTCAGCTGAGGAAGGGTGGAGAGTGGGGGAAAGAGGAATGATAGAAAGGAAAGACGCTAAATGGTCAAGAATGGATAATCCAGACCAAGTGTAACAGACTGAGGTGTGAGCACCCAGAAGGATACTGCAAGTGCCTCAACTGATGCTGTACTATGGAAAGTGTCCATTAAGGCACTTCCACCTACTTCCACCCCATCTCTGCTTCTTCAAGTCACTAATCCATTGATAATAATTTACCATATTGTGAGAGAGATCAAATGTTAGTGAAAACACCACATATTTTTTAAAATTCATTTTTTAATTCTAATAGGCTCTTCTAATCAAGTCAGACATAGTGTGGCATAATGTTATTATTTATGTTAATAATGATAGTAGTTCAAATTTATAAAGTGCTTTATATCCATTATCTTACTGATGCTCACAACAATACTATAGACATTGGAAGTATAATTATAATTTATTTCCAGATAAAGGACTGAGGTTCAAAAAAGTGACCTGACCACAGCTGTACAGCTGAGTAATTAAGCCTATTTAAATTATGCTTTCTGGTGCTAAATTCAGTGCTCCCTCCACAAAACCAGTGAATTATTTCAAACGAGATAACACATGTATGTGTCTAACTATCACAAAACAGTACAGAAAAGTAACATAGTAAGTAGTGTTCAACATTTTATAATAAATCAAGACATTTTCTTCTTTGAAAGTCTATTTATGTAGTCTAAATGGGCCTAGACCTACACAATGACTTCGTTTCCTATATTTTATGTTTTGGAATATATAGTTATTTTTCATATAAAATGTTACATAAGTTGACAGTGAGTTTATTGTTGTTATTTTTAAATGAAGATGTTAAAAATTTATAAGTGGGAACTTTCAATAAGGAAAATATTGATATAACCTTACATAAACAAAAGCTCTTTGGGGTCCTCAAAAAATATATATATATATACATATAAGGAATCTTGAGACCAAAAAGGTTGAGAACAGTTTACCTAAGACATAGCATATTAAGATATTTTTGAAATGCTGTACTTGGCTTGTACTTTTACACTATAATAGTCTAAAAAAAAACCTCCCTAGTGTGAAAGTTTGTACTTTTGAAACAAGAGGATAAAAGGTTAGCATTTGTCTTACCAAATTATCAAGCATTCTCATGAGGGCTTCGAATTCCTGTTCTCCAATCTGCCATTTGGGATGCAATCCCGTTCCCTCTCCTACTGGAGACTCAGGGGAACGAGATTTAGCTTTGTATTTTCCAGGATCTAACAGGACTAAGTTATCAGGTCCTCCTGCACTGGCCAGTGTACGAACCTGTACCAAAAAAAAAAAAATCATGTCAACAGTTTGACTTCTGTGTTAAAACCAAGAGAATTAGCTGAAATATCTGTGATTCATCAGAGAACTCAATATGATCATTTCTTTTGCCAATTCAGACAGCAAACAACTCACTTGTGACTCAGTATAAAAGTCCAACGTCTGAGGCACATAGATGTTAATTAATTTGCCCACTGTCACACAAATGGGAAGTATCAGAGTGGGATTTGAATCTACGTCTTATTGATTCCAAGCCAGGCATTCTATGTACTACTATTGTTGGCTTTTGAGAAAACAAGTAACTTACCAAAAATAATGAAGTAATCTTAAAGTCCTACTCCACTGTCCCACAGTGATGTGGAGATGACTAAATTCTTAAAAACTATAGTGAGTGTAAAATGGCATGCCCTACCATACTTGAAAGGCTTCGAGTAATGGACTGTTGTTCAAGTAACATCTTAGATAAGTGTGGCAATGCTCCTAACCTGATGTTGTCCACCATAATTTGCTTTGTGGAAGGAAGTACCCCAGGCTGACAAAATCACAAATCTTCTAAATTCACAAAATGATAATGCAAAATTTAAAGGACTAGCATTCAAAACGTTGCTTTAGTATGCTTGAACAATGCTACATTCACATTTGGTGCCAAATATAAGAAAACAAAGCCCTTATAAAATATGCATGAAGTATGCCTTTCTTGTAGCCGTGTTAGGAGGTGAACTTTTTATATTTACAACCCCAAAGTTTGTTTATTCATTCAATAAATATTTAAACATGCTATTGGGGGGGGGGGGGAGCAAGGCAGGGCAATTGGGGTTGAATGACTTGCCCACGGTCACATGGCTAGTAAGTGTATAAAGTGTCTGAGGCTGAATTTGAACTCAGGTCCTCCTGACTCCAGGGCCAGTACTCTATTCACTGTGCCACCTAGATGCCCCCCAAACACGCTATTTTTAAGAGAGTATATGAAGTGCTATATCGGATATGTAGACCGATCTAACAAACAGTAAGTGATATAGCCTATGTGCTAAAGCAATGTACTAAGCGCTATGGGAGGGTATACAGAAAAATGATCTCCATCATGGTCTATAGTCTAGGAGGAAAGAACCTAGATAGATAGATAGATAGATAGACAGACAGACAGACAGACAGACAGACAGATAGGTAGATAGATAGATAAGATAGGTAGATATTACCAATAACATGAAGTAAAGTATGTTAAGTGTCAGAGGGAGAGAAAGATCATTTTTGTGCTAGAAGAATTAGGGAAAACATTGTCAAGATGGTGGTATTTGTACCAATGGAAGTCACAAAGCACTCATTCAAGAAATATTTAATAAGTATTATGTGGAGACATCTGAGCTACTGATTTTTGTTCATTTAAATTTCCAATATTATGGGTTCAATTTCAGCATTTTTACCTTATTAAATTCTCCCCTAGTTTTCTGAAACACTCAAACATCCCCAAGGAAATTCTCTTCCACTAGAACCTTTTATGTGAAACATGGATTAAAGTAAAATGCTCATTATTTACCTGGATCTCACAAGCTACCACAAGATTATGTATATAGTAGAAAGCTTCTTCAACAGTTTCTCCAACTGATACCAGGCCATGATTCCTGAGAATAAGAACCTGAGGGAAGAATTCATTATAAAAGGTAACTAGAAGGGGATAAAAAAAGCAAAATGAAAAATTTTGAAAGGGTTTTGAGAAGACCAATACATTAATGTATTATTGATGGTGCTATGAATTTGTCCAACTATTCTGGGAAGCAATTTGGAACCATAACTAAGAAGTCAAAAAACTGCACATACTCTTAGACCAGACAATACAATTTCTAGGCATATACCCCAAAGATGTCAAAGACAGAGGGAAAGGTCACATACGTAAAAGAAAATATTCATAGAAAAACTTCTTGATGTGGCAAAGACCTGAAAACAAACTGGATACTCATCAATTGAGGAATGGCTAGACAAATTATGGTATATGAATGTAATGAACAAATGAATTAAAAGGCATTTTTAAAAGCATTTACTACCTGCCAAGCATTGGAGTATGGGCTGGGGATTGTAATGGTAATCAATTTGTTTGATATTTAGGGCTAAGTGGATAGGATACTTAGGGCTAAGTAGATCAGATACTTAGGACTAAGTAGATCATATACTTAGGGTTAAGTA
>CM053601.1:140326581-140359801 GCA_028646575.1 Pseudocheirus occidentalis
TCTCTTGTTCCTTGTTCCTTTCTGTAATAAGATATAATATTGAGACTCTCCTTGTTCTGAAGATTGTATATAATATTGTGAATTGTTGAAACTGTGAACATTGTACTGAATCTAGATTTGTAATGGAATAAACAGAGTGTTCACTAATACTGTGTAATCTGAATCTTAAAAGCTGTTGACAGTAACATTCTTTTAGGAATCTACTGCTGATTGGCTTTACAGGATACAAATACAAAAGCAAAGACAGGTCCTTCTCTCAAAAAATTTACATTCTACTATGGAAACAACTCATAGAGGGGAGTGGTGACCAGGTAGGGGCATTTTGGTTCTGAAAGTTACAGTGGTGAGGTCCTAGGGGAATAGATTGATATATCCCATTCAGGAACTACAGTTTAGTTGATCTGATCATCTTATCACTTTATACTTTATCATTTTATACTTCTAAAATTGGAAGGAGTAGCAAGATACAGGATGAATTTAAAGGAAGGAATTCAGAGAAAACTGAGAAAACATGTACTAATACAGAGTAAATAGATGTAAGATAACAATTTATACAATTACAATGAAAAGGAAAACAACTTTGAAAAACAAAAGCTCTGATCAACAATGACCAATAAAGAATTCAGAATTATAATTATGAAGTACATCTCCCATATCCTGGCAGAGAGATGATGGACTAGAAGTGTAGAATGAGAGAGAAAATTTAGACAGGCCAATGGATGAATTTGTTTTGTTTTGCTATGTTTATTTGTTACAAGGGAGAGCTTTTATTTTCTGTGGGGGAGGGAATAAGTGGGAAGAAACAGTGATAAAATAAAAAGAAAAGAAATTAACAAATAAAACATTTCCTTAAAAGACAGAAGAAAGCAGAAGGACATTCGGAAGGTAATAAATACAAGCAGGGCTATATCCCTGATTAAATTGAGCATACACTTTAAAAAACCCAAGAGGTATGTAATGAGATTCACAAACCTCTTTTCTATTTTTTTTAACAAAATATTGACATTGGTTGATATTTACATACATAATAAAAAAGGAAAAAAATTTTAAAGGAAAAGATAATTAGATAATTTCCCCCATCCTCCATTACCCAGTATTTACTGACCTTGCTTTTAGGTCCTAAATTTTTCTGAATCAATACTTTTTCTTCATCATCCACCAAAATTCCATGATAGTCATGATAAGCCACTTCTCCAAGAGAAAGTGCTTCTGGTGAGATTGGCAAGAGACCACACTTCATTGCAGAAACCTAAATAAGGTAAAGCATGCAACTAATTATTAATATAAAACAAGGACTACATATAGTTTATTTTCCCCCTAATGAATCCATGGTTTTTCTTCAGTGTGGTGCTACATTGGTACAATCACAAACACTCCAAATCTTTAGCATTTTATGTAATTCTTGCCTAAAACTTCCTATAAGTCCTCCATAAACAATGCACGCTGTTGGAGGCCTTCCTCTGGTTCTTTTAATATTTAAGAGGTACTAGTGTAACACTTGGACTATCCATTCCTCTTCTGGCTATAAATCATGTTCCCATACTCTAAGCCACTAAATCTGTCCCTTTGCCCCCACCAATCCCTGTCAAGAAAAAGGAAAATGTTCTTTTCAAAAATCCTCATCTTGTCATTTTTCTTTCATCAAATAATTTAAAATGTGAAATTGGAAAGAAATGAGGTTTATTAAACATTATCAACAAAATTAAAAACAAAATCCATCATTACACTCAGTCTCAAAAAGAGGTTTTCAAATTTCTTGCTTTCCTATCCATGATATAAATCTGACTGAGGCTCATTAAAAGTACAAATTATCAAATGCTTAAATACCATATCTTCTCACTAAAAGCTTCCTAAAAACTTAAAAATTGTGCTATGGGCTTGCTTTAGAATACTGATATTTCATTTCCTAGGGATACTTGGAGGTCTTTTAGAACACAATATTTACTCTTTGGTAGGTTTAAGATTCTTAAATAAGCTAATCTACTAAGGAAGCAATCTAATAAAATAGATTCCAATTTAACTTCTTTCATAGTAATAAGCACCAAAAATTGACAGGAAATTTCATTTTAGGTCAAACCATTCTCTCCTTTCTTAGTACTCATTTAAAAAAGCATGAAATGTGTCATCTGTTTTACATTTCATACTCAAAACCTGTCTCCAATAGTCCCTAAAAATCCAGGGATAGTTAGATAACCTTAAAAACACATATATCCCTTTTACAAATAATACATCAGTCAGATAAAAATCAGTAAATCCATCTACATCTCTGAGCTGTAAATCATTTCAGGCATCAATCAGATACATATGTACAAAGAGAAATGAATCAGACAGACATGTCGATAAACCAAACATCCTAATAAAAGAATTGAAAATAATATTCAAGGTCCTCTAAACTCAACCATGGCATTCTGAAGCCCACAAAAAAGATATTATTAAAGTGTAATAAACTTAGCAATAAAAAGAAACTTTCTAAAAGTATTAGTTTTCCATGTACATTATATTAGACAGTTATAAATTTACATTGTAAAGATCTCATTGGTGAGGTAAGTCAGACATTTCTTGTCTAAACGGCTATAGTTTCTTCTCAGTTCAGACTACCCTAAGAGATGGTTCCATACTTATGACCCACAATGTTCTCCCTCTTCATTCCATGTCTATTTCTTTATTCATCTAAATCAAGGGGTTTGGCTCAAGTATAAGTCGTGTAAAAATCTGACTTTAAAAACTAAAAGCCAGACATTAATGTCAGATAAATTCTATACAAGTTTTCCTTCCTCTATTTAATGGATTCATAAAATATATATCAATAACTTGGATGAATGGACAGATGAAATACCTATTAAATTTAGGGATAACTTGAATTTAAGAAGGATTGCTAGAAACACCTTTACAGATTAGAAAATTGGACTAGATTTAAGATGAAATTTAATAGGGATAAATGTAAAGTACTACAGTTAGACTTTAAAAATTCAAATGTACAACCCATAGGAAAAAGACCTAAAAATTTTAGGATTTTAGGGTTAGCAATGTGACACAATGGCTAAAATAATTTAATATATATCACTCAACAAGTGTCTGTTAAGCACTTACTATGTGCTGGGCATTTGGGGGTACAAATACAAAGAATGAAGCAATCCCTTTTTGAAAAGAGTTTAACATGATTTTGGGCTGTGTTCTTACAGTGTTCAGAATAAGGGAGCAGACAACATCATTTACGCTATCTTGGTCAGATGTTATCCGGAGTACTGTTTTCAGATCTGGGTGTTGCACTGAGAAGCTAGAGTTTGTCCAGAGGAAGGTGATCAGGGTGGTAAGGGGACCTGAAATTATTTTACAGGAAGGAATATTTGGTTTAGAGCAGAGGTTCTTAACCTAGGGTCCATGAATTTGTTTTTAAAATATTTTGACAATTATTTCAATATAACTGGTTTGTAATGCTTAGTAATACTATGTGTTTTATTTTATTCATTTAAAAACATTATTCTGAAAAAGAGTCCATAAGCTTTATTAGATTGCCAGAGAAGTGCATAACATTAAAAAAAAAAAAGGTTAAAAACCTCTGACTTGGCAGAAAGAGAACTGTCGTTTTTAAATAGTTAAATTGAAGGAATGTCATGAGTAACTGTAAATAGACCTCTTCTGCTTGGCATTAGAAGGTATCAATAGGACCTATTGATGGAAGTTACAAATTAGAGCTAAATATTAGGAAGAATGTCCTGAAGGTTACAGGTGTCCAAAACTAAAATGGTCTGCCAGAAGAAGTATTAAGTTCTCTGTCACTGGAGGTTTTTCAGTGGCAACTAGGCAACCATGCTGGGCCAAAACATGTACCACTTAGGGGTTACAGTTAGAAGATCTCTAAAACACGTTTTAACTCTAAGATTTTGTTCATTCAAAGGCAAACAATCTCCCCAATTTAACCCTACTTCCTACCCCATCCCGATCCAACTAGGATCATGAAAAGCATAGAAACTTTAAAAAATACCATGAAACAGAGAAGGTTGAAAAGCACTATTTTAAAATAAATTACATTCCACAAGCCAACAAGCATTCGTTAAGTGCTTTCTATGTGAAATGTGCTAAGCATTGGGTTTACAAATGGTAAAAACATAGTCTCTAAATTCAAGGAACTCACATTCTAAACTGGAGAGACAACAAGCAAATACCCATGTATGTATAAAACATATACAGTGGAAATGAGAGATAATCTCAGGGGGAAAGCACTAGCAGCAGAGGGGACTGGGAAAAGGCTGTGGAAAAGGTAGGATCTGAGCTCAGTCTTGAAGGAAGCCAACAAAGCCAGGAGGTAGAGGTGAAGAAGAGGAAGGTCATTTCAAAGATGAAGGACAGCTAGTGAAAAGACACGGAATCAGGATATGGAATGTTGTGTATAAAGAACAGCAGGCAGGCTAATATAGCTGGATTATAGAGTAGGTAAAGGGGAATAAGCTGAAAGGTAGGGTTGTACAGGACTTTAAATCAAATAGAGCATTTTATATTTGATCCTAGGGGTAATAGGTAGCCCCTGAAGTTCACTGAGGGGGATCTATGTGACAAAGTCCAGCCTATGCTTTAGGAAAATCACTCTGACAGCTGAGTAGAGGTTAGGTTAGAGTGGGAAGTGACTTTGGGCAGGAAGACCTACAAGAAGGCTATGGCAATAGTCTGAGTGTGAGGTAATGAGTTTTAAAAATACTTACAAAATATTCTAAAGCTTTTACAAAGTAAAATATATAAGAACATTTGCAAGAAATTCTGTTAATAGGGTTAAGTTTACCCTTTTAAAAATTCCCCATGCTACATTTAAGTAAATATACTTACCGCTGCCCCTGCTGGTGTATGTATATGAACAATACATTTAATATCAGGTCGAGCAGCATATATGGCAGAGTGTAATGTAAAACCAGCTTGATTCACTCCTAGATTAGTGCTTCCACGATCAACTACATCTCCTTGAAGGTTGATTTTAACCTTAAAATTATATTTACAAAAAAAAATTTTAAAGACGTACCAAAAATTTTTCTATGATTAAAACTTTCAATTGTGATTATAACTCTCCAAACTAAGTTAATTACACAAAATACAATTGGTATATTTTTTCCTAGTTTTCTAGGACAAGTTTAACATATTTGTGAAATACTTAAGTATCTGGAATGATTTGCATATGTATATGGAATGTATAAAAAGGATTACTGTTTACCAAACTGGATGCTGTCACTTCACTATAAAGAAGTCCAAAAGGTACAATGAGAAAGTGTTCTTGCTCAGAATTCACTCTTGCCTAGGAGAAAAAATATTAAAACCAGTTCAAAATTCCACTAAAAACAACAATGTTTATTATGCTTTTTTTATACAAAGAACATATGAGGAAAAAATGTCAGTTCTTAGCTTACAGGGTATATATAATGTACATTTTAGTGAACTGTGACTGTGTGAAGAGTTTCTCAGATAAATTCCTTTAGATTTTTTATAGTTCTTTATACTTTGTAAATGAAATCCAAGATGACAAAAATGGGAACAGTTCATTTTCTAGCAGATCTGCTGCTGATTAACTGGGTATGTCTAAGGAGGAGTGACAAAGGGAAATGATGCTGTTGGCTTTTCTCTCTCTTAAAGGAACTTGCAAGGAGGGGAAAAAGTTATGAGGATTTGAAATAAGATACATGGGTACATAAGAGAAATAGAAATGGCAGGTAGAGCTAACAGGGAGATAAGAGAAGGCAGGTTCTAGGTGGAAGAATTAGGTGTTTTTACACTGTTTTTTGTCTCGTTCCTCTTGTTAAGAGTTGGTACAGTAGCTGATCCAGTGTCTGCAGGAAATGCCATGCTGAGACTTTTGTGTAGCTTAAAAGCAGCATATGCTGAACATGAATGACCTCAAGACCTTGTACAGGCAGAACTGGCTCAATGCCCAGATGAGGGATACAAGTTGGATGAGGTAATGGATCATATGCGGGTACAGATTGGGCTATATGTCCACTGAGGTCCTACAATTCTGTAAATGGTGATTTAAAAAGAGGAACCAAAGAATCTAGAATTTAAAGCTCTACAATACATGCAACTGGGAATTAAGATACACAGGGACTGGGGCAGGGAGACTCTCTCTGCCCTGCCAGAAAGTTAGAGGGGCACTGGAGGAGGGCATAAAAGAGAACAGATCGGGGGAGGGGCTTTACAGTGGGATCTCTGTTTTGGGGTTGGGGGTAGGGGAAAGACAGGGAGAAAATTTGCAACTCAAAATCTCATGGAAATGAATGATGTAAACAAGAAAATAAATTAAAAAAAAAAAAGAATGATGGGGAGTTGGCAAGCCAAGAAAAAGGTCCAGGCTTCTAATGTAGCAGCATTCAAGAATCCTCAATGCACAATTTATTTTTAAAAAATTTTTAATGGAAAATATTTCATTACCCAATTACACATAAAAATGATTTTGAACTTAAAAAAAATAAAAAGAGGAACCTCTTTTATTTTATGCCTATTTATGCCTATTATGGTTTACTAAATTCTTGACAATAAACTAGATATCTTTTTCATATCATGGGAGCTAGGGGCACTGCCTCCAAGATCTGGAAAATCCACATAAAACTTTTTGGCCCTTCCTTCATACCAGAGAAGTCTGTAGATACTATACAATAATGTGTATGTATGTATGTATGTATACATTATACATTTGAGTATATGTGCATATATGTATATATTATGCATTTCTGAGTTTCTAAACTTTTTTTGTGTTATCTGTTGGCCTTTACATGTCATCTACAGCTTCTGGAAAACTCCCCCAAATTTCTCATTTAATTTCTTATGCTGATCCACAATATATGGAAACCACAATGAGGAATGTCACAATGGAGAAAACAACTCTATTTGGTGACTCCATGAGATTCCATTTTATTTTTTTTTATCCTCTTGCACCCTCTGGTGGCTACCAAAAGCAACATCAAGATTAAAGACATCAAACTGAATTCAAAGAATCTCTGAGTTGGAAAATATCTAGTCCAACCGTTGCCTCTAAAAAATCCCCACTGCTTCCACTTAAAGATCACCAGTGATGGGGAACTTATAGCCTCCCAAGTCAGTAAGTCACTTTTAGACAGCTCTAATTATTTGGAAATAATTAACACCAATTCATTACTATTGATAGGTTATGCAGAATTTTAGAAACCAAAAACCTATAGAACAGCGGTTCTCAACCTGTGGGTTGCGACCCCTTTGGGGGTTGAACGACCCTTTCACAGCGGTCACAGGGGTTGCCTAAGACCATCGGAAAACACATATTTCCGATGTTCTTAGGAACCGAGGCACTGCTCCTCTATCCATCTCCAGGCGAGTCCATTTACACGCAGATACACCCACGTACGAGTATTAAAAGGTGGCAGCATTAGGAAGGTTGAGAACCATGGCTGTAGAAGATGAATAATTACACAACTGTCATTAATTGTTAATAAAGTTATGTATTACATTAAAGAATCTTCCATTTTGCTGTACAGTCAACACATTCATCTCAAATTAAAATACCAATTCATATATATATATATATACACATAGTTGCCAATCTTATCAATTCTATTTTCACAAAATCTCTCACGTTTGTTCCCCTTTATCCCCTCAAATGCCCATCATCCTATTTTAGGACTTCATCATTTCTCTCTAGATGCACAACAGCTTCCCAATTGTTCTCTCTGTTTCCTATTTCCTCTCTAACAGTTAACAAATGTACACAACTAAGACACAGGTGAGACCACGGCGATCCCCTGCTCAATAATCTCCAGAGTGTTCCTTATTGCCCCCAGGGTAAGAAACTCCTTTCTCAGGTTGACATTTAAAACCCTCTATTATCTAGTGTCCACCTAGCTTTCCAGATTCATCTGATACTGTGCCTCTTGATGCTCCCTAAATTCCAGCCGAACTGGCCTACCTGGTATGTCAGGAGCAATTAACTTCTTTGTATCTCTGACTCTGCAGAAGTGGTTCCTCCTATCTCTTGGAATACCTAGCTTCTCAAGTCACAGCTCACCTACAAGAAGTATTTAGTGACCTCCTATTCACCAATCCCTAGATTTCGGGACTTCCATGAACTTGACAGGAAAAAAAAAAACCCAACCTTCTTTATTTTCACTAACCTTTGGGTTCCTTTGGAATCCTGTTTTATGGATTTATAAACATCATTCTGAGAAAGGGTCAATAGCTTCACTGTACTACCAAAGTAGTCCATGACAAAAAATAGTCAAGAACCCTTGACCTAAAGGAAGTTTTCTTGATCTGCTCAGTGGTTAGTGCTCTTTTCCTCCTTAAATTACTTTGTATTATTCTTATCTGTGCACATGAGGTATCTTTAAAGTAGAATATAAGTCCCCTAAGAGCAGGGCCTTGTTTGTTTTTGTCTTTGTATTTCCCAATAGCTAACACAATGCAGACAGCAGGCACTTAATAAATGGTGGCTCAACTGAATATTTTCTGAATTTATTATAGACTACTTGATAAAATGAAAGTCTTCCTAAAGGTCAGAATGAACTGCATTACTTTTTCTTGATTTCCTAAAACTGGAGTAACAAATACAATCAAAGAATTTGAGATCTTCAAGGTCTAGTTAATCCTACAATGGATTTGAGATATTTTTCCTAGAATATCTATCTTTTCCAAATGAACATTAGTGACAAAGAGTTCATCACTTCCTAAGGAAAAAAAAAGCCCTCATATAAGTCGGTCCTAACAGAAAAATTCTATGATGGGATTGATCCTTCTATGATGGTAACTTGCAAAAGGTAGGATTCAAATACTTGTGACACTGAATTGAATGACAAATAGTCAAATAAATGAGACTGTCAAATCTCCCCTTCTAGTCTATTCTTCTCCAAATAAAACAAATCCAATTCTTTCCATAATTAGCTATCATAACTTGCTCTTTATGAAACCATGCACATTATAACTCAGCATTCTGTTTTCATTTAACTGTTTCCAAAATAAAAAAGATGTTTTCTTGGTATTTCTTAAAATACAAAATTCACCATTACCCTTACACTTTCTACTTTTAGTCAATCTTTGTTCTTTTAAATTTAAAACATAAAACAAAATTAGGTTCTAATCTCTTCTCACAATTAAAAGATATTCTAAATAGCTTTTTTTTTTTTTAATACTTTTTGGTTCTGCAATGAGGGTGAAGTCAGATTCATTCTTAAAAAAATGAAATGACTGCTTTCCTCAGTGAAGTGGACTTTCATTCTTCAATTTCTCTTCACCACTATCACATTTTACCTCTGTCATGTGTCCTACTATGTCCTATTCCTCGTGATCTCATTAAACTGCAGTCTTCTTAAGGACAAAGATTTGTGCTTTTTTTCAACTTCATATCCCTTCAGTCTAGCAAAGTATAAGAAATTATATCTGAAGGAAAGGAAATTTATCTAATAAAAGTCAGCTGTAGAGATTAAAGGGATTTAGAATCAAGTTTAACTCGGAAGAGTCACTTTGTTCTTAGACAAAATAGTCCTAAACTCCCACATTTCAATGGATCTGTGATCACAGATGTGAGTACTCTCAATTCAACAATATCACAATCTATACATGCCTACTCATCCAATGTAACTGCAATATTTTCCCCCTTATTTCAACAAAGAAAAGCCCATCCAACATGGGAAATGCTGGGGGTATTTCTTATGTTCTCTTTAACTTTTCAAAGATACCAACTGAGCACGTGGCATGTCAGTCAGGTAATCCCCCTGTTCTTGCATGTGACAAAAGCAGCACCAGTCCATCTCTATCTGATCCCTAACCTCAATGACATAAAAATCAAATTTAACTGATTCAAAGTATCTTCTGTGTCTACTTCCTACTGCTTCTAGCTAATGCTTTCATTAAAACAACAGTTAAATGTAAAAGTGTGTTTTTGTCCAAATCCATTTTCAAATTTAATAGGATAAGAAAAACTAAGAAAAGGACCCTAAGTAGAACTGATTTTAAAAAAAATAATGGAAGCTACAATGGTACTGACAGAATTTTTGATTCAGTGACAACAATTAACAAGAGCTAGTTGCATGACTTGATATTCCATGGTTAGTTAACAAAGAGGTTAATTATGATAGGTTTAATCAGTCTCTGATTAAAGAGATAGTGCTTTGCACTTTCATATGATGGGGTTGTACTAAATGATCCTTAAGCTCCTTAGAAATGAAGAGAAATTAAAAGTCAGGAACAAGGTATAAAGGAGCTACCACAGAATTTAAAGTTAGTTTATTTTCCCAGTAACAGAACAAAATAAATACCAGTAATTCTATGCCTGGGTACTTTACTCAGTCACTAGTCTTGGGATAACAATCTTTTCCCCAGATGCTATGGATAACTGTATGCATGTTGTCTCACTAGATGGTGAGTTCTGGGAGGGCAGGATTTTTTTTTTTTTGGAAATAGCATTTTATTTTTTCCAATTACATATAAAGAGTTTTCAACATTTACTTTTAATAAGATTTTGAATTCGAAATTTTTCTCCCTCCTTCCTTCCTCTACTCCCTGCCCAAGATGGCAAGCAGTAGGGATTGTCTTTTGCCTCCTTTATTTCCAGTGCTTAGCCTAGTGCCTGACCCAGTAGGGACTCAATAAATATTTACTGAGTGACAGAGAAGAAGATGCCTGAAATCGTGGCAAATGTCCTATCTGTTCAAATAGGGGCAAAGAAATCACTTATTGGAGATGTTTTATAGGAAATTAGTACTTTAATAATATTAATAACGATGACTTTAAAATGTACTAGTGACCAAAGACTGTGAGGTTAGTAGTATAAGTATTACTTTCTATCAGTAATGTCAAACTCAAATACAAACAGGATTACATATTGATTTAGAAAACCAGTAGGTAATGTTAATTATTTTTGTTAAACATTTCCCAATTACAGTTTAATCTGGTTCAGGCTACTTAGGAATTAGGTTGAGAGCTTGGGTTGAGAGTTTTAATACCTCTGCTTTACACATTTTAGAGACGAAGAAACCCAGAAAGGTGAAATGGTTTCCCTAAAGTCAGACATTAAGTACGAGTGTCAGGACTGAAGGCTCTAGGCTTCCTGACTCCACAGTTGGTACTATTTCCACTAGGCTATGCTATCTCTTATTTTTTTTCAAGTGTTTCCACTGAGAGTACTTCTATTGACTTAGTTCATAGAAAGTTCAGTACATAATTCACTAAGGTCATCAAAATGATTAAAAAAAAAAAAGATGGGGGAGCACAGAAGGAGGGACCAGATAGTGCAGGCCCTGGCAGAGGCAACACCAAATGCCAGAAGCCATATTGCACAGCAGCTCTATACAGACACAAGCTAGCACCAGTGCTTTTGGAGAACTAACCCTGTCAGACTCTGGCACAGAGACAAGCTCAGGTTTAAATGGGCTGGGGCTAAACATAATGGGCAGTCCCCAACTAAAAGGAATTTTATCAGTCACTGACGGTGATCTGTCCTTTCATTCATACTTCCCTGATTCTGCATCAGTAATGACTTACCCCTTCTGACCTCACACCTAACTTTGTTTTCTGCTTCTCTAATGTATTTGCTATCTATTAAAACTTAAAATTGCACTAAGACTTTCGGGTCATCCTGTATATTAGTTATCTGTGCATACAGTTTATCCCAAAAGAGCATAAATTCTAATGGGGCAAGGTCTCTACCTTATCTGAATTTTGCATCTCCCCAGAGTCAAACACACAACAAGAATTTAATAAATCCTCAGGTCCTCCTCACTCCAGGGTCAGTGCTCTATTCACTGAGCCACCCAGCCGCCCCTATGTAGTCTTTTCTTATAGAGATTCTGTAGTTTATTTTTCCTTTATCTCCTATTCCTTTTTTTTTTCCAAAGACAAAAAAATTATTTTTTAAAAACCTAATGGCTGTCTATAGATTCTTTTCTCTGTTGGTTCATTTTTACTTTATATTAAGTACTGATGAGAGGTATACGGGATAAAGTGGTGACCTTGGAAACAGGACGACCCGGTTTCAAATTTATCTCTGACGTTTACTAGTTAGGTGATTGCAGACAAGTCCCAAAGCTTCTTAGAACACTCCAGCAACTCTCTAGGACTTTGAAGTTAACAGAAGCATAGCTATGTACACTGGCAGAAGGAATTTTCACATTGGGAAATCACAGATCTCTAATGTTCAACCACAAGGTTACATATAATAAGGTTAAGAATTCAGTTATGCTTTGGTTTTTGCCTAGTTCCAAGTCAAACCAATGAAAGGGGAAATTTCAGAGTCATAAAATGTTTACTAATAAAGAACTTGAACTTTTTTAAATGTTATATAGAATAAGGAAGGCTACTGGCATGTAACATTTGAAAAATCCACAAAAGTTCACTCCTGCTATCAAAACAACAGATTATATTTCTTGTTATAGCTGCAATATTTTTATAACACTCCTATTTAGGAGGATCAGTTGAGCATTAACTAACACTATAATAAGCACTTTTTCAAGAACAACACAGATGACAATAATCATATTGTCATATATAAATAATCACCCTTATGTTGTCACAATGAAGGAGGGTGACATAAGTGGTGAAGTAAATGGTCCTACTGTCATATTTACAAAGTACAGAATTAGGGAGATGAGTATCTTTTTCGAAAATTATAGTGACTGATAGATTTCAGTTGAATTAAGGAATCAGCAGACTTGATGAATAAAAATCTTTACATTCTAAAATAAAGAATGGGCTTTTAAACAAAAATAATTTAAACATTTATTTCTAGAACAAGACATACTCATCTTAATATGTAGGGTACTTCAAATTTTTGAAAAGTTGTATTTCATTATGATTACTTTGGAGAAGTGTCTTTTAAGACCCAATTCAAACCAAAGTGACTAAAGTTCTATTTGTTCTATTCTACAGAACCTTAAGGACAGCTAGGTGGTGCAGTGGATACAGTGCCTGGCCTGGAGGAGGCAACACTCCTCTTCCTAAGTTCAAATATGGCCTCAGATACTTACTAGTTTTGTGCCCCTGGGGAAGTCACTTAAGCTGACTTCCCTCAGTTTCCACATCTGCAAAATTAACTGAAGAAGGAAACAGCAAACCACTCTAATATCTTTGCTGAGAAAATTCCAAATGGAGTCACAAAGAGTCAGGCATGACTCAACAACCACACAAGCAGAAAGGTGGACCTTTTTACCACTTACTGTAAAAATAGACTTCATTTCTTCAAAATGGATGGTAAGGTGGGGCCAAAGATAGAATAAATACCATATTCTGTACAACAATCATTTAGTAACTACCTCATTTAATACTTACTGTTATATGGTTGTAAATAAGCTGAGACCACCCAAAAAGATCTGCTAATCTATAAAACGCTGCCAATTTACATCGTAATAATTTCTCTCCTTTATCATATGCAATTGAATCAGATCCCCTAAGATCATTCACTGGTGTCACCATGCCAAGACCTGAAATGACAAGAAACAAAAGCAAAGGATTTAATATTTACACTCAAATTCAAATAATTATACTTTTCATTTTACAAAGGAGTATAAATATAGTATATCAATTGATCACAACCACCTTGCAATATATGCAATATGATAATTACCATCTTAATTTTATAAATGAAAAATTGGGACTTAAAAGGGTCAATAAAATTCAATAACATCCCCCACACATTTATTAAGTGCTGACAATGTACAAGGCACTATGCTGGGTGCTAAGACTACAAAGACAAAACTTAAAAATCACCCCTTAACGAGCTTGCTTTCTATGGAGGAGTGGAGGGAGAAGAATACAGCATGCAGACTGTTACACAGGGGATTAGGGGACACTTCATACTGAATTACAGAATCACAGCATTAGAGCTGGAAGATAACTCAGAAGTCATCTAGTTAATCCTCTCATTTTACAGAGGGCACATCTGAGATGAATTCTGAAGGAAGCTAGTATTTTAAGAGGTAGAGGTAAGAAGAAAATGCATTCCATTCATATTAGCTAGCCTGGGCAAAGTCATGAAGATATAAGTTGTTTGTCATTCAATCTTTTCTCAGTCGTGTCCAAATCTTCATGACTCCATTTAGGGTTTTCTTGGCAGATACTGAAGTGGTTTGACATTTCCATCTCCAGCTCATTTTGCAGATGAGGAAACTGAGGCAAACCGGATTAAGTAATTTGCCCAGCAGAGCACAGCTAATAAATGTCCAAGTCTAGAGCTGAACTCACGCTTCCCAACTCCAAACTCGGTACTGTATCTGCTGCATCACTGAAGGAATAAGACTGAATGCAAAATTCAGAAAACAAGCAGGTCAATATGATTAGGAGGTACACTGCATGGTAAAAAAGTAATGTGAAATAAAATTGGCAAAAGTGGGATGGAGACAGAGCATGAAAGGTTTTAAATGACAAACTGAAGCATTTGAATTTCACACCAAATAGGAAGTCACTAAAGATTCTGAAGTCCCAAAGCTTCTTAGAACCCTCCGGCAACTCTCTAGGACTTTTAAGTTACAGAAGCATAGCTACGTACACTGGCAGAAGGAATTTTCACATTGGGAAATCACAGATCTCTAATGTTCAACCACAAGGTTACATATAATAAGGTTAAGAATTCAGTTTTGTGGTTATACCAAGTCTGAAACCTCTAGTTTAGAGAATGGGTGAAGAGAGGAGGGAACAGAAGATGGGAGATTAGAAGGCTAATACCTACTGCAAAAGACCAGGTAAGACATGATAAGTGCCTGAAACAGAATGATGAATATAGGAAAGTATAAGAGATATTATGGAGGCAGACATGACAAAAGTTAGGCAATGACTGGACACAAAGTTTAAGAGTGGGAAAAAAAATCAAAGAAAATGCTCAAGTTAAGCAGATTTACACAGAGTAAATAAATGGCAGTGTAGAGATTTGAGCACAGGTCTCCAGTCCAAATCTAGTGTTCTTTCCATATTACCATACTGGTTCTTATTAAACTGAATTACAACTATTATTCTAAGGCTGATATAATGATTAGTTACTAAACTGGAAGCAAGCTACTTCACTTCTTCTCTCCCTTTCACTCCACAACTTAAAAGAAAAAATGGTGTAATGGTAGTATACTTAAGAGCCTCCTAACGTGAAAATGCTTTTAAGGGCTAAATTTATAGTGCTCAAATGAACAAAATAAGTGATATTATATATACAAATTAACATAATTTGGTTCATAATCTTTTTTTGGGAAGGGGAAGGGAGAAGCAATTAAGGTTAAGTGATTTGCCCATGGTCACAAAGCTAAGTGTTTGAGGCAGAATTTGAATTCTGGTTCTCCTAACTGCAAGGTGCATGCTCTACACCAACAGTGCCACCAAGCTGCCACAGCCATAATCTCTTAAATAAGCAAAGTTGCTACTTTGATTCTTCCCCCTTCAGTATTTCAAAAGCATGTGGCATAATTAAAATAAAAAAAAACTTTCAATATAGTAATATTAAGATATATCTTCATTTTAATAAGGTACAGAAAAAACAAAATATTTTTAACAAATTCATATCTTCAAAAAGCAAAAGCAAACAATTCTAATATCCTTTTAGAAATAGACTTTTTTTTTCCTCAAGGACCGTAACTTAAAGTTAAATCACTCTGGTTCTCAAAGATTGGCCAGGAGTGATTCCTAGGCCAAACCCACTTAGTCATTGTTGGGGCCCAGACTGAAGTAAACATAATTGTTTCTGTTTAAATAAAAAAAAACAAACCTGAGGGTCTTTCCCTCCCAGATTGATTTTTTTTTAAAGGCTAGGTAAAGAGACTATTCTCTGCCTCATTTCTTAAGACTTAATCACACTGAATGGGCAAAGACCTTAGCTTAAAAATGCCAAGGTCTCCCATTACAGCCAGGGCCATTTCCAGTCAGCCTGATCTATATCTGGCCACTGGACCCAGGTGGCTCCAGAGGACAATGAGGTTGGTGACTTTGCATAGCCCTCCCTCACTTAAATCCAATTTACTTGCATATCATGGCATCACTTCTGTGATATCATGATCCTCTCCAGGAAAGAAGGATAAACAACAACTTCACAACAAACTTGCATTTACACAAAGGAAACCTAGTTAGCAGCTGTTGTAGGAACAATACAGTATGAGTTAAATAGCTTGAAATCCAGAATTGAGTAAGGCTGGTTTGGCAAACAGAAGCAGATAAATGGAAGGTTAGGGCAAACTAATGCTAGAAGGGTGGTTCAGAGCCCTAAAGAGCTCTTCCTGCATACTATGATTATTTGTTGCTACTGTCCCCCTTCATCTTTTCTTGTTTTTCTCAGTATTGGGGGCAGTCAGGTGGTGCAGTGGAAAAGTGCTGGGTCTTGAGTCAAGATGCTTTTAATTCAAATCCAGCCATAGAAACTTACTAAATTGTGTGACTCTGGGCAAGTCATTTAACTTGTTTGTCTGTTTCCTCAACTGTAAAATGGAAATAATAGCACCTATCTCCTAGGGTGGTTGTGAGGGTCAAATGAATGCTTAGCACAGTGCCTGGCACACAGCAAGTGTTAATGTAAATGTTAGCTGTTATTGTTATTAGTCATTCAAACATTTTAAAGTGCCTAATATGTTTTGAGTACATGCAACATAACTGGGAAGACATAAAAGATCTGGTAAGAAGTGATTTCTAGTCTATCACATTCACAAGTAACTAGAATATTGTATTTGATAAACTCATTAAAAAGCTGCAAAACAAAGTGTGAGGTGAAAACCATGGAAATAAGCCTTGATACACTCTAAGGAAAAGTTTAAATGGGACAGGAAAGCATTTCTTAAGTTTCATTTTGGGAACAGTCAGTTAAAAATGTTACATTTAAGATGTACAGCTAAGGTACATACCAAAGTTATCAAATCCCTCCACCTGTATTTAAGATCTGGTTATTCAATGCAGGTTTTTATTAATTTTATAGGTATCTAAAACCCACTGTTTATAGCACCGGCCTTAGAATCAGAAAGACCTGAGTTTAAATCCCACCTGAGATAACTACTAGCTTTGTGACCTTGAGCAAGTCACTTAACCCTGTTTGCCTCAGTTTCCTCATTTGCAAAATGAGTAAAAGGCAAACCACTTGAGTATCTTTGCCAAGAAAATCTCAAATGGGGTCATGAAGAGCTGATCCAGACACAAATGAAACTCAACAAAAATAACAAATATTCTTTGAGCTCAAAGCAAAGTAATACAAGTACAGTAATAATTTATTCAACCGAAGCTTAGCTATCAAGTAATTTCATCTATTTGGAATATACACAAGTTCAAGAAAAGAAGCAAAACACTTGCCTTAGTCAAAATAGGTATTAAAAGCTCATGCCTGGGAGCTTTTTATACCTTTTTATTAGGAAAGCCTGTCAGACCCTCACTCTGAGTCTATTGTTATCTTTTAAGTGAAAGAGCATAGGGTACATGACTGTGGATGACCAGAATATTTATTGAAATGAACACAAAAATTACAAACAATTAATTCTAGTAGTTCAGATATCTGACATCCAAATCTATAATACATTAAAAGCAGCAAAGTATAAGAGGGAGAAGAGTAAGCAAATACACTAGCAATATGAAGAAGTAACAGGTAGATAGATGTATGATAAACCATTCTGGCCGCAAAATATTTTGGCAACTCAGAAACTATCCATTATGCCCCCTGAATCTAGTTCACAATCCCTAATGTCAATGACTTCCTTTGACAAGATCAAAACTTGCAGTTTGTACACTAACAGTGCAGGCAAAAATCTGTAGAAAATGAGTTCTCAAAAGGATACATTGTTTGGCTTGAATCAACTTAAGAGACAATGGAATTTAATGGAAAAAGTAATGTATTTGGAGTCAAGAGGCCTGGGTTCAAATTCTAGAGCTTACACGTATAGCTTCACAACTAAACACCAAAAGATTCAGTTTCTCTGTCAGTACAATGGGGTGATAACTACACAGAGCTGTTGTGAGGAAAATGCTCTGTAAACTCTGGGTATCACTATTATCTTATAAAATTGGCAAGAATGAATAGGGTCAGATTCTGGATGGCCATAATATTTAATGAAATGAACAAGCCTAGAATCAGGCTTATATGGCCATAATCACAATGAGGGTTACTTTGAGGAGCTATAATTTTATAGAATGCTCATAGAAATGTTTACATCCATAACTCTCAATAGGCTTTCAATATTTGTGAAAAAAAATATTAATGCAATTTACTTTGCAGCTTAGTCAAAAACAACCAGCAATAAAATCTACTACTTTTCTGGACCTCAGGGACCATGACCTCTACTATCTCTCATTGACTATTTTTTCTCAGTTGTAGCTACATTTGTTATTTTCTTTCATTTATTTGTTTTAGTTTTCAAATTCCCTTTTTTTTGGGAGGGAGGAAGGCAAGGCAATCATGGTTAAGTGACATGCCCAAGGTCACACACAACTCAGACACTCAAGTGTCTGAGGCTGAATTTCAACTCAGGTCCTCCTGACTCCAGGGTCAGTGCTCTATCTAGCTTCCCCAAATTCACTTTTTATAAGATTTTGAGTCCTAAATTCTTCTTCCTCCCCAAGACAGCATGCAATCTGATATAGGCTATACATGTACATGTGGGTCCTTTTCTCTTTTTTACGATCTCTTTGGGACACATACCTAGCAGTGGTATTGCTGGATCAAAGGGTTTTATAGTTTTCACAGTTTTATAGCCCTTTGGGCATTGTTCCAAATTGCTCTCCAGAATGGCTGGATCAGTTTACAACTCTACCAACAATGCATCAATGTTTCAATTTTCCCACATCTTCTCCAACATTTATCATTTTCTTGTTTTGTCATATTAGCCAGTCTGATAGATGTGATATGGTTCCTCTGAGTTGTTTTAATTTGCATTTTTCTAATCAATAGTGATTTAGAGCACTGCATTTTTCATTTTCAATCCACATACAGTCAATGAGTTTTAATCTTTTAGGGAGTCTGTTCCTATAGCATCACTGATGGCAGGAAAAGGGGAGAGGTGATGTATACCATAAGGCTGTCTAACAGCTAATACATCAGAATAAGAGGTCTAAAGGCTACTTTGATAAGTGTGAACCTTCAAGGAGAAAGACTGTCAAAGTCATTTCACTAGCATACATGGTAACATGCTTCTGATTTTTTGTGATAATGGCCCAGCTTCCCACTTCTATCATACCCACTTGGACTTTTGAGGTACTCAAGAAACTCATATTGCTAACAGGGTTTTCAGGTTACACTTCTGAACTATATAGCTGGGCTCTGCCCTCAAGTCTACTTAATGAATCTCTCAAATACCAGTACCTGGATTGACCCTGGCCACCCCCAAGACATCAGATAACATAAATAGTTGTATGGTATTCTGTAAGTAGTTTGGGAGGTTCTGGAAATCTTGAATTGATTGATATTCATGAGGAATGACCAAGTTTTTTCTAAAAGTGTCTTGGTGGTGCTGGTATTTAGCATTCATTTTAATTTGTCTCCTTTTAGGTATCCTTTTAACTTTTAATGCCTTTCCTGATATAGAAGAGGCATTATTAAACTAACAAGTTTTTCTTTTGTCTCTGAATTAGGAGGCTATATACAAATTAAAAACCTTTCTTGTGCTAACCTCTATTTACATGCCATATTCATTGAACTTCATTAAGAATTATATATATTTTTTAAAAAGAATTACATTAAGATATACCTATTTGAAAACTATGGGATGCCATTTGCTTTCAAGAAAATGGACAGAACCAGACATTAAAATTAAACCTCAATAAGCTTACAGTGTAATATTATGTCAACTCTTTTAAAAGTTACCATGGAACATGGAAACACAAAATATAAGGGAATTCAGATGAAGCAGATTTAAGAAACTAGCTATTATTCATTTAAATCTGCCACATAAAATCAGACAAGAGCAAGTTGCATCATGGGAAGGGTCAGTTAATTCTAAAATATACTCTGAAATACATTTTACTATTTTGGAAAAAGTTAAGCACAACTGCAGTAGCACATCAATGCCCAAATAACTAATGTTTTCCTGCCTCCATCCACCGTTTCCTTTCGTTCCACCTCTGGCACTTGGCTAGGTTATAGAGAACATGAAGGCAGAGAGAGAATAACTTTTTAGCTGCTTGGTAGAATAAAAGCATGTTAGCCAACCTGATGCATACTTTGACAAGCAGACTTTTATGGATTTCTTTTCATTCAGAAGATGTTTTAGAAAAATCACAAATTACATGTTAAAAAAACAGCAACCATTTCCTTGGGGAAAAGAGATGCTAATTTGCTCATAAAAAAAAGAGCCTTTTCAAAACATACTGAAGAGTCAAGAATTTCTTTCAACATATTTAACATAATTAATTGGTTCCACAAAAGAAGACGTTAGGTGAAATGTTATAATGGGACTCGAGTTATTGCCACTTGAGTTCTGGCCTAGCTGGTAATATTGTTAATCAAATCCAATTTGATTTAGGATGAGAGGGGACAAATCCAACAACATTATGGCCTAGTTTCATGACATTGAGGCAAGGTTTAATTAGAATGTATTGCTGGCATTTTTTTTTTTTGGCCAGAACAATGTAAAATGTGAAGTGACCATATTTTACTTAAAAAAAAATACTTATTATGAACTTCTGGTTTGAGACAAAGCACTAGATTTGAGTAAGAACACCAAAATTCAAAGATGGGCATATTCTTCTTTCTAGCTATGTGACTGGCAATTCACTTCATCTCTTTAGGGCTGATTTCTCATTTATAAAATTAGGGAGTTAGAACTGATGACCTTTTAAGGACTCATCCAGTTCTCAAATTTTATGATCCTAAGCTATCTTGTTCACATCTTAAAATATTTACATATATTAAAGAGAGTAGGTAGCAGTTCTACCTACATTTCTTTTCATTTCATATGAGAAATTAGTTAAGTTGATGAGCATATATTAAGTGACTACTATATGCCAGATACCATGCAGAATATTGGGGAAACAAAGACAAAAATTAAATAATTCTTGTTTTAAAGGAATTTGCATTCTGTCAGAGAAAGCTTTTGGAAACTGTATACAAGAAATTATGTAAAACTTGTATAAAAAATGGCCATCTACTCACTCATGTTCAATGCAGCCATCCCTCCCTGAGGTGCTGCTGGATAAACATTAGGTACATTTGTGGTCATGAAATCTGCAATCTGTTGTAATGCCAATAGGCCTGTGGGATTCTTCCCTTTCTTAAACTGTTCCTGGATCATCGATTCCAATTCTTCACAAAAAGCCTAAAAAGAAGCCAAAGAATATTTTTAATATTTAAAGCTTAAAGTAAAAGGATTATTTTAATGATGCTTAATGCAATTTTTCTATCTGTATTATTTAAAGAGATCTTTGCCTTATCCACCCAAACTTTATTTCAATCATTCCTTTGTTCTACTTATACAGAAATAAGTAATTTCTTTCTGTTTGATTAATTGCTCTAGCAAGAAAATAATCTGGTCTAGTTCAGTGGTCTCCAAAGTGGAGACTATTTAACCATAAGGGGAATATGATTAACCAATGAAGGGGTTGGAAGAGGAGTTGCATCCCACCCTTAACATGATACATACAGATTTATCAGCAAGGGTTATCTCCAAAAGTCATACCCATACTAATCTCTCAACAGTCTACAACTCTGACCATCTTTCTATTGCTCAAAATTTCAGTATGATCCTCAACTCCTCACTAGCTCCTCTCCAAACATATCTAATCAGTTGCCCAATCTTGTTCACTCTGCTTCCACATACTTAATCTGTCCCTTTTTCTCTACTAACACAGTTACCACCCTACTATAGGCTCTCATTACTCATTCATACTATTTTAATAGCTTCTCAATCAACGTCTGTCTCTAGTATCTCTTCTTTCCAAAACATCCTCCAGAGAGCTACCAATGTAATATTCCTAAAGCCCAAGTATGACTATATCCCTTCCCTATTTAATAAACTCCAGTGGGTCTCCACTGGATAAAACAGGGATAAAACATACTTTCATCTTTATCTAATCCTTTTAAAATTTCTATTTTTACATGTTTTATAATATAATAGTTATTTAAGTAAATATATCTAATCGGGAGTATAGGCTCAATTTTTTTTTTTAACATACCCTTTTCAGGGTGTGTTAGAGAAAGAGTTTGGAGACCACTGGTCTAGATTATGACATGCAATCATGTGGGCAATCCATTGAATTATCCCATTAATATGCCTCAGAAAAATACTTCAGTTAGATAATGATATAAGCTCAGAACTGTAAAGTAAAAGGAGAATGGGCTGGATTGCATGTGTGACTTTAGTACTGATCTCATCAAGAGCATAAATGCCTGCAAAAGGAGTTGAGCAGGTCATGTAGCAAGAGTGAGGGAAAAGAGATGGACAGAGTGCTGCATTGTTATCTAGGCAATATTAACAGATCAGAAGAAAGCTTTTAGTACAGGGACACATCTTCCATGAAGGATTTATTAAAAGACATAAACAAGAATCACAGAGGATGATAAGATATGGATAAGCTGTGAATTAAACCAGTGCAGGGGGGACATGCACTGATATCATAGCTCCAATAAAATATAATGCTTAAGATAAACACAAGAATACTACTCAATGTTATGCTGTCCAAAAAATCATATCTGAAATATGTTTGTTTATAAGTACTACAAACTAAGAGTATGCTCTACATGGTTTTAGACTAAAGCTATTTGAAACTTATTTCCAGTTTTATTTCCTGAGCTGGAAGGATGCTATAAATTAAATAACAGTATTCACTAGGAAATTGTCAGGAAAAACTGGAGTGCATGAAACCCTTATAAGTGTAATAAATGTTTCAGTGGATAGTCTATGACAATAGTGGCATTGTCAACCAAGAACTCCTTTAAAAGCATCCACGTAATGAATTATAGTGAACAATACTACAGTAAAGAGATTGTATTCTGTGCTAGACAGTAAATGGGAGGAAGGCTGAGAGTAACTTAGTCAATGTGAATTAAATAAAAGGGACATAGTATTTATTTGTTCATTTGGGCTACCTTAATAGGCAATGTAGATTCTCATACGTTAAACAAAGGTACAGCCGTAACAGAATCAGCCAACATGAACAAAACACGTACCCCATGATCTCTGAGACAACGATACAGGATTACTGATCGCTAGGAAAGGAATCTCTCATTCTTACAGTGACTAATTTTGACAAAAATCAGGAAAATGAATAATAGCAAATATTTTAAAGATTCTACATAAGTTTTGGCTAGGTAAATTATTTGTAATTTTTCTAATATGCAAAACCAAAACAGTAAAATTAATCAATGCCCTTAGATTTCCCATAAAATAATAAGACTTCTGAAAATATCAAATAATCTGTTTTGATAATCCTCAAATACATATAAAAATCAATGGGCAACATACATGTTTGCATACACCACTGTGTTGCTAATATTCAAAAAATGTTGGCATCAATAGTAGCAGTAGCACATCTTACTGTAGCACTTTAACGTTTATAAAGTCATTCTTCACAATTCTGTACAAACATTGCCTCAGATATGGAAACTGAAGCTCAGAGAGCTCCAAATAGCTTGAGCTTGCTCAACATGGCCAGTCAGGGTTAGAGTCAGGATGTGACTGAGGGGCTGCAGTCAAGTGCTCTTTCTGGTACCATGCTGCTTCTACCTTGTCAGAATCAGTTTTTGGAACACAGAACAAAGTATGAATAAAATAAAGCTCTAAGATTTCTGATATCTGACTGGATTATATCTGAAGGTGTCACATGTAGGATGTGAACAACAAATAATCTGAGGAGGTAAAGAAGTTAATGCCCTTTTCTGAATCAAGCACTTAAATCGATAGCTTTCCTTTTCAGAAGATATACTGCATAGATTCCATTCAAATTTATGGTGATCCTTTTGCTTTTTAGTAATCTGTAATATCACTGTCAAGAATGTAAAATAAATGAATCAAAAACAAGATTGGATGATATTCAACAGCAAAAAAGAACATGAGAAACCATTAATAGTAACAACATCAATACAAGAAAATTAAGAATATGGGCAATAACAACTAATTTTTCTACTATACCTTACAGTTTACCATGTGCTTGACATATTATTTCTTCGTCTTTTTTTTTTTTTTTTTTTTTTGCTTTTTGGAGGGCAATTGGAGTTAAGTGACTTGCTCAAAGTCATACGGCTAGTGTTAAGTGTCTGAGGTTGGATTTGAACTCAGGTCCTCCTGACTCCAGGGCCAGTGCTCTACTCACTGCACTACCTAGCTGCCCCACATATTATTTCTTTTGATCCTTACCACAATTCTGGAAGGTAGTGTGGCTTAGCAGAAATCATTGCATTTGGAGCTTAAGGACATGAGTGAGAAATCTAGTTCTGCTACTTGCTAGGCACATGAATTAGCCAAGACATTTCAGTGCTCTAGGCCACAGCTTTCTCAAATATAAAATGAAGAGACTGGACTAAATGATCTCTACAATTCTTTCTAATTCTAAACCTCATGATTCTTTTTTTTTTTCTTTTTTGGAGGGGGGAGAGCAGGGTAATGGGGTTAAGTGACTTGCCCAAGGTCACATGGCTACTACCTGTTAAGTGTCTGAGGCCATATTTGAACTCAGTTCCTCCTGACTCCAGGGCCAGCACTCTATTCACTGTGCCACTTAGCTGCCCCCTAAACTTCATGATTTTTAATAGGCAGTAATGGTAAAAATGAATCTAAGCGTTTAATTTCAAAGGTCTTGGTGCTATATTAATGCTATAAATTAGGCAAATAATCTTGCTTATTAACCTTCAGAGATGCAAATGGTAGGCTTGGGTGAGGTGTTTGATAGAGGAGACCAAGCCTCATACCAGGAATAGTCTTCAAAAGAAAATACTAAGTATTTAGCTAATCCTATTAAATATCCATGTACTCTAAGTACTGTGCTAAGTGCTGAAGATTCAAAAACAAAAGTAAAGCAGCACTTGTCTCTGAATAGTTTATAATCTAGCTAGGGAAGACAACACACACCTTATATATATAAATAATTGTAGGTATAAAGACAGTAGGAGCTAGAAGATTAGGATAGGTTTAGAATACTTATACAGTAGAAGAAAGTGATGCTTGAACTAAACCTAACTATACTAAAAGGCAGAAGTACACTTCAGGCATGAGGGTTGGCTAGTAAAAAAGGTCCAAAGATGACAGATGGAGGGCTGTGTATGAGAAACAGAAATAAGGGTAGTCTGTCTAGAATATAGAGTATGTGAAGCGGAATAAGGTATAATGAGGTAAATGTGTAATGAGGGGTATAATGTATCACAAGAAATGAGGCAGGATTGTAAAGGCCTTAATTTATATTAGAATTTAAAGGTAACAGAGAGTCACTGAAGTTTAATGAATAGGAGACTGACTTGGTCTTATCTGTGTATTAGGAAAATCACTTTGGCATCTATGTGGAGAATGAACTAGAGTGGGGAAAGAACTAAAGGGAAAGTTATAAATTAGAAAGTTATTGTAATAGTCCAGAACTACAGTGGTTGATGGCTGTGAGTGGAAGGGAACAAGTAAGAAAGATATTGTAGAGGTAGGGTTAATAAGATTTGGCAACTGAATGGGCATGTGGTAAGAGTAAAGAATTGGGGATAACACTGACATTCTGAAACGGGGTGGCTAAAAGAATAATGGTGACCTCAATAGAAATAAGTTAAGTTTTGAAGAAGGCTGATTTGGGAGAAATAACAATGAGTTCCATTTTAAACATGTTATGTTTGGGATGAATACAAAACATCTACTTCAAAAAAAAAATCCAGTGCGTATTTTGTAATATGGGACTAGAATTCAGGAAAGATATTCAGGAAAGAGTTGAATATATCAGTTTGGGAGATGAGAATATAAGAATGAATAATACTAAAATAATGCAAGTGTCATCAAAGGAGAAAATAAAGAGAAAAGAGTCTAGAACAGTTATCGAGTTAGCAAAAGAAACAGAGAAGAAATGGTCAAACAGAAGAACAATCAAAAGAAAGCAACATCATGAAAACCAAGAAGAGAGAGAGTATTCAGAAGAAGAGAACTGTCAATAGTGTTCAAAGTCTCAAAGAAGTCAAGAAAGATGAGTACTGTAAAAAGGCCACAGAATTTGGTGATTAAGAAAATGGTGGTAACTTTTGAGAGCAGTTTCAATTGAGTGATGAGGTCAGAAAACAGACTGTAAATAGCTGAGAAATGAAAGAGAGGAAGTAGATGCAATGACTATATAAAGTTATTATTTCTTTACTTCTAAAGTCTTTGACACCAGGAGTAAGAATTTCATGCTCAGGAGATGGGAGACCTAGAATCTAGATTCTGAGGGAACAAAACAAGAAGTTTCTTTTGCTCCTAGGGTAGGATGAGGGTTTTGATGACTTTTATAAAAGAGTATTATCCAAGTACCCTAGGGGAGCCTTTTAGACAAGTCAGAAGTTAAATGGGAGATGATAGCTAATGCATTCACCAATGATGCCAGCAGATTATTCAGCAGAACAGCATCATGAAGAAATCAGTGGAATACCTACAATAGCAGTAACAATGCACTACTGAAAATAGCATTCACTAAAAACTACAAGACTAGTGGGGAGCAGATCTGGCTCAGAGGAGTAAGCGAGAAGCAGAAGAAGAAGCAGTAAGATGCCACTAGAAGACAAAATAGTCAATAAGGCAACCAGCATTTATTGAGCACCTACCATGTGCCAAGAGCTGTGCTCAGAATATATGAAGTCAGACAAAAAACCAGTCCCTGTTCTTAAGGAGCTGACAGTTTAATATGGGAGACAACATGCAAACAATTATGAACAAATGAGATGTATATAAGATAAATTTGGGGTAGTCTCAGAGGGAAGGTATTAGAATTAAAGAGGACTGGGAAAGGCTTCTTGTAGAAGGTGGGACTTCAGCGGAGACTTGAAGAAAGCTAGTAAAGGTAGGTAGGCAATGGAGATGAAGAGAGAGTTCTAGGAATGGGAGAAAGCCAGCAAAAAAAACTCAGAGTTGGAAGATGGAGTGTTGTATATGAGGAATAGCAAGGTGGTCAGTATCACAGATATTAGAATACATGGAAAGGAAGGTGTAAGAAGACTGGAAAGATAGGAAGGGGCTCTCTGCAGTGTCAAAGACATAAGTCTCCATTCTACAATGGTACCTTAGTCATGTGTCCCCTCCCCATGAATGTACCCTGGTCACATGTGTTCCCTCCACATGTATACTTTATTTGAATCCACTCTTCCCACTATAAGTATGTGTGAGAGCGTACTCCAATTTGGAGGGAGTGTTTTGTTGCTACTTCCTTTTGACTATGACATTTCAATAAATGCCTTTTCTTTCAATCAACTTTGTCCTCTGGGTCACTATCAAAGGCAAACACAATAATAGGGATCTATAACAGTTTTCACTTACCTTTTACATTTCTGATTTCTGTGTCTATATCCTCTGTGCCAGATCTCCCACTAAAGAGTTATATGAATGTAGATAACCAGCTGTAATCCTGATAAAATAAGCCTGCCAGGTTGATCACAGTCAGAACAGCCCTCATTTATTGTCATTACCTCTCCCTGAGATAAAACAAATCCCTTGAAGAATTTGGAGCTAGCATATATTAGAGGCCATACATTATAGAAAACAATTAATGTAATAATTTTAAACTATCTTTAATAAGAAGCAAGATTTAGTGAGAAAAAAAAATACCGCTCTCTTACCGGGCTTTGTAGAATCATGGAAACCCTCTTCTTTTGCTCCATCATGTTGAAATCTTGACGAAGGTCTGGTGCCATATTCCTTTCTCTCAAATATTCTGGATTGTTCTCATCTACTCTATCAAAATATCGCTCTTTATGAGGGGCTGTGGTTGGAGGTGGTGAAGTCACCACCGTTGAGCCTGTATCACCATTCATAGCACAACTGTAAAGTTCCCTGTGGAGAACAAAAATAAAAAGAATTGTTTTTGACTGAAAACCCAATAATATATTGGCAAACGTTTAGGCCTTAGATATTACCATAATTTTGATGATACAGTGATCTCACAAAGCACAATTAATCAAAACTATTTGGCATAGCTATAGTCTAATCACTGATGCTGAAGAGGCCTAAGTATGATTAGTTCTACGAAGACCTACAATATTTTCTAAAAACAATATAAAAAAAAGATGTTACATTCATCCTAGGGGACTGGAATGTTAAAGTAGGAAATAAAAAAGTATTAGCAAGTTTGGCCTTTAAATACAAAATGAAGCCAGGCAGAAACTAATAAGAGTTTTGTCAAGATAACTAGCTGGTCATAACAAACATTCTTTTTCAATAACCCAAAAGGCAACTCTATACAGGGCATCACCAGTTGGTCAATATCAAAATCAGATGGATTATATACTTTGTAGTCAAAGGTAGAGAAGCTCTTGTCAGTGAAAACAACACTTGGAGGTAACTGTGGCTCAGACTATGAGCTTCTTGTGACAAAATTCAGAATTAAATTGAAGGAATTAAGGAAAACCATCAAATCATATAGGTATGACCTACATACCATCCCTTATGAATACAAAGTGATGAACAGATTTAAGGGATTAGATCTGGTAGATAAGTACATTAATGAACTGTTACTGGAGTTGTGAATTAGTCCAACAATTCTGGAGAACAATTTGGAACTATGCCACAAAACCAAATATCGTTTCATCCAGAAATACCATTACTAGGTTGATACTTCAAAAGAATCAAAGAATAAGGAGCCAAATGTACAAAAATATTTATAGTAGCTCTTTTTGTAGTGGCAATGAATTGGAAATAGAGGAATGCTCATCAACTGGGGAATGGCTGAATAAGTTATGGTATATGAAAATAATGGAATACTACTGTGCTATAGAAAATGATCAAGAGGATGTTTCAGAAAGGCCTGGGGAGAAGTACGTGAAAAAGCAAAGTGAGTAGAACCAGAAAATCAATTTACACAGTAATAGCAGTACTATAAAGATAATCAATTGGTTTTAAGAATTCTGATCAACACATTGACCCACCAAAATTCCAATGAACTCATAATGAAAAATGCTATCTACCTCCAAATAGAAAAATGATGGACTCTGAGTACAGACTGAAGCATGTTTTTTTCTTTCTTTCTTTCTCTTGTCTTACCCTGCCCCCTAACCTGAACGTGGCTAATGGAGAAATTTGTTTCGTACCACTTCATATTTGTAATGGGTTTTCTCTTTCTTGCCTTTTTGATGGGTGGAGGAAGTGAAGAAGACAGAGAATTTGGAACGAAAAATAAAATTGAATTTTAAAAAAAGCAAATGATTTTAAAAGTGCATTTGGAATATCTTTGTTTTCCTTTTCACATCTAAGTAACAGAACAGAAATAAAATCTAATTAAGTCAGGTAATAATTTCATCAAATTACAAAAGAGCATGTGAGATTATTGGAGAATAGAGACCACTGTAAGAACATCAATAAACCAATAAGTTAAACACCACCTTCAAAGATAATTTTTCTCCAAAAGCATTACCTTTTAAAATTTAACTCATAACTTTTAGAATTGATCAAAATTACAGGAAGAATGACACAGAGAACAAGACAATGTCAATTGGTTGTCAATAATTCTCCATTATTCTAAAAAGTCTTTCAATTTGAAAATTTTACTTTAAGGCAGCAGTTCTCAACCTGTGAGTCATGACCCCGGGGGGGGGGGGGTCAAACAACCCTTTCACAGGGGGTCTCCTAAGACCATCGGAAAACACTTATTTCCAATGGTCTTAGGAACCGAGACCTCTATCTCTCTCCAGGCTCTCCAGGTGGGTCCACCCACATGCAGACCCACATATGCCCACATACAAGTATTAAAAGGTCAAAGCCTTAGGAAGGTTGAGAACCACTGCTCTAAGGAATCTAAACATTTCTAACTTGTAATAGTCAATGCCTGCTATTATGTACCAGGTGCTGGGGATGTGGAGATAAAAACTAAATGCTACATGCTCTCAATGAGCTTATTATGTTCTATTTGAGAGAAACAATATGCACATAGGAAAATAAAAAAAAAACATAAAAAGTAATTTCAGAAGCAGTGAAAAATGCAAGCCATTGCAAGTGTGGGAGGGGGGTTACGAAGAAGAAATAAAGACAGGATTCATGTATCATAACAAAATTCAATATAAAGCATCCTCCAATATTGTTTTCAGCTCCCCATCCCTCCTCCCCAGTTGGTGAAATCCAATCCTACTTTGTAGGTATCCAATATTCCAGGAAGGGCAGGCCAACTGGCAAGTACTAGGATTGCAATTACTAACTATATTTAAATTTTGAACTATGAAGCAACTAGTGAGGTATAGTAGAAAGAACTCTGGTCTTAGAATCAGATGACCAAGGTACAAAGTCTGACTCTATCACTTAGGAGCCCATGCTACTTTAGGCAAATTACAATCTCTCAGGGCCTTTGTTTCCTTATCTGTAAAATGCAGGGGCAACAATTGATGATCTATAAGGTCTTTTCCAACTCTTAACACTTGTGATTCTAAGAACAATGCCCAAGTATGATTTAATGAACTATAGGAAAAAGCTAAAGTAGGAGTAACTAGTTACAAACCTAGGTTTGTTTGAATTCTAACTCTGCTACTAACTAAATAGCTGTGAGATCTGGACAAATCACATCCCCTCTCTAGGCCTCAGTTTCTTTAACTGTAAAATGTGGGGTTAAATTAGATGATCTCGAAGGTTCCCCCTTACATTTCCACAGTCTAAAAATATGACTATTTTCCTGTTAAAATAAGGCCACATGAAACTTTATAGAGTAGAGATTGCTGCTTGCCAGTTCCAGAGCAGACCTACACAATGAACAAAAACAATCTTTGTAAGACCAACCTACTCAAGGTAACCAATGGTTTGATAGCCTTTCTCTTATCACAGATAGCCCTATCAGAAGGGTGAGATAAAGAATGTGGACTATATCTATTGTACTCTTTTTTCCTCAGCACAGTAGATAAAAAAATCAATAAGGAAGTTTGCAAATTTAAATAAGATCTCAAGTGTAAATGTACTGGATCAATTAATCATGATAAGTAAAATACTAATGTTGGTTCTGACCTGAATATTGGCCCTTGATAAATAGCTTATTTTGTGACTTTAGCTTTGGTTAGCATGGCTTTCAAGAAGAGAAACATTTTGTTGTGACAAAAAATTCTTCTATAAATATTTCTGTAATTTTTAGAGAACAAAAAAATTAATAAATCGTCTGGAAACAAACATTCTATAAGATAAAATTTGGCCATAAAGAATTTTCCTAAACCCAAAAACACAATGTTGGCTCTTGTCAATCACATTTTTAAAGCCACATTTTTCTTGGGCGTGTATAGAGGAAAAACAACTCTGAACACACAACTTTTTTCTGAAGAGATAGCTAAAGACCAACACAGATGATCAAGGTAAATTTGTGAATCCTTCCTATCCCAAAATAGCAAAGGTTCTAGTATCATTTATATTTGTATTTTCAGTTCATGCACTATTTCACATTAATGTGATTTTAGTTAGTATCTAATTTTTTTTAACTTTATTTTTTTGCTTTTTGGAGGGAAGAAGGTAGGACAATTGGGGTTAAGTGACTCGCCCAAGGTCACACAGCTATATGTGTGTTAAGTGTCAGGGCAGATTTGAACTCAGGTCCTCCTGATGCCAGCACCGGTGCTTTATTCACTGCGCCACCTAGTTGGCCCTGTATCTAATTTTTAAAAAAATATATACTACTAACCAGCCTTTTTGGTTGTTTAGGAATAGTAACAACTTACATTTTTACAGTGCTTTAAAGTTTACTAAGCACTTTCCCTCCTCAACAATCCTGTATAATAGATAATACTGCTATTATTATTCTTCCCATTTTACAAATGAGGAAACTAAGTAACTTGTAAGGTCACATATAGAAGTGACAAGGCCAGCAGTCAATCCCAGATATTTATGAGTCAAAATCCAAAGTTCTTTTCACTATAATTGGGTATGAACTCCTAAGCTGATCTGGTAAAGATTGGCACTAAAATATATTCTCTTTAATTAGAAAGGTAATGGTATCCTAGGATTTACTTCATGTTAGTGGTATATAAATAAATCAGGGAAGAAAAAGACTACAACATTTTATTTTTTGCTTCTCAAAAATACTAGGTCAATTAAATCTATAGTTTTATAAAGCACGTTTTTGATATTCACACCTTACTTGATACCTGTCTTAGAATACTTCAAAAGCTTCCTCCAGGAAGACAAGAACAACCTGTTCTACTTGACTTTTATAGAACAAAACTACATAAAATGATTTGGGGAAAAGAGTACTAACAACTTGGGTAAATGAAGACGGACCTTATGTATGACATGTATGAAGTAGTCCTTAAGATGGAAGGATCTTGGAAGATTCTAAAAGGCCAAGGAAACCTTTCTAGGCCTAATGGGAAGCCTGTGCAAAAATAAAAAGGCAGGAAATGCAATGACGTTTATAACATGTAGCAAGTAAGCCAATTTGGTTGGAGCTTAGAGGAGGTAGAATGTGAAATTATTTTGGAAAGGCAATTGGAGCCAGATTGCATAGAGTTTTAAATGGCAAAGGAGTTTGTGGTTAATCTTGGAAACAACAAGAGTCATTGAAAATGTCGATGACAGGGAGTGACATAGTCAGGTTTGTGTTTTAGAAATATCAGTTCGGAGAGGCGGATCCAAGATGGCGGCGTAGAAGCAGCAAGGTCCTGCAGCTCCCACACCACTACCCTAAACACCCATAAAATATGAGCCCAGACAAAGTCTAGGAAAGTCTAGGACTCTCACACTCACAAAAATACAGAGAACACAGCTCTCACTGAAGGCAGCTCGGCAGCAGAGACTCAGTGTGGCCGCTGGAGTGAAGGCTGGAACAGCCGGAAGCCCAGACCGTGGCCAGGCCTGGGACGGTGGGAAGGAGCTGAGCTGAACCCCGCAGCCGGCCTGCAGGAGAGATCTACAGCCTCCAGCACCTCCACATCTGTCAAGGCGTGAGGAGCAGGACCGGAGAGAGGCAGCTCACCTCAGCAGAGCAGAGACTGGCCAGTCCAAAACCACAGCTGTGGTCAGGCAAGACCTCAGGGCCGCCAGGAGGAGCAGCAGAGCCTCCCAAACAGCAGCTTGAGTCTACTTCAAAGAAAATCTAAAGCACCGGCCTAAGGGGATCTTTAAATCTTCAGACACAGTTAGTGAAAGTGAAACTTTGAAAATTAATTTGGGGGGTAAAGCAGGTCCATTCTGCCCCCAGGGCAAAGAAGCAGTGGGGGAAGGGAACTGCTGGATCCACA
>CM053601.1:140366182-140377772 GCA_028646575.1 Pseudocheirus occidentalis
AGGTCACACGGCTAGTTTTTGTGTGTGTGTGTGTGTTAAGTGTCTGAGGCCGGATTTGAACTCAGGTACTCCTGACTCCAGGGCCGGTGCTCTATTCACTGCGCCACCTAGCCGCCCCAGTAATAACTTTTAAACCAGATATCCCACATACCTCCAAAGAAGTCAAATAAAATGTTCACAGCAGCACCTGTGGTTGCAAAGAACTGAAAACAAAGTGGATACCCACTGACTGAGGAATGATCAAACAAACTATGGTATATGAGCATAATATAATATTAATGTACCATAAGAAATGAAGAATCTGGAACTCAGAGAAATATCGAGATATGAACTGATAAAGTGAAAAACCAGGAAAACAGCATACACAATGACCACAACAGGAGAAATGGAAGAGATAATAAATTGACTGAATGCTATATAATTCTTATAATAACTAAGATTGGCCCCAAAGTAGAGATGAGAAAATATACTTTCACTCGTTTGTGCTTTCCCTCCTATGTATAGAAGTGAATGCAATGCAAAAGCAAAGGCATCAATAAATCCAATTTTAAAATAAAGAAGAACAATGTGATGTGTCTCAGATTAACTAAAATATGACAATGTGTTTGCATTGCAAAATTACATTAGTATAAATAGTCATGCATATGTGAATTAATTTACTATGAGGATATAGCAGTTACGTAAATTTATAACTACTGTATGAATACAATAGTTCTACACATAATAAATATATTTTAAGTATGGAACAGATATACACATGTATAAGAAATATGTTATGCTCATCTTGTTGTACAAGGAAAAGTTAAATTGTATAGCACTGAAAACAGAATAATGTACTACTATATGCTTATCACAAGAATAAATGCAAAGAGTATTGGTGAAAAGAGATAAATGTGTGATGAAGTTATCAATGAAGTCTTCAAGAATAAGTTGGATTTGAGTTGGGCCAAAAAGGCTAGGTAGAATATGGACAGGTGACAGGAAGTGGGGAGGCGAGAGATTTCAAACTGAAGGAATAACATGAATAAAGTCACTATGTTAGAAGTGGGTATAAAGTGGAATAGAAGAGTAAGCATACTAGTCTGACTTGAACAATTTATTTATGCGAGGGAGGAGTAGGAAATAAGTTTGGATGCAGGGTGGAACCATGTTACAATATAGGATCTTAAAACCTGGAAAGAAAAATTTAGACAGTTGAATACTCAACAGGGAATCACTGTAGCACTTAAAAGAAAGGAATAACATGATAAAAGCAGTGTTTTAGTAAAATTAATCTGCATCAGGATGAATTTAGGAAGAATGACTAACGTAAATGTAGCAATATAAGTTTGAACTGATGAGAATCCATGTTAGGGTTGTGGTAGTTAAAATGGTGAGGAAGCAACAAAATATACATACATACAAGAAGACAAATTATTAGGATCTGGTGAGCGAACCTAAGGAGTGAGAGAGGAATTTGTCAAAGATGACATCAAGATGTCAGCCTAGAACCATTAACAAAAATGTGGAAGGAGAAGAAGGATAGCTAGTTTTTATGAATGGGAGGAGATGAATTTGTTTTTTAAAACACTTTAATATTAATAGTCCTTACTTCTTGGTTCTCTGACAACTACTTTGGATCTATTTGAGAAGGCCTCTTCGTCATCCTCTACATATCCTACCAGTTCCTGCTACTCTGTTTTTATATATAATGTTCTCCAACTTGAAATATCCTCCCTACTTCCTCTCTAACACCTGGCTCAAGAGTAATAACCTCCAAGAAGTTTTCCCTCAGTAATCTCACCTAACTTAGATTAGTGCCTCCCCTTGGAGTACCAACGTAATAAAATCTAAACAAATGTTCTAATTTGCTTATATTTTCTTCTATAGTGGCCTTACACTCTTCCAAAATAGACTAAGATGCTTGAAGTCAGAAATCACACATGTAGTATCCACAATGTGCAGCACTATGCCACATATATAAAAGTACTTAATAAATATTTTTACATTTAAAAAGTTTCCTAATTAATAAACCAAATTACTACTTATCTCCAAAAGGAAAAAATACCAGAAAAAATCAGTTTATTCATTTATAGTGGGGGAATAAACACTTCCAAATGTTCATCATTTCAGCACTCCAGAGCATCTCCTTCCTGGTATCAATTGGCTCTTAAACAGAAATAAGATCTGAAGTGTACTCTCCTTTTAAGGAGGCATCAAGTTCCCTCCAGAAGCACAGAAAGAGTCTTGAGGATAATGGGAATGCTTCCCCATGGTCCAAGATGTGGTAGATCCAGGTAGCTGTGGCTATTTAATGCTCTTGATTCCACCAGACCTGGAACATGCTGATGACTTATAGGATGATATGGAGTAGTCCTCCTCCAGCCTTTCTAGTTGGTGTTGTTGAAGGCCTGGGTACATTATGCCCAGCTCTCACCATCCATGCCCCACTAAGGTGGGCTAGTTTCATCAGCTTCTTTTGGCTCACCATTGACTTACCTGATCTCATGCTTTGGTCTGTTTAAGAGGGCTAAACCTTGAATTCATATCTGTCTTAAAAAGAAAATGAAAAACCTTATTATGCAGCTAAAAGGTTGAGGGTAACAAAAATGAATATGAGAGGGGAAAAAATAGAATTATACATTTAAATCCCCTTAAAAGGAAAAACACACATTTTATCTTCTTCCTTAACTAGGAAAGGGAAGAAGTAGAGACTTTCCAGTTACATGATCAATAAGATGGAGAACAACTATTTTGTCTGATCTTCAGGATCTCTCAGATTCCTCCAAAATAGCAATTACCTTTAAATTTTTTTTAAAAGTTCAGTTGTCTCCAAGGCATATCAAGATGAACCAAAAATAGAAAAGGCTACTAATCCCTAATGCCCATTACCCATAATGCTTCAGCAGTAGGGCTGCATAAGCTGACTCATTGGTTTACAACAGATTTCAACTCTGCACAACCTATTCTCTCACTCCCCAATGCCAAGCAAATCCAAAAAGCAGAAGCTTGTACAGGTTGGGACAGAAGTACACAAGCTGTATGTGCTAAAAGAGAGCTCAGTCAGAAAACTAGGAGACAAAGGGTATGAGTATGGTCTGAGTGGCAGTGTAGCACTTTTCATAAACCTGAAAGAATCAAGCATCTAAATGAGGTCAGTTCTGTTCCTCCAGAGGTCACTTGGGGCAGAGAGAGAGGTAGATGGGAGAAAGCTGAGATGGCTTTAAGGTTCAACTCTCAGGGAAAATGACATTAAAGAGGAATGAGTCAGAAAGTCACCAATAGAAGAAAATAAGGAGAAAAAAGTGCACATTATCAAAGAACTTAGAAGGAATAAAACGTAATTAAAGGTCTTGAGCATAAGCCGACAAACCAAGAGGAAACATATTAATAACACAAGGGAATATGGCCTCCAAATCAGGTAAAAGAGCCCAGGCATCTATGAATATATATTCCAAGACAAAGGAAGTGAATCAACCCTTGATAAGGCAGAAGCCTTGTGGATTCCCAAGAAAGTATATATAACTAGAGCAGAATGTTCCCAAATGGTTTAAAAGAGAAATGAAAATTGTGACAGCAGAATTTATGGTCTGTACAGAAGAAATTCAGACTAGGTTACAAGTTCAAATAATGCAAAATATGACAGTGCAAATCATAAAATCTTGCCAAATCATGTTTAATGAAAACTAAAATTTAATTAATGCAATGCATTCCAGCTAAAGGCTTCAATACACTGCTAAATCATCAAGCTACACTTACCTATCACTGAATTTGGATGTAATGTATTTCTGTGTACTATATTACCAAAAACTGTGTTAATTTTTTTAAAAAGATCTTAACAAAAAAAAAAAGCCACAACTTTTTAGGGGTGGCTAGGTACTGCAGTGAATAGAGCAATGGCCCCAGAGTCAGGAGGACTGAGTTCAAATCCAGCCTCAGACACTTAAAATAAAACTAACTCTGTGACCTTGGGCAAGTCACTTAACCCTAACTGCCCTACCTTCCCTCCTCCAAAAAGCAAAAAAAAAAAAAAAACTTAACAAAATAGACAAAAGGAAGAATATTTCAGATGGAAACACTGCCAGTGTAACTAAAGAACAAAAATTAGATGTAACTGAAAGACATAAACATATTAATAGTAATTCTTTTTTTTTGGAGGGCAATTGGGGTTAAGTGACTTGCCCAAGGTCACACAGCTAGTAAGTGTGTCAAGTGTCTGAGGCCACATTTGAACTCAGGTCCTCCTGACTCCAGGGCCGGCACTCTATTCACTGCATCACCTAGCTTCCCCTATAGTAATTCTAAAACAAGACAAGATTTCAAAATGCCTGAATCTATTATATAGAATATTACAAAACACAAAGACAAAAACTAAAGAAAAAGTGAAAGTTCCCTTGGCTTTTTGTGATTTGCAAATAATTACAAGGAATATAAGTGTTACAATGATAAAAATGCAATGTCTTTTAGCTGTATAGTTAGAAGATTGCAAATTAAAAACACATTCCTCTCAGCAGAGTAGATATTCAGACAAAAACCTGACGTTTATTTAAGGCGGTAAAAGAAACGGAAATGGAGTGGATGGTGAAGAAACTTTTAATGAAAGCATTGGCAAGTTTGATTGTTTTAAAAATAGAGTTCAATTGCATAATGTTCAAATTACTTGGTGAGGCTGTCAATGCTGATGAAGATGCAGAAGCTAAATATCCTGATATTTTGAAGAAAATAATCTAATAAGGTGAACACAATGATCTACAAATTTTTAATGTGGATGAAACAGGTTTATTCTAGAAAAAGATACCTTCTAGAACTTACACATCTAAGAAAGAAAAAAATTCAACCTAGATTTAAAGTGTCTAAGGATTGCTTAACACATGTGGTGGGAAGTAATTCAGAAGGAGATTTGTAAACTAAAAGAAATGCTATCTATAGGGATCAAAATCCTCATGCTCTAAGACACTACAATCATTGATCACTTACAGATTTTTGGTGTTCAATTTGAGAAAGCACAGGTCACTAAAGCTGTTTTTTAAGACTAGTTGCCAAATTATTTTAGCCCAGTTGTTGAAAAATTTTGCAAGGAAAACAGTATCTCGTTTAAAGCATTTAAAAAATTTTTAGATAACGCACCAGATCATAGAACTATACTTGGTTAATTGTGTGAGAATATGAATGTGTAAATTGCTAAAAAGGGAATAAAGCTCTCTATTAGCATACACACACACACAGGTATATAGATAAATATATTTAAGAAAGAAAATACACCAGTCTATGCTGCTAAAATATTTTAAACAAAAATAACACTTTTTTGTCATTTCATCAGTGTAGGTTCATTTTTAGGTACAATATCCGATAATCTTTTCATTTTTATAATTTTGCTTTCTATAACTATTCTATCACTTTGTAATAAACTTGAAACAAATACATTTTGTCATCTTTTACTGTTATTAAAAACTTATTTTTAAAAATTTGCATTGCATATTTCCATTGGGTTGAACTAATTATCATATTTTACATATAATTACAACTTCATATAATAATACGTTCCACAGGATTTGTTATTTTCACTAAGAGGAGCCTAGCTCTAACTGACAGAATGGAAAAACTTGAATTCCTGTTGGCAAGTTTCACCAAAGAAACAAAGGAGAGAATAACTGAGAATGCAAATACAAAGAAGTAAAGAATGATCTGAAAGAGAACAAAAAAAGCAGTAACATTCAAGAAAACATGATCTCCATTACAAGCAATCTTGATCTTGAAGAAAGGATGGTAGACATGACTTAAAGGTTATAGGTATCCCAGAAAAATACAAATCAAAAAACCTGAACACCATGATATAAGAAATAATATAACTGCCTCGAACTTCTAAACTAGAAAACAAAGTACCCCAGAACACAGAAAACAAAGTACCAATCAAAAGAATCCACAGAGCCAATGTAACCAAGATTAGGAAGGAAGTAGAAAACTGGGAAACAATCTTTACAACCAGTGTCTCTGATAAATGACTCATTTCTAAAATATACAGAGAACTGAATCAAATTTATAAAGATACAAGTCATTCCCCAATTGATAAATGGTCAAAGGATATGAACTGGCAGTTTTCAGAGGAAAAAATTGAGGGTGTCTATAAGCACATGAAAAAATGCTCTAAATCACTACTGATTAGAGAAATGCAAATCAAAACAACTATAAAGCACTGCATCTCACTGGTCAGATTGGATAAGATGACAAAACAGTAAAATGATAAATGCTGGAGAGGATGTGGAAAAATTGGAACATTTGTTGGTGGAGTTGTGAACTGATCCAACCATTATGGAGAGCAATCTGAAACTATACCCCAAGTGCTATAAAAATGTGCATACCCTTTGACCCAGTAATACCACTTCTAGGGCTGTATCCCAAAGAGATCATACAATTGGGAGGAAGACCCATATGTACAAAAATATTTATAGCAGCTTTTTGTGGTGGCAAAGAATTGGAAATCAAAGAGATGCCCATCAATTGGGGAATGGCTAAACAAGTCGTGGTATATGAACATAATGGAATACTATCATGCTATAAGAAATGAGGAGCCGACAGACTTCATAATAACCAGGAGGAACTTACATAAACTGATGCCAAATAGGAGAGCAGAACCAGGAGAACTTTGTATATAATTACAGACATACAGTATTTGTGATGACTAACTTTGATAGACTGGGCTCCTCTCAGCAAAGCAAGGTTATAAGACAACTCGAAAAGACTCATGATGGAAAGGATATCCACATCCAGAGAAAGAACTAGAATCTGCAGAATTGAAGCAAACTATTTGCTCTCTCTCTCTTGCGTTTTGTTCTGTTCCTTCTTTCTCACTGTTCACTCCATTGGTTATAACTCTTCTTTACAACTTGACAAATGCTTAATTTGAAAGTATTTGTAGAACCTCTCAGAGGTTTTCAACCTGTGGGTTATGTTAAATTTGTAACAATGAAAATATATACTGCATATCAGATAGATTCACAGCAAAATTACAGTTATGAAGTAGCAACGAAAATAATTTTATGGTTGGGGTCACCACAACATGAAGAACTGTATTAAAAGGTCTCGACACTAGGAAGGTTGAGAACTACTGCTCTATCAGATTGCATGCTGTCATGGGGGGAGGGGGAGGAGAAAATTTGGAACTAAAGGATTGTGGAATTGAATGTTGCAAACTAAAAGTAAATAAATAATTATTTTTTATTTAAAAAAAGAATCCACAGATCACCTCCATAATTATATATATATATATATATATATATATATATTTGTATATATCATGTTGCAAACCCCAAGACATAGTGGATAAATCTAACAATTCTGATGACAAGCAACAAATTCTGCAAGTGACCAGGAAAAAGAAGGATGGAAGGCAGTAATTTGCAGGCTATTTTTTTATACCAAATTTTACCAAGTTAAAAAGTAAGCATATTTTTTTCACAATCAATTTGGAAGAGTAAAAAGTCAATAAAAATCAGGAGAAAGAATCAGATCAAATATAATACTGAAGCCCTTCATGTTATATTTATAAATAAACAAATCATGTTTATAACACTAAGTTTCCTCCCACATAGGAATATTATTTTGAATATAGGAGCTAATTGGTTAATATTTTATGACAGTATATTCAAAATCAGCAATAATTTAAGCCTTCAAATGCATTTTGAACTGTTTGCCTCAGTAGTGTTCCGGTCAGTGTGGTCTTTACTAAGTAGCCAAGACCAGAAAATGGAGATTAGACAATTGGTGGCTGGTCAGGAGAAATGGTAGGGATTTCTATAGTGATGAAATCAATAATGTCAGCCAGAACAGAGAGGGAAAGGTCCAGAGGCAAAAGGGTGTGTCCATCTAAAAGAGAAGTCTCTGGAGTCAGAGAAGAGGGTAATCAACAGAATCCAAGGGCAGAAACAAAAACCAGGACTGAAGCCAAAGCAGTAAATCAAGAAGAAAGGGATCTGGAGCACTTACGAAAAAGACTAACTCAATTTTTTGCATTTAGATATCCATTCAGCAAATATTTATTAAATGCCTATGTGTAGAATACAATGTTAGGCACTAGGGGAGATATAAAATTTAAATAAGACATAATCCAGGCCTTGGCTTACAGTCTGATAGGAGAATGAGATACAAACATAATTAACTACAACACTCACTAAATACATGAGAGACATAAAATAAAGTGTTACGTGAAGTTGTAGGAGAGAGGTAGTGATTATATTTGGAAGCAACAACAGATATAAAATAGAGAATAAGTGAGCATTCTCATTTCAGATTTTGGAACACTTTGGTCTTTAAAAAAAGTCAAGGACTGAATCTAAGGAAGAGAAATCTGAAAAATAAGAAGTTGGAAGAAAACTTGAGCTGAAGGAACACTCGATTTGAAGGAAAAAGATTACAGAGAAAGAACACGAGGAGAACAGTAAGATAGATAATAAAATAAGGTAAATAAAACAAAATGGTAAAACAGTTGGAGAAGGAAAAGGAAGTTGGTATAGCTCTTAAGAGGTGGTAGAGACATCTTATTAATAAGTAGATGGTTAGGAGGGTAACATTGAGAAATATGGCCTAGAGTCTCACTGCATATAGAAAGCAGGAATAATTTTTCAGTAACTAGCATTAAGTATGTAACTTTTGCATTTCCACCAGTCAAGTGACTTCATATGTGTTCAAAATGCAGTCTGGAGGCAGTTAGGTGATACAATAAATAGAGCACCAGCCCTGGAGTCAGGAGAACCTGAGTTCAAATCCAGCATCCAACACTTGACATTCACTTAGCTGTGTACCCTTGGGTAAGTCACTTAACCCAATTGCCTTGCCTTCCCCTCTCCAAAAAAAAAGTGCAGTCTGACCTCCCCTTCACGAAGAAAAATTAAAGGAACTCATGGAAAAAACTCCACATTCCAGCCCTTCCTAAAAAAGAGAGCTGGATATTCTGAGGAAGAACCAGCTGCAGTCATCCAAGTTATGATAAGAAGGATGGACAGAAGTTGTCAGGGGAGAGATCATCCAGTAAAGGGAGAAGGTAAGAGAGAATAGTGGTGGTTGGTGATTCCCTGCTCATAAGCAAATAAGCTATTTGTCAACCTGACCACAATAGAAATCTGTTGTCTAAGACATAAGAGAAACTGCCAAGGCCTGTAAAAACAGATGATTATTATCTACTTCTGGTTACGAACATAGGCACAAATAGTAATGCCAGAAGGAAATTAGCATTGCCAAAGATTAAAAATCTAGGGTAAGAAACTAAAGACCATAGAGGCCCAGGTTGTATTTTCCTCACTGCTGTCCCTTGATGACAAGGAATGCAGAGGGAAAAAAAAAAACTTATTTAAGAAGTAAATAGCTAGCTAAAATGATGTTAATTTGAAATTGGGATTTAATTTCAGCTTAAAATATTATAATGACAGACTCCTGATCAGGAAGTGAGGGTACTGAAAAAAGGCTAATTATGTATTAGCTTTGTGTCTTACTAATCCAATCAAAAAAGCTTTAAGCTAAAAATGATAATGAAGGAAGAAATTTTCCTTTGTATGTACTTCAAGCTGGATGCCGCAAAGAATACCATTAGTGAGGGAGGAATAGTAACTGAAACACTCAGAAGTTCAGGACAAAATTACACAAAAAGAAGCTGACAGTAAAATCCATAATCTAAAAACAACATACACAAATGTAGAATGTTTAGGCAAAGGACAAAATAAACTAGAGATTCTAATGGAAGGAAGCAAATTTGACATCATAAATATCATTAAGGAAGTGCTTTGGAAAATCACCCTGGCAATTGAGCGGAGGATGGAGTGGACTGGGAGGAGCTCTGAAGCAGATGCAGGTACGGTTAGAAGCCTTCTGAAGTAGTAGTAGTGGGATGGAACCTATAAATGAAATATGGCTTAGTACAAATATACCTTACTCAAAAGAAATTGAATAAATCAAAGTACAACAGGAGGTGAAAGCACAGAAAGGAAAAGACAGAGAGAAATTTATAATTAAAAAACTGAGGAATCATTGCTTTAGAAAGACTACATTTATTTTTTGCAGTTTTAACAAGGTAGATCTGTTCAAGAAACTGTAGCATTTTTGTTGCTTTCTTTGCTGAAAAGAAAAAATCATTTAAAAAATCTGTGCCTTATTTTTTTACATAGATAAATAAGAAATCTTGAGAATATAGGCATTCTTTTAGGAGGAAATAGTTTACTATATATGAATGTGTATATACATATTGAGTGGAGGAGGTGAAAATTTCTCAGACTATATCCTAAAATCTAGTAAGGTTTTTTATGGGAGCAGGCCTGAGTTTCATTTCACCCTTTTGAAGAGGTTTGTAAGTACTGAGTGTTTAAGGGATATCATATAATCCCTCAGACAGGGTTCTCTCTCTGGAAAAGAATTTCGATAGATCCTAAGCTGTGTTTTATAAAGTTATAAAGTTTATTGATATGCTGGCTTAGTAGCTGGCAGGAAAAATAGGGGGTACCTGCAAAGAGCAGGGATCTAGGGTGGAGTTATAAAGTTTTACACTCTGCAGCGGGCAGGAAAAGGTTAAGAGACTGGCAAAAAGTTGGGGCTTGAGGGACAGGATTTATAACCCTAAAACTGTCAGTCAAAGGCTAATTATGCTAACTAGATGGACAATGGGTGGAGTAAGGGAGGAGCTGGGGAGTGGTCTAGGAGTGGTCAGTGCTTAAAGGAACATGCACTTTTCATATCAACTGCGCAAGCTAATTTCCCATGATTCACTGGTAAATTCCTTAGGGTTGGGGAAGAGGGAAGGTATGGTCTTGTGCTTGAGGTCACCAGGTTGGTCAAGGATGTATGACATATAGCCATTATGGCTTTGGGAGGATAGGTTTGATTCTTTTCAAGTCTGGGAACTAGACTGATTAGGGATTTGGGAGGTACCATATTGAGACAGAATTATCTTTTGATAAAGTTGCTCAAGGCTTTTGGGTACAGCGGGCCACTTGGAACAAAGGGCTATGTATTTCTCTAAGGTTTGTTTATAGAAACTTTTGGGACTTTGTCAGGGACTTGTTTCTAAGCAGATTTCTAGCTAAGAGAAGACGTTCAGGCTGGAGGAAGGGGAAAAGCAGGGTTTATGCCTTTATGGCAGGGGGAAAGTGTGACTTTTATAACTTAATTACACAGGCTTGTTACAAACTGATGTTACATACATAGGTACCCAAACATATGGGAGATTTTTACAAATTGGGGTTACAGACAAAAGCATACCAAACCACATCACTTTCCCCTTCCTTGCTACCACATCAGCATTAATCCTTTGCACTCCGCTGTCCCCTCTCAGGGGACATCGGAATTCTAGCATATCACTCGGATGTCCCCTCTCAAGCACTAAAACAGTTGCATACAGAAAGAATAATACTACGCTTCTTGCGTGGAAAGATAAAAGAATTATTACCATGCTCACCAATTATTATAACACAAACCTAAAATCTACCCAGAGAACATTACGCGGTGGACATATCGTTAACAGTCAGTAAGCCTGAAATGGTGTCAGAATATACGGCAAATATGGGTGGTATGAATCATGCGGATCAATACGCTTCGACGTATTGTTTCCTCCGTAAATTGGGACAAAGAA
>CM053601.1:140378272-140409544 GCA_028646575.1 Pseudocheirus occidentalis
GCTTAGTATCTACTATAGAGAATGTGATAGATACGTGATTGTTGTGTACAAGATAGAAAAAGGCTACTCCTGAAATGGATATATCACTCCAGAGACAAAGTATAAGAAGGGGAAAAGGAGAGATTAAAAAAAATTATTCTCAGATTTGAGGAGGAAGAGGTCACTTTTAGCTAGAGTCAGGAGACTTCCTACAGAACGTAACAACTGACCTAGTCCTTGAAGGAAGAGAAGGATCTTGATCAGAAGTGGAAATGAGGAGGGAAGTATTTTGGGCAAGGGAGATGGCCTTTGTGAATGACCACAGGCCAGAGCACAGAATGAAATGGGGGCAGAGTTAATCAGTAGTTCATAGGATCATACATCTGGAGTGGAAGTGACTTTAAAGGGTACCGAAGGTTCAATAACCTCTTTTTACAGATACAGTTAAGTGACTTGTCCTGGGTCACATAGCTAGTCAGAGGCAGGATTCAAACTCAGGTCTTTGTGAATCCATTCAAGTCTTATAACTGCAAAACTTTGAATGGAGCAAGGAGTGTGCGAAGGTAAATAATGTGAGACGAGGCTGAAAAACCAAGCTGGAATCTCACTGTGGGGGCACTAAATGCAAGAAGAGAAGCCTGAATTTTCTTCTATGTGCAATGGGGAGCCTCTGAATGTGTGCTAAATCAACAAGCATAATGAAGGCAAAATGTGGCTCCCTTAGGAGCACTCCAACAAGCTCCATTTTGGAAAGAGTATGACCAAACCACCAAAGAGTCACTGAACAGCTACATACCTGAAATCTAATGACGGCTCTTTCTTCTCATGATAGTGGCCTATTTCTTTCCTTAGCAGGGCCATCCAACTCTGAAAGATGGATAAAAAAACCACATTTAACCTTCTTGTTATAAATATGGATTAAATACTAAATACAGACTGTAGGAAGAGACTGGAAGCAGATCATGCAGAGATGGCCGCTAAATTGATTTGTCTTTGTAGGCTCATAGGGCATAGCGCTATAAAGGATGTTAGGGATTATTTTGTTTAATTCTCCCCTTCTACAGATTACGAGCTGTCTTTGGACTATGGAGACATTCTTATCTGAACTACTGCTTGAAAATCACCTTTCTTTCATCTTCAGAGGAAGCCGAAAAGAACCAGGTTCGGTGCTTCTTGCTGATATGAACGATCTTAAAGGGAAAGACGTTGTTTGATGTTGTTTCTTCAGCTGCTCGCATTACCCTGGGAGACAAGGAGTGCAATATCAAGAAAGTGTAGCAATATGATGGAGTGGAAAGAAACTCGGACTGGTTAGCAACTGACCTGAATTCTAATCTCAGCTATGTCAATGACATGCAGTGTGGCTTTTGGTAAATGGTTTAATCTCTCTTGTGCTCCCACAACAAGACTCTGTCAGTAACAATGACCCCTTAGACCAGAATCTCAGAAGTAGGAAGGACCTCGGAGGCAATCTACCTAAACCTGAACAGGAATTCTCTTTATTACGCCCCTACAAAGGATCACCTAACTCTTGCTTGCAGACTTCTGGTAGGAGTGGATAATCTACTGTTCTCTACTACCAGAAGTGGGTAATCTCCTGCCTTCTGAGCCCATTATGAAGTTTCTCTTTATGTCAAAACAAAGTATGTCTTTATAAGTTCAACCCAGTTCCGCGTCCTGGGGCTAAGTCCAACAATTGTAATCTTTCCACACAACAGCTTTTTCACAGATGCAATATTACATGATAACTGTCTCCTGATAGCATAATTATCAATGTTAGTGTTTTATCCTTGTAACCAGGCTGAACTCCATGAAGGCAGAGACAGAGTCTTATTTAAAGTTTGTAATTTTCTCAGGTTCTAGCATTCTGGACACAGCTGATGATTAATGTTTGTTGAAATGAATGAATATGCTGCCACATAAAGCTCAGTGACATTTAAGGGCCTGCTAGGTGCACAAATGGCTTCAGTTTTTGCTAACAGTCTGTTGCTTGTTCTTGCAAAGCCTCTTAAGGGAAAGGGCCAGTGTGGTCTGCCTGCTGGGCTCAGCTACCTGGAGGTAGGTCTGATTGCTTCACAAGTTCAAATGACTCAACTCACCCTCTCAGATGAGCCTGTCAACCAACCAGGATGTGGGGTTACTTATAAGAAATTAGAAAGCCAAACAAGGAGAGCCTGGTATTGTGACTGAGAGCTGTAAATGCTGTTGGTCCTTTCACAGACCAGTTAAGGGGCTTGTGTATTTTAATACCACACCTGACTGCTCTTACCTCTTTCTACTTATCATGCTCTGCTCTCCACTTTAGGTATCTCTATCCCAGTCTTATCTGTTTCCTCTTCCTTGCCCCTCTATGAGCTCGAAGTGCTCTAGAGTAGAGAGTATCTCCAGTTCACCATTCTATCCCCTGGATGTTCCACAGGGTGTGGTCCATGGGTGCTCAGTATATGCTTGTTAAATGAATGTTCCATAGTAAGGCTCTGACATTCAAATGGTGCAGCCTGAGTAAGTCACTTAAGCTGAGTGCCAGTAAAATGACAGAAATGATGATAATAATAAAATAATAGTCGACCTTTATATAGCACATTAACATTTACAAAACCCTTCAGGACAAGAGTACATCCTGGTGACTGTCAGTACTAGCTTTGGCTGGGCTATCAATTCTCTCCTTAGCATTAGGCAGTTCTTCTGCCTATAATTCAGAGATAATACTCCTTTCCCCATACCTACTCTCATTGGGCTGAGGGGTTGGGGATGGGGGTGGGAGTGGATACTGATTTCCAGGAAGGTGTTACATGGGCCAATAAAAGTGACAATGGTAACTGACTGGGAGTACATGGGAACAGCTCAGTGGGATGTGGTGTTGGACAGTCTTGTTAGATTTCATAGAAAATGGGGGTCAGGCTAAGAATGCCTGTCTACCTGCAGGTAACAAGTCAACTCACCGATTATAGCCACTCAGAGAGAAGGCTCCTTGGGGAGACGCTGATGTGCTGCTCTTAAAGTAATAAATACATCTCTTGTGGATAATCACAAACCGCAATGGCCCTAGAGACAAAGAAGGGGAAAGTTTATTTTAATGTGTTTTTGCTGACTTAAAGAAATATAATTTTCCCAAAACACTCTTTGCCCTTGTCTCCACCTCACATTTCTATACTGCTATAGGCCTGCGAAACACTTTACCTGGGGTGGCTCATTTGCTCTTCAAAACTACCACTGGAAGTTGTACATTATTTCCCCCACCTTACAGATGAGGAAACTGAGGTTCAGAAAGATTGACTTTTTATTCATAATTAGTAGGTAGTAAGTATAAGGAGTTCAGATCCATACTCCAGTCTGGTCTGATTCCTTGTCTAAACAAAGGGTCACAAATCAACTGAGATTCATGAACCAAGTGTTATCCATGGATTTCCGAAAAACAAAAACACCATTGTCACATGCATGTTCTTTGTGCAGGCCATTCAAAACAAGCAATTCCAAAACAGAATGAATGATAAGCTTCTCTCATTCTAATAGAATTATAAGGATTCAGAACCCTAAGGGGCATTAGAAATCCTTTAGTACAATGCTGTCATTTGCTCAGAGTTGTTGAGAGTGCGGATTCAAAGCCAGGTCCAGCCCTCTTCCTAGCTTCAGAGGCAAACCAGAGGCAAACGATAGAGGATTTGGAAGATTTGGATGCTCCGATGGAGATCAAGTCTTCTTTTTGGACTTTTTTTCTAACACTGCATGATCAAGAGCATAAAATATTCGAAGGTGGTGTGGAAAGGGCACTGGATTTATAAGCCAAAGACCCGAGTGTGAATCTTAGATCTGCTACTTATTCTATGTGTGATGCTATGCAGAACATTCCAGGTCTCTGTTTCCTCATCTGTAAAATGAGATCAGACTAAACTACTTTGAAGATCTCTTCTACCTTTAAACTTGTGATCTATCACACGAAAAAAGCAAGTATGCGTGCTTTGCCTGACCCCAGAGGGCAGAGCTAGGAACGAAAATTAAGAATGTAAAGGCAGACTTCAGCGTACTACTAAAAAACAACCCCTTGCCCCCCACAACTTCCTAACAAATGGAATGAGTTCCTTGTCACTATTGGTATTCAAGACCCCTTGGGAGGAGATGAATGACATGGCTTCTGAGATTTTTTCCTAACTCTGGCACACCAACCTCTACCTACCTTCTCATCATGTGCCACTCCAAACCATGTCTCTGCAGAGGATGATATTAATAATAAATAATAGCAAGCATTTATAAAGCGCTTTTAAAGTTTGAAAAGCACTTTACATGCATTATCTCATTTGATTCTCACACCTACCCTATGAGGGTTTTTTTTAATTTAAAAATAAAAATTTTTTTAAAAAATACTTTAAAAATTAAAAAAATTTATTCTCATTTTTGCAAATGAAGAAACTGAGGCTGTCTGTGACTTGACCAAGGTCACACAGCTGGTAAGTGGTGTTCCCAAGTCCAAGAGCAGTGCTCTATGCACCGCACCACACAGCTGCCTGAAGGACGGAACAACCCTTTGGTTATGAGTCTTTGCACTTGACCAGGCAGGTCCTCAAATGGGGCACACAGTCCAGCACGGAATTATCCTCAAAGCTGTCTCATTGGTCCAGCCTTTGAGAATGAAGTGTTTCTTCTGCACCAATGTGGAGCATTAATGGAAGGACGTGAGCTGGGTTCAAATACCACCTCTTTGGGCCATGGTCCCTCTTCTGTGAGATGGGAGCACTGAAATACCCCTCGAAGTTTCCTTCTAGCTCTAAATGTCCCAAGCGTAGAAACAGTCTCAAAGCTTTTCTTTTCAGAAACATTAAGAAAGCATTTTAAAAGGATTCTGGTCTGCAGCCTTTCCAACTAATCTGGAATCTGTCACTTGGGAAACAGTGTCTTACTCCCCTCTCTCCGACTAGCCCAGCAAGAACTTGATTTAGGGTGCTAACAGGGCAAAGACTAGGGCAAGAGGCCCTTGACTGATTCCCCTAAGAGAAGTAGCCTCTTTCCCAAGGCTGTGAAGGAGATAATGGCTTATCTGCAAAAAGGAAGAAGTCTCTTAGATGACCTCAAGTAACCTGTAACCAGGTTGGATGTGTAGTTGGAGGGCCCTTAAGGAGAGTGATCACAGAGGGACTGAGTGGTTTTAAGAAAATGACTCTTCATGAACATATCCTCAAAGACTAATGATTCTTTTCTTCTGTGAAGCAATATTAATTTTTACCTGACCCTGAACTGTTTCACTGAGTTTTATCATATTGGGAAATTCCTTTTGTTCAAAATTCCTGTAAATGTTACTTCAAAAGTGTGTGGTGCTGGAGAGAGATCTCCTGCAAGAGGGGACTCTGCCAGTTTGGACATCCCTCCCACTAAGCTAGAAAAATGCTTGGATAAGGATAACAATAAATGAGCTAGAATGGTTTCTGACAGGTTTGTGCCTGCAATGCAAAGCACAGTATTAAAGGCTTTTTTCTTTTTTAATACAATAGATACTTTATGTTTATAAAGCACTTAACACTTTTCAAAGTACGTTGACAACCACACTCTCATTTGACCCTCTTAGGGACTATCTTGAAGTAGGGAGAATGGGAATTATCACCAACGTTTCAGGATGAGGGATCTGAGATAGAGATGAGTGAACTACCTAACATCCCACAGTTTAACAACAGTAGCCGAGTCTATGCCACAAAGCAAAGTCTCCCAACTCTCGGTCTTGTGTTCTCTTGGCTACATCAAGTTGGCTCCCTGAATATCTCTAGACTATTCTGATGGTACTGAGGCCCACTGTGGGAAAGGGTGGGTGACCAGATGGGCTTTAGGAGACACATAGGGAAAATAAGTGCACAAACTTACATTTTAGCAACTGCAGCTGGGTACCACCTTTCTTGTGAAGGTATCCGGACTTGACCACTCCCCCAGGCATTGTCAAGAGGTTCTGAGCTCCAATGGCCTTCATTGGCACAGGCCAGTGCTGCTCCTCTGAAGCCATCAGGCTGAAAATAATGGAAAAGAATGAGCTGGGTTTGGGACTTGGACAATTATTTTGAGAAAAAAAACAAGAGGGAAAAAAATTGAATGTACTTCTGGAAATAACAAATAAGATACAGCAGTCTCAAAGATTCCAGGAAGTATGTAACATGGCAGCTTTTGAGAAAATCCCCAGGGATTTTAAAAAATTGTTTGTTTTTGGAACGGCTTTGTGGATATTCAGATAGTTATGCCCTTAATATGAGCTAGAAGAACATGACTAATCTAAAGTTTAGTGGCACTAACTTTATTAAAATATTTATATTTCTTCCATCTTCTACATCTATCCCAATTCAACAAAATATGAAAAGTCAACTCTTTGTGTTACCCCTTATATTTCTGGTTTGCTTAATGCATATAGTGGCTATGAGGAAGCACTAATGACCACGTTAGTTGGCTGTCTCAACAAAGAGGCAGTATGGAATGAGATTACCAAATCAAAGGCCTTGGTACAAACTCTAGCTGCCTGGGTACACTGAACAAGTCACTTCTTTCTTGGTTTCTTCTGTATAATAAGGGGTTTGGACTATTTGGGGGGGGGGGGAGGTCAGGCTAGTGATTTTATTGGTACGGGGAACTCCCTGTGAATAACCTCCCTCACCCAATGCAAACACCTGCTCTGCAATTTATAATCTCAGAGAACCATCAGGGACTCTGAGATTAAATCATCTGCCTATATTCATTCTGTCAGAGACTAAGCTATTTTTAAGCTTCCTTTAAGTTCTAAATTGTATGATTCTATATTACCATACATATAATGCTTTACAAAGCACTTTCTTTATAGCAACACTGCGAGATAAGTGAGCAGCAAGGTACATTGGAAATGATGGTGAATCTAGAATCAGAAGACCTGAGTTCAAATCCTGATTCTGACATTTATCACCTATGTGAATCAACAAACATTTATTAATGGCCTCCTATGTGCCAAGCATCTTGCTAAGAGATGGGGATAAAAGAAACATAGAAACAGGTCCCTAGTCCCAAGGAGCTCACATTCTAACAAAAAGAAAAGCAATACTGGCTTCTCAAACTTTGATGGAGACTTTTAAGTAATTTAACCTCTGGACCTCAATTTCTTTATCTTTAAAACACAAGGGTTGGAGGAAACGACTCTTTTAGCTCTAAACTCTGATGTATCATCCTCTTTACAGATGTGGAAACTGAGGCTCAGAGGGAAAGGGACATGCCTAAGGGTTACAAAATCTTTAGTGGCAAATGCTCAAACTCAAAGCCAAATCTTTTGACTCCAAGTCTAATGCTCATTCAATTAATTTCATTTCCCATCACAAATATCAAGACCTACTGTGTGCCAGCCCATGGAAAGATACACAGTTTAGGTACATACTGAGATTCTGTCCACACAGTATCTAGCAGGGTGGTAAGCTACACAGATAAATATAATATATATCATTACATGAGAAATGCATTACAGCAGTGCAAATAAAGTGCTATATAAGGTCTGAGGAAGAAAAGCTTGCTGTGACAGAAAACTGGGGGAAACAAAAATGCTTTTGCTTTATGAAATGATAATCTTCCAGCTAACAGCCATACTCCAGGGGAGTATGACAGGAAGAAATCAAAAGTTTGCCCAAAGTAGAGGGTTTCTTGCCAGTTTAGAAAAACACTCTAATTCAGCAGGAGAATGCTGACTACGCTCTCCGGGAAGAATACCTGTAGGAGGTGTATATGAGATAAAATGCACTGGACACCTTCTCTCGTCCTCTCTGCTGGCAACACAAGATCCATCACAGCAAAGCACTCCCCACTATGGCCGTCCGTGTCAATTGCAGCTGTTTAACTGAGAACCATCCTTTGATCTTGGGTAAGCTTCAGGGGACAGCAGGAGCAGGGTTCTTTCCCTGAGAACCAGTTTCACCTGCCTGGTACGGCACAAAAGGTTCTTCTTTCTTTCCCTGACAGTTAGAATCAGGGTTACTTACTAGGTTGGCTGAGGGCATGGAGAATTAACCAGCACCTCTCACTCAGCCACAGCCCCGTGACAGAGGACTGGTCTGAAATGCTACCTTTTTTATGTGAAAGAAAATCTTTCTTTACAGTGGAATTGACTTAAAGAAAAACAAACAAACAAAAACTGACCAAAACACTTTAATAAATCATACTAGTAATGAAATTTCAAGTTTTCCATAGCATTTTAAAGTCATGGTACTTTGCTTACAAAAAAACTATAAGGCAGGTAAGTGAAGGCATTATTTTCCTCATTTGACAGACTCAGAGGGGTTAAGCGATTTGCTCACGGTCACACAGCTAGTAATCGTTAGGAGCCCAGACTTGAACTAAGGTTTTGTCTTCCAAAGACCAATGCTCGTTCTACTATGCTCTTCTCCTCACTGACTGCTACTAACAAACCATTCAGAATAGAGAGACTGGGGGCAAGAAGTTATATCTCAATGGAGCACACTCCCCACCCCCACCCCCTTCAAAAAAGAAAAAACAAAGAGACACCAGCCTCACATACACACAAAGCAAAATATGTTCTGGGTTAGACTGAGAAGACACATAATGAAACATGAAAAGGAAACATGCCTCCCTCCCTCCTCCCCAAGCCGCTCTGTAGGAAAAGGCGAGGCATTTGCTCAACCCTCATTTCCAGTTCATCAGCTAAAAAACATGAGCTGGACACAGAAAGACTCACATTGATATTAAAAAGAAAAGGAGGGGCTGCCTGGTTTGATGAGATAGAGTCCTCTCAGCAGTTCCATGTACTCATACCACACGTGGCCGTACAATGGAAAGAGGCTGGGGCTTCATCTTGGTGCACTGATTTCATTAAAAAAAATAATAACAAATACAAAAACCAAAACCCCAACTATCCTGCTCATTCCTTAAATAGATTAAAAACCACCCGGAGGTTTGGGAGCTTGGTGATCCTCAGGCAGTTAATTCCAGGGAGACACACAGACACACACAGAAACACAGAGCATTTGCTCTCCTTTGTTTAGGAGAGAAGACCAGGAGGTGTGACCTGCATGACAAGTAACTTACTGCTCCCAGGCACCGTCCTTCCTATCCTGGACATGAAGGCAACTTGCACAGCCCTCCATCATCTGCTTCTTGGAGGAGCTGCCTTGACCAGCTCTCAGCCTCTCCTTACACCTGCAGGCTTCCAGGTCTCCCTCAAAGCTAGCCCCAATTCCTGACAGTCTCTTCAATGCCTCCACCGCTTTCTGACCCTTAACGGTCCAGCCTTCCATCTCTCCACCTGATTGCCTTCCCTCTAACTGTTCAATGTTTTCTCCGTCCCAGAACAAATCCTCTGTTCAGTCGGCTCTTCCCAAATCACCTCTCGCTGGAGACTTCCTTCCTCTATTTCCTGGCATCCCCGGCTTCTTTTCTCAAGTAAGCATTTCTTGCTCTCTTACCTCCCTCCTCTCTTGCCAATGCTGCCCCCCAAAGTGCACGACCACATCTGCTCTCTTATTTCCCTAAGGAATGCAGGGCTTTTCTGCAGAAGCCACCTCATGAGGGTTTTGACTTCAATGTGATTGTTTTTCTCCCCTGCCCCACCCTCACCCCAGCTCTCCCACCTCCCAGAATTTAGATGAAGAAAGAGGAAGCTGAATCCATTGGGGTGCTAGATGGCAGGCTGAGAGGAGGGGGCAGCAGAGAAGGGATAAAGAAAGCATGAAGCAATCCAGGGAAAAGGAGGCAGCCTGCAGACCAACGTGGTGAGGAATAAACAGAGACAGGGTGGACCCTATTTATGAGTCAAGGTATCATTTGGCTCCCGAGACACACAGAGATAGACTTCAGCAATAACAGCAACAGCTATAAGTCAAATGAACATGTTCTCACATGTACTCAATGCAGGCAGTTTTTTGTCATTTACAGATTCTTTGAGACACACCCACAGCTATCAGTAATAACACCGCTAAACAGAAGGGCTACACTCTATTCATACACTGGGTAGTATCGATACACCCACCATTCAGTAAGTATTGAGTATCTACTGTATACCGTGCCAGGGGCTGAAGAAAACAAAAAGATGAGAACAAGGAGATTTTTAACAAATTCAAAACTATACATTGTTAGATGTAGAATGGAATTTAGAGGTCACTTGGTCCAGTTCCCTCATTTTGTAGATATGGAATCTGAGGCTCTGAGAGTTAACTGTACAAGATCACACAGCTAGTCAGTAGTTGAGCTCAGCCATACGTTGGCTCTAAGGCTCAGTTCAAGCCCTATCGCCCTCCAGGAAGTCTTTTCTGACCATGTCCCAGCCCACAACCACTGAGATTTCCTTTCTCTAAAGCTCTGATTATCCATATGGATCATTTGACATAGAATAATGTATCCTGCCATGTTTTTTTTTTAAATTTAACGTTGCATGCCATTGTACCTCTGACTAGGCTCATGAACTCCTTAATAGTAAAGAGCTATACCTTATATTTCTCCATATCCCCTTCAGTGCTCAAGTGGCAAGACCCTGTATACATTATGTACTTCACAAATAAACATCTATGGAATGAATAGATCTGCAAAGAGATGCATAAGAAACCTATCCCCCCCCCAAAAGCAGCTGTTGTTCCTAAATAGCTGGAGATAAAACTCTTAACTCCTGCCCATGCCCTTCTGAAAAAGTTGAAGTGACAGGGGTTCAGGGTGGAGATGTTCTAAACCCTGCCAAAGGCAAAGGGGTCTTTTGTCGTTGTGAGGCTGCCTACTTCCTTAAGTCACCTGATATATAATGGTCTGAATTAATTCAGCAGTGAGCAATAATGGAATTTTGGAGCTGAAAAGAAGCTCAATCCTCTCATTTTATAGAGTGTAAAACTGAAGTTCAGAGAGGAAATTACTTTTCCATTGTTACAGAGCAAATGACCTAGCTGAGGAGGCACCAAAACACAGTTTCTCTTTGACTCACAAGCCCGGCACAGTTTCCACTATAGCGTAAAGCCTCTTGTAATATTTCTGAATGATTTATTTCCTATAGAATTCCCATGGTGTCTCTCTGATTAGACTGTGAGTTTCTTGAGACCAGGCACAATTTTTTTGCTTTTCTTTGTAGCTTCGGTGCCTAGCAGTTGAGGCAATGTGTAGGTAGGCACACAGTAGGTGCTTAATAAATACCTGTTGACTTGTCATAATAAAACCAAAGGCTGCAGAGGTGAGAGAGATCCTAATGAGTATCTAGACCAGAGGTCTGGTGAAATCTGGTAGAGATATCTCAGAATAATGCTTATTCCATAATTGGCGTTTATTCAGTTGTGTCTGTCTCTTCCTGACCCCATGTGGCCTTTGATTGGCAAAGATGCTGGAGCGGTTTATCACTTCCTTCTCCAGCTCATTTTAAGTTTACAGATGAGGAAACTGAGGCAAACAGGGTTCAATGATTCGCCCAGGATCACAGGGATCTGAACTCAGGAAAATGAGTCTTTCCGACTCCAGACCAGGCAGTCTAATCATTGTTCCACCTAGCTGCCCCACTCAGAACTGAAGGAAATGCTCAATTCTAATAAGAGGTTAGAGAGAGATGTAATTTCCCCTCTTATCTGACTCACAGTCCCCCTGAAATCTTTCCATGGACACCAGGTTGAGAATCCCTGTTCTAGGCCAACTCCATTTTACACATAAGGACATTAAGACCCAGAGAGATTGCCCAAGGTTATGTAGGCAGCATGGGACGGCCAGGATTCCAATCTGGGTCTTCTACAGCTTCTACTGTCTCTCATCTCAGACAGTGCCTGAGACAAGGTGACTGTTTAATAATTACCTGTTGACTGTCTGACTAGAATGAATTCAAGTCACACCTCCATGACCTACTTACTTACTAGCTGTGACCCTGAGCAATTTACTACCATTGAGATTCATTTTCTATACCTGTAAAATGAGGAAGATAATATCCTACTACTTGGCTCACAAAGTTGTCCAGAAAAAACTTTAAAAACCTTCAAGTGCCGTGGGAATGTGAATGTGTATTCTATGTGTCCTATGTTTTACAGTTTAGCCCAGTGGGTAGAGTGCTGGGCTTGGAGTCAGGAAGACTTGAAATCCTGTCTTGGATATTTTGAAGCTGTGTGACTTAGGGTCACCTCTTTTACCCTCAGTTTTCTTATCTGTCAAATGGGGATAATAACAGAACATACTTCTAGGGTTTTGAGGATCTAATGAGATAATAATATATAAAAAAGTCTTTGCAAATCTCAAAAGCTCTGATTGTTATTGTATTATTCTTGCCATTCCATGCCTCTCCTGTGACTGACTCTTCACATCCCTCAGGGGTAAGGGGACAGGTGGTAGGTATTATAGCCCTTTAACAAAGGAAGAAATCTGGGCTCTGAGAAGCAGCAAAGTGATTCATCCAGAGAAACACGATGTATAAATGGCAGAGCTACGATTGGAGGACCAGAAAAGACTCAGTCTTTGTCTGCAAGACACGTAACCAAAATAGAAAGGAACATATCCTCCAAAAAATTAATAACAACTCCCAGCCTCCTCAAGTATCAACCATGACACATAATACCTTACCAGCAGAGTGACTGGGAAGAGGGAGAGAAAAAGAGGCTGGAAAAGGAACCACATTAGACTCAGGAGAGATGGGTCTAGGCATGAACCTCTCTATTTCCTCTGGCTGTAGGCTCCCTGAAAGCAGAGACTATCTTCTGCCTGTGCTTAGCATAGTACTGGCATACAGTAGGTGCTAAGAACTGTTTACTGACAGTTCACAAAAGAGAGCGGTCATAAGTCATCAGTCCACCTGAGAAAACCAATGATGGGATCTTTCAAGGTCCAGCTCAAATCCCTCCTCTGCTCTGAAGCCTTTTTCTACTTTTAGTCCACTGATGTCTCTTCCTCTGAACCTCTTCTAGTGATCATAGGCTATCCAAGTCATTTATTTCATTTTACTGTAAATAATTATTTTACTTTATTTTGCTAATAAATACTTAATATTGCCAGTGTCTGGTAACACTCCAGGGGATTGAACTTTTCATTCATTTATGCTGTTTCTCCCCAAGTAGTCCAGCTAGTAGTCCTTGAGGGTCATGACTGTGCCCTGGTGTACATTCAACAGTATGCCAAACAAGATGTTTTACCAACAACAAATGCTCAGGGAATGTTTGTTGAGTGAATAATAATAACAACAGCTCACATTTCTTTAGCTCTTTAAGATTCAACAAAGCATTCTGCTCAAAACACTCCTGTAAGATCAGTTGTGTATATATGGTTACATCCTCATGTTACAGATGGAGAAAATGAGGTTCCGAGATTAAATGACCTGTCCGAGGTCATATGGGAAGAAATAGCAATGGTAAGATTTTCCAGTCCTCTAGTTTAAAATCCACTTTTTACTCCATGCCACTTGTGACAATTAAGATAATTCTGAAAGACATAGTTTCTGGATAATTTAAACATTTTTTATTAATAAGGCTGGCAGATTATTAATAAAAGGATAATTATTTGACCATCTCTCTTAGATAAAGACAATCATGGGGGCTCAGAACTTATATGAACAGTGGCAGTCATCAATTCTGATTAACACAACAGAGGTGGGCTATATTACAATGAGAGACTGAGAGTGACAGGATGTCACCCTTGGAGAGAGAAACTCTCTCTCTCTACTCAGACCATCTCCAGGCTGGGGCTATCTAGGCAAAAGGATCTGTCTCCAGCCAAGCTTGACTGAATGGAACTTACTTGAGATTAGAGACTCCTTGCAGGGTTGGGTTGGGTCAGATAGAAGAGTAGTTTAACTTGACTTTCAGACACTAAAAAGACTTTCAGACTTAAAAAGAAAAAAGAAAGAGGGAACTTGGAATCCCTGGATCGTTAATTATTAACAATCATTTCTCTCATGCCTCAACAATTCACAACACAATGCAATAATAAGAATAATCAACGTACTGTGCTAAGTACTTACCCAAATCTCATCTCATCTGATTCTCATGTAACTCTGAGAAGTTGGTGATTACCTTCATTTTACAACTGACTCAGACACCTAACTGTGCTATACTTTCCAAAGCACTTGCATTACTGCTGCTTTCTCTGAAGAAGATAAAGCTGAAACTTCCCATTGCCACAAAACAATTCTGGTGGTTAGAAAATAGCATTTGGAAAATGTAGCTTAATTCAAACCTCCCCAAATTCCACTTTGTGTCCAAATGACCATCTCAGCGCACCAGGATGCAGTGTGGGAGGCTTCTGCAACCCAGTTGAAAAGTTAGACCAAACCATCCAATCCATTCCCCACTCTCTCTCTTTACACAAACTCCATCAAATTACATAAGGCCTAGCTGAGCTGAAGCTCTAACTGTAAGGCTTTGCCTTCCCTAGGTTAAGAGAGCTGAATTTGGCTGTGTTCAGAGGCTGTTCTCCAACACAAATGTTCCACAAGGATGCAAATCCCTGTTTGCTGAGAGAACTCTAAAACAAAATTCTCACATGCAGTCCACTGAGCCACAGCTGCCCTTCCTTCCCAGGCAGCCTGCCTGTTCAAGAACAGTCCTCCTCGATGGGGCCTTGGGATCCTGGTATATTCACATCTGGTGATAACTCAGCCCAAATTTCATGTGGCAGCTAATGCTGCAGCTGTTATTTCTAATCTGATTCCTGTAAGAGGCAGAGCCAGGATCTGTCACAGCACAAGTAATCAGAGGACCCAGTTCAACTCAACAGAAAACTTATTAAACCTACCAATGTCCAAAGTGCTCCACTTCAGGATACAAAGCTGGGAAATGACACACTCCATGCCCTCAGGGAGTTTACTATTTAATGGGGGAATGACCAGTCCAGAAGATGACTTAAGGTAGGGTGGGATCATCAGGACAATGGAGTGATCCAGATACAGTTATCTAGGAAAAGTTAGGGAGGGAGAGGATTGGGGAAGATTTTATGGAGAATGAAGGATTCTGAACTGGACTCAAAGGACAAAATGGTTTTCAACAGGCAGAGATGTGGAAAGAGTAAGTTCCAAGCACAGGGAATGGACTATGCAAATGAATGAAGGCTAGAGAAGAAATGTTGAAGATTAGAAAACAGAGAGCAGTCTTATTTGGCTGGATGATAACATGCATATGACGTAGAATAAAAAAACAGGGCTGGAAAAAAAGAGTGAAACCAGATTATGGGGGGAGGAACCTTAAAAACCATGATTAGGGGCTCATACTTTATTTAATAGGTAAATGGAAACCATAGCAGGGCTCTCAGCAAAGGAGTGACATAGGCAGACTTGGGAAGATAATTTTGGTAGTCACGTAAATGATGGAGTGGAGAAGGGGTACAGTGATGAGAGGAAAGGCCTGTAATCTCCAAAAATGAAACTGTCCATTGAGTATGCCCCTGTGCAAGAACCAGGATGTCATCAGAAATGCTGTTGGAGATGTCACTTCCCATGAATTTCCTGGTGCATTGTAATGATGAGGAGAAAAAAGAGGGAAGTGGCATGAGGCACAGCCCCAAACACCCAGTATTGCAAAATACGGGGTTAAAAACAAAGCATGATGGAAATTCAATTGCTGTAGCACAACAACTGCATCATTTTGGTATTTGCAGGCAAATTCATTGAAACTTCCCAAGGCAAAGTCTGAGAGTTTCTTTACAGTGGAACTGACTTAAAGAAAAAAAAAAAAAAAAACAAAAATAAGACTGCCCTTGGTCCTGACTGGCACTCAACTCAATTTTAATGATTATTTAACTGATGCCACCTGAAAGCCCAATCATAGGGAACATGGTAGTAGTAGCAGCACAGTAGCTAACATCTATATAGAAATTTAAGGATAATTTTTCTAGCCACACAAATGACAAACTGGGGAAGAGGTACAGTGGTGAAGTCTCAGCACCACTAAAAGGGAAATATATCCATGCACCAATACAAGATTTATCCATTTATCCCAAATGAGATTTTCATTTCATGTGATCCTTCAATAATCCTGGAGCTAGGTACTATTTTTATCCTTCCCTTACCTATAAGGAAACTGAGTCTGGGAAAGGTTAAGTGATTTGTCAAAGGTCCCACCAAGTATATGAAGCAGGATCTAAACTCAGAATCTTCTGGACTCTAACTCTAACTCTATCCCCACACCACCTTGCTCAGGAGGGAAGCTGGAGAAACTCCAGTTCCACTGGGGGTAGCAAAAGAAAGAATCACTATCCCTCCCTAAAGTTAAGTCGCTGGATTCCTATTTCCTCCCTACCTTTGTCATACCCATTTTCAGAACTAGAAGAAACCTTAAAGATGCATAGAAACTAGGGAAACAGAGCCTCTAAATTGGTGAACAGGAAAAGATACCATATGATCAGACACCAAGCTTGCTGAGAGGACTTTAAAATAAAATTCTCACATGCAGTCCACCAAGTCATGGCTACTTTTCCTTCTCTGCCTGGTTCCTCGATGGAGTCTTGGGACCCTGGTATATGAGAGAAGTCAAGTCAAGGGAGTAGAAACTCTGGGGAAAGGGGAGGGTAGACACAGCAGGGATAAGAGTATGCAGGGCTTTCTGGAATAGGAGGCAGGGTTTCAATTCAAACCATTCCAAGGGATGACCACATCAAAGAGGGAAAAAGTGCCAGGATGAAGCAGCCAGGTGCTGTCTTCAAGATTTTTCCAAGGAAAGAGGACAGGTGCACATATAATCACAATCTAAAAATATGATAAGTACATAGGGGAAGGGCACAGTATTGAGTACTGAGATGAGTATAATAAAGCACAGACCACCATTTGTGGGAGGAAGCGTGTATCCAAGCTCCCCCTAAACTGACTGTGAGGCCTGGGTGCCATTCTCCTCAAATATAAAATGGCATTCAAAAGATCACAGCTTTAGAGCTGAAAGAGACCTAAGAAGTTATAGAATTCCACCCCCCACCTGCCCTCCCCTGATAAAAGCCTCATTTCTAAAATATAAAGAGGACTGAGTCAAATGTATAAGAATATATCATTACCCAATTGATAAATGGTCAAAGTATATAAACAGGCAATTTTTGGAGGAAGAAATTAAAGCTAACTATAGTCATATGAAAAAATGCTCTAAATCACTATTGATTAGAGCAGTGGCTCTCAACCCTCCTAATGCCAGGACCCTTTAATAGTCATATGTGGGTGGACCTGCCTGGAGACAGATAGAGGAAATTTATGAGGCACAGAAATATGAGCTTTCCGATGGTCTTAGGCAACCCCTGTGACCCCTGCGAAAGGGTCATTTGACCCCAAAGGGGTTGCTACCCACAGGTTGAGAACCGCTGGATTAGAGAGATGCTAATCAAAACAGCTCTGAGGATACCACATTATACCTATCAGATTGACTAACATGATGAAACAGGAAAATGATAAATAGTGGAGAAGATTTGGGAAAGTTGGAACACTAATTCATTATTGGTGGAGTTGTAAGCTGATCCAACCATTCTTGAGAGCAATTTGGAACTATGCCCAAAAGGCTACAAAAATGTACATACCCTTTGACCCAGCAATACTAGCTCTAGGACTGTATCCCAAAGAGATCATAAAAATGGAAAAAGGGCCCACATGTACAAAAATATTTATAGCAGCTCTTTTTGTGCTGGCCAAGAACTGGAAATCAAGGGGATGCCCATCAATTGGGGAATGACTGAACAAGTTGTGGTATATGAATATAATGGGATACTATTGTGCTATAAGAAATGATGTAATAGGTAGACTTAAGAAAAATCTGGAAAGACATAAGAACTGAGTCAAGTGAGCAGAAACAGGAGAACATTGTACACAGTAATCACAGTGTGCGATGACTGACTTTAATAGATTTAGTTCTTCTCAGAAATGCAATGATCTAAAACAATTTCAAAAGACTCATGATGAAAAATGCCATCTACATCCAAAAAAAGAAATATGGAATCTGAATGAAGATTGAAGCAGACTTTTCTTTTTTTGTTTGTTTGCTTTGCTTTATGTTTTTCTTTCTCTTAGTTACTCCCATTCGTTCTAATTCTTCTATACAACATGAGTAATGTGAAAATATGTTTAATAGGAATGTATATGTAGAGCCTTTTATCAGATTGTATGCCATCTTGGGGAAGGGGAGGGGAAGGAAGGGAGAAAATTAAAAACTTATGGAAGTGAATGTTGAAAATAAAAAAAACGACAACAAAAGAAAATAAAAATGTAAAAAAATGAGGAAACTGAGGCCCAGAAGATCATCTACTTTACCTTCTTCATCAGTTTGTAAAACAGGTAAAGGGTAAAATGGGGTAATAATACATGTGAAAATAATTCTTTAGTAGAATATTCAATATAAGGACCAATTATTTTTCTTTTTTAAGTTTCTAGCAATAACTTGGGGGATGGATTTCAAAGATAGGAAGGTTTGCCTGAAAAGTGAATTGGACAATTATAGATAAGCTACCCATGAGTCCAGGAGCCTCAGGGAGTAAGACGTCACATCTCTCAAGTCTAGGGTCAGTCAACAGAAACTCTGAACCAGGTCCATGCATGTATGTCTGTACACACACACGTACATACACATGCACATGAAAATGCACACACACACACACACACAAACACACGCAAAAGGGTTCAAGAAGAATTGTGTGGGTCAGCTGGCCAGAAACTTTCTGCAACTCTGTGGGGAAATGCAGTCCCACAGCTGAGCACAGGACTTCCGGCTCCGTCTCACCATGAGAAAGTAAGAAAAAAACACCTCCTGCCTTCACTGAAGGGGAAGCCACAGTACAAGTCCCTCCCCTGACCACACTGCAACTGAGGTGAGGAAGCCAGCATTGTCTGGGTGAGAAATTGGGGAAGCTCTGGTTCCAGTGGGGAGCGAAAAGGAGAGAATTACTACTGCTTTCTAAAGGGTTAACTTGCTGGCTTCATATCCCTCTGCCTGTCACATCCGTTTTTTAGAGCTAAAAGAACCCTTAGAGATGTATAGAGATTACAGACACCTGCAAAACTGCAGGATACTCCCCCCACCCCCACCCCCGACTTTGGAGTAGAATGTAAAGAGTGTTGGATTTGGGATTAGAAAACCCAGTGAGAGACCTCAAGCCAATCAATTTCCATCTCTAGACTCCCAGTATTCTCAGTTATGAAGGACAGGGATGAATGAGATGCCCTTTAAGTATCACCCCCATCCCCAAATTCAGATACATTTAATGAGCAATGAGTCACAAAGGAGCAGTCATGTGGAATGCCCATTCCATACAATCTATTGGTAACTGTAGTTCATATGGACCTCTTGCTTTCCTATCCCTAGATTCCACCCTGACCCTGCTTTATTGCATCTCTGATAGCATTTATTTTGATACTTGAACCCATTCAGTTTAACAGCTTTGTTCTCTGTGAAGCTTTCCCTGATGCTCCATCATGAAGAACTAATCTTCTCTTCCGTCAAATGACTAGAGTATTCTGTCCTTTTTTGTGGAACTTGTCACATTCTGCCTTGTCCTATAATTATCTGAATCTATACCACTGCAGATTCCCTGAGGACAGAGACCAGGTGTTATCTGAATGTTGTATACTCCTACCCATAGGTCTAGAAATATTTTTCCTATTGAACTTTATGTCACCCACAACACCTTGCACTTAGGGGCACTAGGTAAACGACTTTAAAAAAAAAATGAACTAATTCACTACCATATGACAGTAAAAGTTCTTAAATTATTTTCTAATTGATTCATGCTAGTCTTTTCTCCCCCAGAGATGAAAGGCAAGGCTAAAGTTGTCTTCTTTGGGCTCCCCACCACTTCTGACACTTAAAGGAAAAAGTGTCATGTCAAGAAGACATCCTTAGGTTCTACTTCACACCCATCAGATTAGCAAAATGACAACAAAAGGAAAATGACAAATGTTGACAGGCTATGGGAAAACAGGTACATTGAAGGTGAACTGTGAATTGGTCCAACCATTCCGGAAAGCAGTTTGAACTATGCCCCCAAAGTCACTAACCTGCATATCCTCTGACCCAGTGTTACTACTACTAGGTTTATATAACAAAAGAGATCAAAGAAAGAGGAAAAGGACCTACACATGCAAAAATATTTATAGCAAATCTTTTTGTTGTGGTAAAGGGCTGGAGATGAAGAGAGTACTCATCAAGGGAGGATTCCACAGAGAGAAGGAAAGTCAGTAGGAAATCCAAACAGACAGGAGGGCTTAGAAAAGAAGATGTTGAATGTACTGCATAGTTGGAGAGAGAAGCAAGCTGTATGTGGTATGAAGTCATGGTTGCTTAAGCGGTCCCCTTTTCCTGTTCTGCTTTTTACTTAGAAGTATATATTTTGTTAGGTATTTAAGATCAGAATAGAGAAAATAAAAAAATAAGAAAAAACAAGACATATCAAGGTAAGGTGGGCTGTGAAAATTTAGGAAGGGAAATACTTTCGGGAAATATTTGTATGCAACTTTTTCCTGACCAAACCAATAACCCCAAATATGGCTCCCTTCCTTTCCACCAAAAAAGGGAGGTTGTAGGATAGAGCAGTAGACCTGGAGTCTGGAGACTTCAGTTTGAATTTTACTTCAGACAATGATTAGTTTTGTGAATCATGAGTAAAACGGGAATAATACACTACCTCCATCACAGGACTGTGCTGTGAAAAAAAGCACTTTGGGTACCTGAAACTGCTGTGGAAATGGACTTAATGTTTATGTGATTTTTCTCCTTTAGAAAGCTTCTGGGATCTGATGGTAAAGGGTACCCAGACCAACCCAAACTGAGATAGTGCTCTTCTTTTGGCTCTTCTATCCTCCCTCTCCCTATAACCCACCTGTGCTGCAACACACTCTAGACAGAGTGCTCCATTTTAGGTAATATTTTCCCCCAAAAGTGAAATGAAAGAGAATGCATCAAGGCTTTGTATGACTATCTGACTCCAAATTTAGCTCTAGAAACACTAAAGTTGAAGTGCTCCAATACCTTTCTGGGGAAGTCAGTCAAAGTACTGACTTCAAAGTACTGTTAAACATACTTTGATAACATTATAAATTGTAAATATGGAATCAGAATCACTCTCCTGTCCATTCTCTTTGAAATAATTAGTTAAGGCCTCTCCTACTGCTTCCCAATCTGGTCCTCAGATCTGAGAGCCGTTTGGGTGCCATGGAGCTGCTTTATAGACTCATGAGAGCCCTACAAATATGGAGGCGGCACATTAGGGTGGAAGATATGGTGGGCACTGAAGGATTTGGAGTCAGAAGACCTGGGTTTAGAGCCTTAGTGTCTCATTCTTAAAATGGGAATAGTGTTGACACGAGCTACCAGAAATGGCAGTTGTAAAGAAAATATTATGTAAACCTCAGACCCCTATAGAGATGAAGTTGCCATGACCATGGAGACTTGCCCTCTTATTCACAATTGACTCAAATTATGGTAGCTGGGTTGGTGAAGAAGGAAAACTCTGCAGGTCTATAAAAATTCCTGCCAACCTAGAAAGGCCTTGGGTCTAGCTGTCAACAGTCCAGAGGGATTTTCTATACAATCCAGATGTGAGGGCCATTCCCTTTTGAAAAGTTAGGTGAAGGAAACATGCTTTGGTTGCTATGTGATATTTTAACTCATGATTTGACAGATTTAGATATAAAGATAGACAGATAGATGGAAGGGCCCTTAAAGATAATCGAATGCATCTCTCCTACCCTATTTAGACAACAAGGAAAATGATGCTTAGACAATGACTAGTCCACGGTCACATACACAAATGGCAGGGCTGGGATTTGAATCTAGGTCCTCTTACTCCCAATACAGTACTCTGTCCACAGCTCAACTCACTTCTGATTTCCAGTGTACTACCTGCTCTTCTAGAAATTATGATAAAAGTTACTACTTTTCAAGAAAGAGGGAAGCATGCACAGCTCTTAAATTCTATGGATTTCATGGTTTTGTAAGAAGAGCAAAACAGCACAGGATCTACAGTAACAAATCTTCACTCACTGAAATAATTGTTTTTGGTCCAAAGACACCTTCGCCAAGATGTGAGTTTAGTATTCATCAAGCCCGAGTCCTCTATAGTAAGAAATGTACACATAGTCTATTAAATGGTGACAGTTATGATGAACATCAATACACTCCAAAAGTCTCCTTGGTGTTTTGAGTTTTACCTGCGTCCATCTATCTAGCACTTTACTGCTAAAAAGCATTTTACTAACTCGGAGTGTTACTACGCTTCATAAGGCAGGTAGTAGGAATACTTTTACCCCCATTTGATAGAACAGAGGCTCAGAAATGAACTGACTTTCCCAAGATCCCACAGTTAATAAGGGATAAAACCAAAGCATGAACTTGGGGCTCCTAATTTCATGTCCAATTTTATTTCTACTGGACTCTAAGCTCCTTGAAGGCAGACACTATGTTGTTTTTCACCTTTGTATCTGTAGTAACAAATATAATCTATTGTCCGCTGCAAATATTTAATAAACGTTGAATTGAATTTGGACTTCACTACAATGTCTCCAGTATGTCTGGATCTAGAACCTTATTCTTAACCAGTACAGCTAGGCCCAATTAATTTGGATAATGAATCCACATAAAGTAGTCCCATTATTTGAATCAGAACTGGATATTTCTACTGGGCTTGAACCAAATACCATATTTTCATATAATTATAGTTGCTATGTTTTATATATAATTATATTTCATACTATTCAAAATATAATTATATGTAAAACACAGTCATTGGTTCTATCCCAATGGAAATATACAGAGCAGATTCAAATAATGGGACCTCTTCATGGGATTCATTATTCATAGAAATTAGGATGTAGCTGTATTCCAGAGGAATTTTGTGCAAGTTTCTTGTTCTTTTTTGGGCCTCAGTTTCCTTATTTGGGAAATGAGAGGGTTGGATGAAATCACGGCTAAATTTTCTTACCACTCAAATATTCTATAATCCCATCTCAAATTCCTAATAATTAACCATGTCTACATTTCAGAAAGCAGTGAGTTCTTCCATCTACCATCACTGGAAATCTTCAACATTGTTAGAGATTCCACTGAAGAGAGTTACTCCTCAGAGAAGAGTTAGACTAGATTAGCTCTGAGGTCTGGCCCTCTACTACCAACCATCAGAACATGAGGGTTAATATCATTTCACTGAGCCTCAGTCGCCTTATCTGTAAAATGGTGATGGTGACACACCGCTCAACTTTCAGGGCTACTGAGAAGAAAGTACTTGATAAAATTCAAAGTGCTACGGAAATAAAAGTTACTTGTTTTATCATCATCATGCTCCTCACTGTTTTAAGGTCCAACTAGGGTGGAACAAGAGCCTTGGATTCCTGGTTTCCCACCCGAACTGTGCTCTCCCCTCTTACAGCTGCATAAGATAGCATGCTGTACTGGAGAAAGCCCTGAAGTCAGAAGACTGGAGAGAATTCTGGCTCTGCTTCTTTCAGCTTGTGAGAACTTAGGCAAATCAATCTCCCTGGACTTCAGTTTCCTGATCTTTAAAAATGAGGACAGATGAGGCAATCTCTAGAATTCCTTCCAACTGGAAATTCTATGAGTCCTTTGACCATAAAGAGGCATCTTAAGGCAAATGTTATTATAAATAGTACAATTAGAGAGAGAGAAAAAAAAAAGAAAAGAAAAGGATCTTGTTCCCCAAGACACTAACCTGAAAGTATTTACTCTACACATGGCTTTCTTGCTGTAGGCTGGACCCAGTATGTATTTTCTTTGTACCGATGAATCCATCAATTTCTCAGAGTCTGGGAGAAGAGACTAGGGAGGGCATCCCTGATTCTCCTGTGGACTTGACAGGCCAACATGACATGAAATTCCTCTCAGGAGCTCCCCTAGCTAGGTTTTGGTCAAGTTGGGCTGTTGAGCAGTGACTAGTTTCCTTTGCTCTCTGTCTGACTTCCTGTTGCTCAGGGGGTATAAGGGAAAGGGGGCGGGGAGGGCCACTGGACAGCCTCACGAAAAGCCCCACATTTCCTGACTTTCCTCAGGCAGTGTGAAGAATCTGAAACTTGAGAGAATGCTGGCAGTCAAGGGCTAGATCATTTCTACTTATGTGGAAAAAAAGAAAAAAACCAACAACCCCACAGCCAAAATCCAAATAGCTTTTGACACTTATTTCATTGGGGGGGAGTGGGGGTGAAGCGGGGTGGGGAGAAGATCAAAAAAGGCTGAAAATTAAGAGATTATATACAGCTTTATAATATGATGATAAAGCTATGAAGTGAAACACTAGTATTCAAAAGTACAACCAAATGTTTCCCATTCTTGGTATGATTTAAATATCAACCAGCTTGCCTTACCACATTCACATAAAATAAAACTCCCATAAAAAAGTGAGCGGGAAGGGGAAATTGGCTAAATCCTATGCAGAGATGAACAGTCACTCATTGCTAGTCCCCAAACAGTAAAGTTTTAAGTGTTTTTCCCCCAACCAAACAACCAAACCACTCTACGTGAACCCCCAGGAAAAAACCTTTAAGGAGAAAAAAAATGTGCTCGTCCGTTTATCTAATCTCCACATGACATTCTTTTAGGAATTTCATAAGCTAATGCCTATCAAAGGGCATCCAAAATCCTTCACGACCCATCTCCCTCCTCTCTTTCCAGTCTTCTTACATCCTCCTCCTCCTTCCTCATAATCTTGGCAATCTGGCGACACCGCCATCTTCGCTGTTCTTCAAACAACCCATCCCTTGTATCTGGAATTCTCTCCTTCCTTGTCTCTCCCTCTCTTAGCTTCCCTACCATCCTTCAAGTCCCAGACAAGATCCCATCTTCTACAAGAAATCTTTCCCAATTCCACTCAGTGCTATCCCTCCTTTCTATGGATAACCTCCAATTTTCCTAGCACTGTATCCTGCTTATACATAGGTGTTTACATGTCAATTCCCCTTTTAGACCGTGAGCTCCCTGAAGATAGGAACTGGCTTTTGTATTCCCAGTGCCTGGCATTTAGTAGCTGCCTAATTAATGCTCACTGACTGACATTAGTAAAACAAATTCTAAAAAATTCTATTACAGTTCAGGAGAGCCAACTTGATCAGAATAAAATCATGGAAATGGACAAGCCTTTTGAAGGCAACTAATCCAGCTCCAGAGTGCAAGAATCTCTCTATAATAACTCTGACAGACTCTGCTTGAACACCTTTAGTAACAGGGCTAGATCATTTCTAACAAGGCAGCTAGGTTCTCTGACGCCTTTGATTGTTAGGAATGACATAAATATGAGTCAAAGTCTTTTTTTCCTATAAATTATACTCATTAGTCCTAGGTAACAATCACTCACATTTCTTTTTGGGGGGAGGAAGGGAAAGCAATAGGAGTTACATGACTAGCCATGTAGCTAGTAGTGTCTGAGGTAAAATTCGAACTTAAGTCCTCCTGAATCCAGGGCCAGCGCTCTATCTACTGGACCACCTAGATCCCCCTCACTCACGTTTCTATAGCACTCAAAGGTTTATAAAATCTTTATGCCAACCCTATGAGGTAGGAACTGTAAATACTGTCATTCTCATTTTATAGATGAAGACACTAAGGCTCAGATAGGTTAAGTGATTTGTCACTTGAATCATATGCATTGGATCTAGGATGTAAATACAGCTCTTCTAACTCCAAGTGCAGGAGTTAACCACACTTAGTTGAACAGAATAAACCTTTTTGACTTCCACATGAGAGTCATTCAATGACATATTTGAAGAAAGTTATCTTGTCCTTCTTTATACCATAGTTAACCAATCACTCGACCTCTAGATCAGTGGCTCTCAACCTTTCTAATGCCACAACCTTTTAATACTCGTATGTGGGCATATCTGCATGTGGGCAGACCTGCCTGGAGATGGATAGAGGAGCAGTGTCTTGCTTCCTAAAACCATAGGAAATATGTGTTTTCCAACGGTCTTAGGCGACCCCTGTGAAAGGGTTGTTCAACCCCCAAAGGGGTCGCGACCCACAGGTTGAGAACCGCTGCTCTAGACCCTGTGCTTAAAATACCGCACTATTTAGTCAGATATTTACCAAACACCTCTTATGTGACCGTGTTAAAGTGATGTAGCAAGAGATAATAAAAGAAAAAAAAAGATACAACCTCTGTTCTAGGCAGCTTAACATGTAGTGAGAGAAGCAAAATATGCACACCTAATACAGGTAATAATAAGAAGGCAGTAACTCAGTTTGGCTTGGGAGCCACATGGTCTTGTGTCTTTGAACTCTTGGAGACAGTGCTAGCCTAGATATGGTATGTTGCTCCCTTCTCCCCCAGCCCTCATCACCCTGCTTGACTAGGTTCTGGGGCACTTTCCCACCTCCACTTCTTGACTCCCAATGGCTTGAACTTATCGAGTGTAGAAACAGAACTCAAGGACAGGTCCATATAGGAAATAAGGAATAATGAGATCAAGCCCTCCCCTGCTGGAAGAATGACCTAATCCCTAACCCCCTTCCACCCAGCTTTCAATGCTCTTGGAAACTCATAAGGATTCTACATTTCTTCCACAAGCTGAGGATTTCTGCCTTCCAAACTCATTCTATTAGCCAGCGCACATCTTGTAGGTGCAAGGGCCTTGGTGAGAGCAGCCCCAATCCTAAGCCAGCCCAAAGTCACCCACCTGGCACAGCAACTCCAGCTCACAGCTAGGGTACCCTTAGTGCTCCCACCTAAGAGCAGAAAAATGAGAAGTAATTTAAAACAAAACACTCCCCCTCCCCCAATAACTGCAACTAAATAAAGATCTTCAGGACAAAAAAAAAGACACTAAGGCAGGAAGGAGTTCTTTCTACCAAAAGCAACTAATGAATACACGAGGGGAAAAAATACCAGATTTGGGAGATAAAGTAAGGAATATAAACATTAATAAACATTAGTTTCTGAAAAAAACACCCCCTCTCCTTGGCCCCCTGACATATATCTCATAACCTAAGTAGAGAAAATTTCCCACAGTAAACCAGATTAGACAATACTGATGTAGTGGAAAGAATGCTGAGTCTGGATTCAGAGAACCTGAGTTCAAATTTTAGTTCTGTTCTTTATTTCCTATGTCACTGCAGGAAAGTTACAACCTCTCTGGGCTTCAGATTCCTTAACTATAAAATGAAGGGGTCAATCTCAATGACCTCTAAGGTTGCTTCCAATGATAAATCTATGATCCTAGGCAGAGAGAACATATAGGATCCTAGCAAGGCAAGATTGATGCTAGATTTGATTCATCAACATAAAACTATAAAACTAGAGCATTACAGAGACAGAGGAAAAATTAATTGTCAGGAAAGGAAAAATCATTTAAGGAAATACTCATAGGAGCGACACTGGGCTTTAAAAAAAACATCAATGAACAAATGTCAAAACTGAATGAAAAAAATTTTTTAAAGTTTTTTTGAAAATAGGACTGAATCTCAAAATCATGTCCCCTAAAAATGACTATATTGTTTGAAAACAGAATCAATCAACAAGCATTTATTAAACACTATGTGCCAGGCACTATGACAAGCCTTGGGTATATGAAAAAGGCAAAAAAGCAAAAAACAGTTACAACTCATCAATATACTTATGGGTTAACAAAAACAACAATATGCTTTAACCTATTACTTTTATCTAAAATGTACTATGGGGAAATGTAAGAAAGTGGTATAATATTGTCTATAGAAATAACTAAATTAGAATATATTATTAAAATCAACACTAAAAGGTAATGAACACTAAAAATCTGTACCTGTCATTTTAAAAGGCACTTACCATAGATAATGATGGAAATAGAATAGGTGGTAGGGAGGGAAAAAGGGAGTCAACATTGCCAAAGGAAAAACCTCTCTAAACGAAAAAAGATTAATCTTCAGGGAAGTATGTGAATTAACAATTAAAAAAATAAAAATGTTTATTCACATTGTCCATTATATATTTTAAATACATCCATAAAGTCCAACTCCAATGGCTTATTGTGGTATGGAGGTGACCCTCAAGTCTAAAAGACTATTCTAGTAGGGAAAAAAACTTGGGCTGGCAGGCATTATTATGCTGTTAAGCTATCATGCTATTAAGCCAGTGGTATTTTACCACTAAGCAGGTGGCATCTGCCTTCCAAGAACTAGCTAAGCATAAAAAAAAAGCTCAACACCTGTATGTCCACAGTAAGCCATGAAAAATAAAACTACCAAGCGACCACAGTCCTGTAGAACTCATTTCCACTTCAGCAATGACTGTAGCAGTGGTGATGAAAAAGGGGGTCAAGGAGGCTCCGAATCTCATAGTTTGGGGACACGTTTTATAAACACCAGCTTAATTTATAGAATTCTAAATGTGAGAACGTTGTCCAATGATCAACATGGTGACTTAATACTGGGGGGATTGAATGTTATTGATATGAATATTCTTTCCATAAATAAATTAAACCAGAAAACAAAAGGAAGATTCAGCTAAATGGAAGGATGCCTTGAGTCTCCTTAGAGAAACAAATAACAGATTTTCTTGTGGGTCGAAAGGTAACAATATAAAAAAGTATGAGATACCTGGTCAACTTGTACTTCGATGCTCAAGAAAAAAACATTTTCAAGAAGACCAAGATGAAGATGCTTGTAGCTCAAATAACAACAAAAATAACAATAGCTAGCATTTATATTATGCTTTAAGGTTTGCAAAGAGCACTTAAAAATACTATCTCAGTTTATCCTCACAACAAACTGAGAGGCAGGTGCTAGTTTCCTCAGCTCTAAACGGGTACCTCCCAGGGCTCTTAAGAGTATTATATGATGTATTATTTGTTAAATGCTTAGCACAGTGCCTGCTATGTATGTAGTAGGCACTATATAAATGCTAATCCCCTTCCCATTATTATTCTTATTATTATCCTCAGATGGAGAAACTGAGGCAGAAAGGAATTAACTGACTTGCCCATGATGAGGTATATAAAGAAATTCTGTGAAAAATTTGAAGAGACCCTTGAAGTTAAATCAAGATATGCTATGATATTCAGCAGATTTAGTGCAAATGTGGGCATAAAGGAAGACACTGAAACATGTTGGAAAATAGGCTTGAAATTGAGAAATTAAAGGCATTGAAGGCTTAGAGACTTCATGGGAGTCTTACACAAAGCTTACACATCATGAATGCTCTCTTTAAGAAAAGAATCAATAGGTACTAGATATTGAAAGCATTAAATTACACCTGCTTGCCAAAGGTATATGCCCATGTCATTGGGGGATGCCTAGAACAGAGTCCAAATGTCAGGGTGGTAATTCTATAGATAGCAAGGTTCTCCTCATGCTTGTGTCTGTAAATGGTATTAAGTCCTAGAACACTGCAGGGCTTTCCAAATGAGATCAATGATCACTTAAAAGAGTTTAGACTAGCTTCACAGAAAAAACCAACTAAGATAAAGAATCCTTATTGTCCAGTCTATGACCTGCAGTTGAATGGACAAGCCAGAGAGTTGGTCCATCCATCCATCCGTCAGTCTGTCCGTCCGTCCGTCCATCCATCCATCTATAGCCAGTGAGCAGATCTTTTTCATTTTGCATCTGGATTGTCTTTGAGAAATAACTATTTTGGGCGGCTAGGTGGCGCAGTGAATAGAGCACCGGTCCTGGAGTCAGGAGGACCTGAGTTCAAATCCGGCCTCAGACACTTAACACAAAAACTAGCCGTGTGACCTTGGGTAAGTCACTTAACCCCAACTGCCCTCCAAAAAGAAAAAAAAAAAGAGAAATAATTATTTTAATGACCCCAAGCTTCTCCCTGAAAGAGGGCAAACTTTTTCTTAACACATGTAACTTCTAAATTAGATTTGCTTGTGTGTATACTTTAACACTAGTCTCCTCCCCAAAATCACCCCCATAACTGTATTTCATATTTTAAAAGCTATGTATAACTACTTCTGCAATGACTACAACCCACAGTATACATCATGTTCTATTGTTGTAGTTTATTGTTTGCTGATGGAAAAATACGTGGATATACTTTTAAGATATTAAAACTAACGTGGGGGCAGAGCCAAGATGGCAGCAAAGAAGCAGGAAAACTACGCAGCTCCCAAATAACCACCTCAAATACCCATAAAATATGACTCTAAACAAATTTAAGGGCTCTAGAACTCACAGAATCCAGAAAAACATATCTCCCACTGAAGGCAGCTTGGTAGGCGGGACAAGAAGGGCTCATCGCAGTGCGCTGGAAGCCGTAACCAGCCTGGCTTGAAACCCGGGGAGGCCAGGACAAGCTGTGGCTGGAGCCTTTAGGAGAGTGGATCAGCGGCAGCTGTGGCAACTTCCAGACTTATCAAGCCATAAGAAATAAGGACTAAGTGAAAGGTTAGTGGAACGCGGCTAAATTCAGGGGAAAGGATCTGGCAGAACTGCCTCCAGGGCAAGGAAACAGCAGAAGTGGTGGCCCTGCAGACTGCGGGGGGGCCAAGCCATCATTCAGAGGCTAAGTGCTCTTGCTTTAACCTGCCTAGATTGAGATCATGGTCTTGGGTGGTGGTCCTGGGGTGTGTTTTCAGTGAACCAAAGCTGGTGGGGGCTGCAGCAGCCTCCCAATAACTCCAGCAGCTGTGAAAACCCCAGTGATTTGGGACAGAGCTTTCCCCTCTGGAAGCAGAGTTCCACAGAGCTAAAAAAAACAAGTAATTGACTGGCAACATGAGCAGGCAAAGGAAGCAAAGTAAGAACAGCAATCCAACTTTAGATTCCTTTTTTGGGGGACAAAAAGGATCAAAGCATCAAATGGGAGGAAGACAACACAGTCAGAACTCCCGTACCAAAAGCTTCCAAGAAAAATGCAGACTGGTTACAAGCATAGAGCAGCTTAAGAAGGATTCTGAAAACCAAATAAGAGAGTTAGAGGAGGAAATTGGGAAGAGAAATGAGAATGAAGCAAGAAAATCCTGAAAAGAGAGTCAACAACCTGAGTGAGGAAAAGAACACCCTAAAAAATCGATTAACTCAAAAAGATGCCCAAAAAGCCAATGAGGTGAAGAATGCCTTAAAACGTCAAATTTGCCAGATGGAAAAAGAATCTCAAAAGCTTTCTGAAGAGAAGAATTGCTTCAGAATTAGAGTGGAGCAAATGGAAGCAAATGACTTTATGAGAAACAAGATACTATTAAACAGATCCAAACAAATGAAAAAATAGAAGGCAATGAGAAATATCTCCTTGAAAAAAACCACTGACCTGGAAAATAGATCCAGGAGAGACAATTTAAAAATTATTGGACCACCTGAAAGCCATGATCAAAAAAAGAACCTAGAAAGCATCTTTCAAGAAATTCTCAAGGAAAATTGCCCTGATATTTTAGAACCAGACAGCAAAATAGAACTTGATAGTATTCACCTATCACCTCTTGAAAAAGAAAACTCCTAGGAATGTTATAGCCAGGTTCCGGAGTCCCCAGATCAAGGAGAA
>CM053601.1:140410044-140425909 GCA_028646575.1 Pseudocheirus occidentalis
CAGGCAGGTTGTTGACTCTCTTTTCATGGTTTTCTCACATCATTCTCATTTCTCTTCCCAATTTTTCCTCCACTTCTCTTATTTGGTTTTCAAAGTCTTTTTTCAGTTGATGTATAGTTTCTAGGCATTCTTCAATTGTCTTGGAAGCATCTGATGTGGGAGTTCTGAGTTCTGGGCTCTCTTCCTCCCGTTCCATGCTTTGATCCTTGGTGTCCACAAAAAAAGATTCTAGAGTTTTATTGCTGTTCTTATTTTGCTTCCTTTTCCTCATGTTGGCCAGTCAATTAATTGGTTGGGTGTTTTTTTAGCTCTGTGAAACTCTGCTTCCAGTGGGGAAAGCTCTGTTCCAAATTGCTGGGGCTTTCCCAGCTGCTGGAGCTATTAGGGGGTGTTGCAAGTCCCCCCAGTTTTGGCTTGCTGAAAGCGCACGCCAGGACCACCACCCAAGACCATGATCTGGATCCAGGCTGCTCAACGCAAGAGCATTTGGCCCTGATCAATCGATTCAGCCCCCCTGTGGAGTCCACAGGCCAGGGGCTCTGAAGCAGCCTGATGGGGGCGGCCGCTGGTTCCAGCAGTTCCCTTCCCCCACTGCTTCCCTGCCCTGGGACAGATTGGCCGAAGTGCTTTTCTTCCCCCAAATTAATTTTCAAAGTTTCACTTTCACTAACTGTCTCTGACCCTGGTTTGCGGGATTTTAAGATTCCCTCAGGCAGGTGCTTTAAATCTTCTCTGAAGTAGACTCAAGCTGCAGCTTGGGAGGCTCAGCTCCTCCTGGCCACCCCGGGGCCTGGCCTGGCCGTGGCTGCAGTTTTAGGCTGGGCCGGTCTCTGCTCCCGTGGGAGCTGCCCCTCTCCCATCTCCGTTCCTCATGCCTAGGCAGATGTGGAGGTGCTGGAGGCTGTAGATCCTGTCCTCCGCAGACTGGCTGTGGCGCGGCTCGGCTCAGCTCAGCCTGGCTCCTTCCCACCGCCCCGGGCCTAGCTGTGGTCTCAGCTTCAGGTTGGGCCGGCCTCCACTCCCAACCGCCGCACTGAGCCCCTGCTGCCGAGCTGCTTTCAGCGAGAGATGTGTTTTCTGTATTTTTGTGAGTCTGAGAGTCCTAGACTTTCCTAGACTTTGTCTGGGCTCATATTTTATGGGTGTTTAGGGTGGCGGTGTGGGAAGTGTGGGACCTTGCTGCTTCTACGCCGCCATCTTGGCTCTGCCCCCCTTTGCAGTCTTCTTACACTTTACTTTTGATCCAGTGACATTGGTCTAGTGTTTGTTCCACAAACAAGACACTATCTTTCAGCTCCAGGAATTTCCTGTGACCGTGCCCTATGCTTGGAATGTTCTCCCTCCTCATCTCTGGCTTCCCTAGCTTCCTTTAAGTCTCAACTACAGTACCATCTTTCAAGGGAAGCATTTCTCAACTCTTCTGAATTCTAATGCCTTCCCTCTCCTAATTAGTTCCTATTTATCCTGCATATAGCTTGTTTGTTGTCTCTCCTATTCAATTGTGAGTTCCTTGAGGGCAGAGAATGTCTTTTGCTTCTTTTTGTATCTATAGTTCTATAGTTCTTGCCACTGTACCTGGCACATATGAGGTGCTTAGTAAATGGTAACTGACTGACTGAATTAATCTGTATTGTGTTTACATTATTTACACAATAGAAATGTGAACTGCTATTTTCTTTATGAGTCAAAACGTTTAGTTACCAAATTTTTCTCATCTATGAAAATCTTCCAAGTATTTTTCCAAGTGAGGTGAAGCAAATGGTAATATAGCAAAAGACAATTCAGGGACTGATGAACTACCCACCTCAGGGTAGTTGTGAGGGAAGTGCTTTGCAAGCTATTAAACATGGAAATGAGAGCTGCTATCCTTATTCTAAACTTTTAGGTCCACAAGTAATAATTAACAAGCATTTATTACAACCTCTGCTTGACCTCCCTATCGTATTTGACAATATTAATTATATTCTCCCTGTGTGAGATGAAAGAGTTCAGATTCTGAATCTAAGGTCAGAAAAGGTCTTTATTCTTTCTCATGAGAAAGGACTCTGCCCCTGTCGCCCACATGGCAGCAGGGAGAGAGTGACAGGTAGAAGCCAGCCCATGGTTATATAATTTTCTAATGCAGAAAACCCAACTGGCCTTCACTCTTATTGGTAGGCCGGCTGACCTACAACCTAAATACAAGAATCTCTCTCTGAGACAAAGGACCCAGAAACATGTGAGTGTCCAAAGAAAGCAATCTTAAGCTTATTTGACTTATCTTGAACTAAGTTGCCTCTGGGGGAGGGTCTCAATTGCTCTAAGCCCCAGATCGCTTGAAGGTCAGGTGACCCAAACCTAGGCCTAGTATAGAAAAATAAGTAAATGAGATCAAATCTTCCTAAGTTTCTCTAACTTTGTTAGACAAATTGATCATATTTGTTAGAAGTCAGCATGATACTTAGAAAAAGCACTGAATTTGGAATAAGAGAACCTAGCCTCAAATCACAATTTATCTTACCTGTATGAACATAAAGCAAGTCACTTGATCTCTCTGATACTGTTTCCTCATCTACAAAATGAAGGGTTTGGGCTAGTGAAGTTTCTTTCATATCCAAAGTCATGATTTTATGATTCTATGTGATTTATGTTGAAATATAACTTCCTAATGTAAATTTATTCTAATAACAAAATAAAGAAATTTTAAAATTGATACCTTTACTGTTTATACATAATTGAATAAATATATGCTAAATCTAATGCAGTTCACTGATGTATGGATAGATTCTCAGGTCTCATAACGAACCATACTTTGGGGTCCAAGTCTAACCTAACTAAATTAGGAACAGTCCTTCACAAGATTGGTGACACTGATAAATTTGGGGGGCCCCCTCTACTAAGTTAAAGATAGCTTTGAATGTAATGAAATACTATTGTGTTATAAGAAATGATGAGTAGGCAGACCTCAGAAAAACCTGGAAAGACTTACATGAACTGATGCTGAATGAAGTAAGAAAAACCTGGAGAACACTGTTAATAGCAACATTGTGTGACGACTAACTTTGATAAGACTTAGTTCTTCTCAGCAATGCAAGGATCAAAGACAACTCCAAAAGACTCACAATGGAAAATGCTTCCCACATCCAGAAAAAGAACTATGGAGTCTGAATGCAGATCAAAACATAGTATTTGCTCTCTCTCGTTTTTTTATTTTGCTTCTTCTTTCTCATGGTTCCTCTCATTGGTTCTAATTCTTCTTTACAACATGACTAATGTAAAAAAAAATGTTTAATATGAATGTATATGGAGAACCTATATTAGAATGCATGCTGTCTTAGGGAGGGAGAAGTGAAAGAGGAGGAAAAAATGTAGAACTCAAAATCTTATGGAAGTGAATGTTGAAAACTAAAAATAAAAAAATAAATGATTTTTTAAAATATGGCTTTGGGAGAGGCAATGGGGGTTAAGTGACTTGCCCAAGGTCACACAGCTACTAAGTGTTAAGTGTCTGAGGCTGGATTTGAACTTAGGTCCTCCTGACTCCAGGGCCAGTGCTCTATTCACTGAGCCACCTAGCTGCCTGCTAATATGGTTTCTTTAAAAAAAAAAAAGTCATGTTAGACTAATCTCATTTCTTTTTCTGGCAGTCTTACTAGACAAGTTGCTGTAGTTTATCTAAATCTTGTCAAATTAGTTAATTTTTCTCATGCTACTCTTTTGGAAAAGATAGAAATATGGGCAAGACCAACTGATATCAAAGTGAGGTCCACAGAACCCTTGGGAATCCCCAAGACCCCTTCAGGGGACTAAGGTCAAAATTAATTTCATAATAATACTAAGTTATTATTTGTCTATGATTAAAAATACTCTTCCCTTTTCCAACTACTATTGGCATTAGATTGAATTTTCTTCACTTAGTTCAAACAAAAGAACATACTGAAACAGACTGAATGCAGAAAAAGATATGAGAATCTAGCTCAAGCATAAGAATACATATATAAAATAAATCAGCCTTCTAAGTAATTTTTATAAAATAAAGATATTTTTCATAAAAATATTATTTATGTTACTTTGTAATTAGTTTTTTATTTTTAAATGAAAGATTTAAAATTTATTGGTTTTAATTTCTAATATCATAAGATATAATCCTCGTAAACAAAAACTCTCTTAGACTGCCAATAATTTTTAAGAGTGTAAAGAAGTTCCAAGACCAAAAAGTTTGAGAACTGCTGGACTAGTCAATAGTCTAACTGAATATAGAATTGAGTAAAACACCAAAGAGTCATCACTAATGGCTTAGAAGTTCTCTTCTGCAGTGCTTGCAGACATCTGCCTTTGTTCTTTTGCCATTCAACATCACTATCAGCAACTTGGATAAAGAGAAACAGTTATATAATAAAAGTTCATAGTTTCATGCTTAGTCTTCCCTTCTGTTCCTTTTTAAAAATGAAATCTTCATGATTATTCATGGTAAGTTCATAATAAAAAAATGTAGTCATACTCATCAAATTTTTCTGAGTAAAAGAGATCAAAGAAAGAGCAAAGAACCCATAACTACAAAACCATGTATAGGAGCTACGCAGTTACCAGTGATCATTTTGAACTGTCAAATCTAATCACCTTTTCTCATCTTCAGTCTTTTTCTTTTTTTTTTTTTTTTAACTCTCTACAGTCTTTGGAATTGTCAATCATTCCCTTCTCCTTGGATATTCTCTCTTCTCAAGGTGTGTGTGACACTGCTCTCTATTGGTTCTCTTCCTACAAATACAATTTCTTTTCAGTACCCTTCACTGAATCATTCCAGGTCAGGCCCATTAATTACAGGTGTCCCCATGATTCTATCCCGGACCCTCCCCCCTTTTCTTTACCTTGTGCCTCGGTGACTTTCTCAGCTCCCAGAGGTTCAATTATCATCTTTATGCTAATGATTCTTGAATTTATTTATACAGTACTAACTTCTTTCCTGACTTTCAATTTTGAATCTCCAACTGTCTATCAGACATTTCTAAATGGATGTCCTATAGGCATCTTAAACTCAAAATGTCTAAAACTGAACTCATTATCTTTTCCCCCCTCTTTGCTTTTACTGTCAAATGTACTACGATCCTTCCAGTCACCTAGGCTCACAAACTAGGTGTCATCTTTGACTTCTCACTCTCTCAACTGCTGAGTCCTATTGAATCTACCTCAGTAACATTTCTAATGTACATATCTAGAATGTTCTCCCTCTTCCTAATTCCCTTTCCTGACTTCCCTGGCTTCCTTTACCTCTGGGGAGAGGGGGGAGAATTAGCACATAAAGTAAGAGCCTTCCTCTCTCTCTCTATCTCTCTCCCTCCCTCCCTCCTTCCCTCCCTCCCTCTGTGTGTGTGTGTACACATAGGAAATAATTAACAAAGGAAAGGCACTGGAACTAGGTAGTAAGTGTTGGGTAAGGCTTCCTGTAGAAGATGAGATTTTAGATGGGATTTATAGGGAATTTTTGCTAAGACTATAGATTAGAGTCTAATCATTAGACTAAATAGCCTCTGAGATCCTTTCTAACTATGATTAAAACTTTGGTCTCTTCATCCAGGGGCCTACCACAACAGCATCATAATGATCATATTTAATGATCATACTTAGACTGATATAGGTATATATCCCCAGAATGAAATACACCAAGGAACAGAATTCAAAAAGAATAAATGTTTGCTAATATTTCCAAATAGCATACTGCTTAAAAAATGAAAATCTAAATATTAGAAGCCCCTTTTCCACAAGGAGCTTTCAAAAAGAGTGGGTAGAAACTCCATTATCAGAAAATTCTTCCTGGCTCTGTCACACCCTGAAGCTGAATTCTACAGTAGTTTAAATTCACCCCCATTGTATCTGTACAAGAAAAAACATTTCACTATGGGAATGTTAATACAGTTCCAATCTAGAACAGGTGGGTTGTTTTGACCTGAAGAGGGGCGTTTTAGACAAACTATTACTTTAATACACTAATAGACTATTACCCCAGATTCCAGGGATAAAGCTAGCCAAATGAACAAACAATACACACAGGGTAACACCAGTTTGAAATGACAACATATGGACAATCTATATATTAAAAAAGATTGCATTTTTTCCTGAGCATCTTTGGTTTTATGTTTCTAAGAACTATTTCAGGATTTGAAAACAGAAGACAGTGGAAAAGCAATGAAATTCAAGAGCTCAGGGTTAGGGAGATAAAAATATGAAATTTAAAATATTAATAACTCTGTTCTTCAAAAATATCTCAATGCACTTAAAAAAGAAACATCACTCAGGTAAAGGAAAGCAGAGAGGGATATGGCTGAACAAATGTGCAGGTAAAATGAAAGCAGAGATTTTTATACAGTTTTGATAAGAAAAATACACTAACCAACAAACCTATTACACATGAATTCTACTTATGCCCAGGCTGAAAAAATGTTGTGTTTGTCCCCAAATACCATGAAGCAGATTATTTCCCCAGGAAAACAGATCTGAATTACAAAGTAATTGATGCCTCTAAACCACTCCATCCCTACTACTTAAGAAGTAGTTACTTGTCTGCATGTTTTTAAATCTGAAAATGAATTAGAAATGATTTCAAAAGTCTAACTGTGGAAATACTCCATCTATCCTGGGCCCTCTTCTCTTCTCCCTTTCTACTCTGTCACTTAGTGACCTCATCAGCAGCCATGGGTTCTAAGCATCATCACTACACATATACATTCTGTTCTCAAGAATCTATATAGCGGAAGAAAGGAAGAAAGGAGGAGAAGGAGGAGGAGGAGGAGGAAGAGGAGGAAGAAGAAGAAGAAGAAGAAGAAGAAGAAGAAGAAGAAGAAGGAGGAGGAGAAGGAAAAGAAGAAGAAGAAGAAGAAGTACTAGTAACAACCTGGAAGTAGAAAGACAAAGTAGGAAACTATTGCAACGGTCTGGGCAAAAGAAGAAGGGCAGAAGCAAAGGACAATGAGACAGAAAAGGAAATGGGAAAACACTTAGATGCTTGAAGGATAGTAGTACGCTCAACAGAAAAGAGGGATTTGTTAAGGATTGTACATTTTCCTCAATGACAGTAGCACACTTTTCATTGTTCAAAAGTTTCTCAAAACAGTAAAAAAACCAAAAACTAATCTATACACCCTTCCTTTTTTTTTTTCTTCCTGAGCTCCAGTTCCACATCACCAAATGCCTACTGGACACTTCACACTGGCTGTTCAATAAACACTTCAGACTTGGCATGTTTAAAACAGAACTCATCTTTTTCACATTATCTTTCCAAACCACTCCTTTTTCCTTAACTTCCCTATTTCTATCAGGGTACTGCCATTCTAGTCCCCCAGGTTTGTAACCCAAGTTATCCTCAATTCTTTACTCCTCCATCCTTCCACATCCAATTAGTTGCCAGGTCTTGTTAATTGTCTCCCAATCCCTTCTATATGCTCACAAAGCCATTATCCAAAGTAGTACTTCATCACCTCTCACCTGGACTACTGTAACACAAAGCTACCACAGTTATATACCTAAAGCAAAGCGTGAACATGTTACATCCAAGCTCAAAAAACTCTTGTAGTTTTCCAGTGCTTCTAGGATATAATAAATCCACCTTTGTTTAGCATGGAAGGCACTTCACAATCTACCTCTAGCCAACATCTCTAAGATAATTACAATTTACTCTCCCTTCACAAATTTCATGTTCCAGGTGAAGAACACAACTAATTTATCTTGTACTATTCTTGTCCATGTGCTTTAGTAAATCCTTCACAGAAAGGACCACCAATTGTGCAAGTAGGTCTACCTCTAGTTTCTCAACACTGCACAAAGGACAATGGAGACCTAAGGCTGTTTATCAATTATCCTTTAATCTGTATCCACAACAGGCCCTTATTTTTTCTGGATATCTATTTCTCTTAGGTTGTTCTTAACATCCCTTCTCAAGTATAGTTTTTCATTTCTAATATGTTTGCAGATTCTCATACCCACCATGTACCACTCTGTTAGCATTTCTGTGATCCTCAAATTTAGTTCTGTAGAGACTAGTATTCAATAATTTTCAGATATACGAAATTATGGAAAGAATACTGGCATCAAAGAGTCCTTATATACTTCATCTTTCCTACAGGGATAATTAAGCAAACTCTTTTCAGTGATTAGCAATCTCATCTTAAATGTTCCCTCCAATGTTTGAAGCAATCAGTACAATGTCACCTGCAAACAGGATAATCTAAAGGAGGAAAGAGAAGGGAATGAAAAAACATTTATATAGTGCTTATTATGTGCCAGGCCCTGTACTTTAGCTTCCTTTGAGGCCCAGCTCATGTGCCACTTCCTATTTGAAGACTTTCCTGATCATCCCTGGCTATTACTGATCTCTTCTGCTACATATTACCTTCTGTTACTAATATGATGCACCAACTAGTTGAATATAAGCTCTTTGAGGGCTGAGATTTTTTCATTTTGTCCTGGTATCCCCAAATATCTAATACAGTACCTTGCATGTAGTAGGCACTGAATAAATGTTTTTTGAACTGTAAAGCAGAATATTAAAAAACTCTGTGACTTTAGACATAATGTTTAATCTTACTGGGCCTCAGCTTTCCTATCTGTACATTGAGAATGCTGAACTCAGATGATCTCCCAGCCCCAAATCCTACGGTCCTAGGTATCCATAGGTACTTGGGATCATAAATTGTCTCAGCTGAACAGAACCCTTAGAAATCATCTAGCCCAGTGGTTCTCAACCTTCCTAATGCTGTGACCCTTTAATACTTATATGTGGGCGTGTCTGCATGTGGGTGGACCCACCTGGAAAGGGATAGAGGAGCCTGGTTCCTAAGACCTATTTCCAATGGTCTTAGGCGACCCCTGTGACCCCTGTGAAAGGGTCTTTCAACCCCCAAAGGGGTCACGATTCACAGGTTGAAAACCGCTGATCTAGCCCAACTTCATTTGACTCATGAGAAAATGGAAGCTTTCCCAGATTACACAAGTGATAACAAGGAAATTCCTGCAATCTGTATGCAATATACAGATACCCATCTAAGCTATGTACCTGTCCTGATGGTTGCCAGTCTTTTACAGGAACACAGAAAATGACATTTGGAAGTAACCTCAGAGGCCATTTAGTCCGACCCATATCTGAACAACAACAACAACAAAAAATCCCTCAACAACATACATGTCATCATGTATGTATTGATTTTACTATAAAATGTCTCTCTATTATTTTTCCCCTGTTCTTATCACTAATGAACAGGCATAAATCAGTAATCAATAGATGTAATATGTTACATTTTTGAAGTTTATTTCTTTTTCAAGTTTTCGCAGTATTTTGCAATTCATTTGCAGTTCATTAGTGATAAGAACAGGGGAGAAAAAAGGCAGGAGAGACATTTTATAATGAAGTCCAAAGAGAAATGCCTGTCATAATTTGTAGCATTCCTTCTCTCTTTACCTGGACTTCAAGTTAAGCCCCATTAGGTAGTAATGCTGGCAAAATTTCCAGTTTCCATCACTCATTTGTCCCTCTGTGTATGTAAAAAAAAAAAAAAAAGCATTGCTTTTTAGTCATTAAATTAACTATTACTAAAAATAAAAACCTAAGAAGCTTCTGAATGCTCAGTGTTAAAAGTTTCTTTACTAGTGTCCTGAGAAAGTATTATAGTTATAATCTCTTTAGCCCTTCCCTAAATTCTTCTATATTCTAGAAGGCAGTCTTCAACCTCACTTCTCAAACAACTAAGGAATCTCTCATTAAGAGAATCTTTTCTGAATCTGAGGAACATGATATGTTCAAAGTGACTCCCATATAGCAGTTCAGAATTCTTTTATAATACCATAGCACATTTTAATAAGTCAGTATAAATGGAAAGAGCACTCTCAAATAATTATACAGTAGCAGTGAAAATCAGTGACCAAGGAAACACTTTAACCCTACAAGCATTTATGAAAAATCTGCTTTCATTAATTATTAGTTGTAGCACCAGTACCTTACACATAGTAGGAATAAAATAAATATCTATGTATTGGAATGTTATAGTATTTTTTCAAAATGAAAAAAATTGAAGATGGTGTTAGTGGTAAGAACCAAGTGATCAAAGTGTTTTAAAGAAAAAATACTGCTGTGAAGAAAAATTATAAATGCTTTATGCTTTTGTTCTGACTTCCTTTGTATGTTTTCTGTTCAAGTTAGTACTTGAACAATAGTACTGGAGATCATTTGCTATATCATTCACATCATAAATAACAAGAGAAGGCTATAGGAAAGTGATTTGGCCAAGGTCATACAGATAGTAAGGAACAGAGATGGAATTAGAACCCTAGTATTTTGGTTCTAAATTTAGTGTTCTTTCCACTTTATCACCCTTCTGTGGATAAAATGAATGTTATTCAATAACATGGAACAAAACACAACTCCTTCTGATTACAGTGCAGAACATTTAATTAAAATGTTTACTGTTCCAAAAGGTTAAATATAATATATAAGAGGCAGGACAGTGAAATTCACAAATTATTCTTCAAAATAGTAACAAAAACAAAAAACATAGTGTTTTATGTATAACAGAGACCTAATAAATGTTTAATGGATTGAAATTGATCAGAAATCAGTTAAACATGTAAGTATTCTTTGTTGCTAACAGGACAATTTGGAAAAGCTGAGGGAATAAACAAAACTAGAAATTAATAGCTTCAGTAAAATAGCCGCTTTTACAAAATAAACTCTCCCAAATCAAAAAGTATTTCTACATGGGGCGGCTAGGTGGCACAGTGAATAGAGCACCAGCCCTGGAGTCAGGAGTACCTGAGTTCAAATCCGGCCTCAGACACTTAACACAAAAACCAGCCATGTGACCTTGGGCAAGTCACTTAACCCCAACTGCCCTCCAAAAAAAAAAAAAAAAAAAAAAAGTATTTCTACAGGGGTGGCTAGGTGGCACAGCGAATAGAGCACTGACCCTGGAGTCAAGAGGCCTGAGTTCAAATCTAGCCTCAGACACTGAACACTTACTAGCCGTGTGACCTTGGGCAAGTCACTTGACCCCAATGACCCTGCCTTCCCCTTTCAAAAAGAAAAAGTATTTCTATATAGGAACAACAAAATCTAGGAGAAAATAACAGAAATCTAAGTCCCAATTGTGTAAAATATCTGGAAATTAATCTACATAACGCACATTAAATACCTGCATAAATATAACTGCAAAAATAATCACTAAAGAAACAAAATATCATAAATAATTGAAGCAATATTCAGCGCTTGTGGCTGCTAATATAACAAAAATAGCAATACTACTGAAATTAATTTACCAATCTAGTGCAATACCAAGCAAATTACCCAAAGAATACTTTATGGTTCTAGACAAAATAGTATCAAAGTTCTTCTGGAGGAACAAAAGATATAAATCAAGAGAAATCATGAAAAAAGTGGGGAGGGGAAGGAAATAGCACTGCAAGACCTCAAATTATATTATAAAGCAACTATTCGGTAGTAGCTCAAAAACAGAAAAGTAGATCAATGAAAGTCTAGATGAGGAAAAAATCAGAAATAATTTAATTCAGTCACCCAATATTCAATAAACCCCAAAATATAAATTACATAGGAAGATAAATCCTTATTTGAAAAGAGAACTTATTTGGAAAAGCAGTCTGACAGAACTCAGTTTTAGACAAACAACTAATACAAAATACCATAATAAATAATCAAAACGACTATGTTCCTTGAATATTAAATATTGGAGCATGAGAAATCAAGAACGATTTACTGGAGGTAGTACTCTGTGCTGAGTCTTGAAAAAAGCTAGGAATTCCAAGAAGCGAGTGGGGCATGAGTGACAGACAGCCTGTGCAAAGGTGCTATAGCCAAGAGACAAGAATGAAGTGAATAGAGAAGGGCAAGTAAGCCATTTGGGCTGGAACTTTGGTCTGAAAAGATAAGTTAAAGTCATATTGTGAGGGATTTTAAACATCAGTCTGAAGAATTTAATTTATTTTTATCCTAGAGGATAGAAGAAAGTACTGGTGCTTGTTTAAAAGGAAAGTGACATGAACTGACCTATGCTTTAAGTACTAGCTATTTGGCAATTGTGTAGAGGACAGACTGGAGAGGGGAAAGACTGGATACAGAGAAACTAATTAGGAAACTAATATAAAAATCGAAGTGAGAGGTGATGAGGGACTGAACTAGGGCAATGATTCTTTGAGTGGTGAAAAGGGGATGCTACAGAATGTTTAAGGGAATGGAGACAAGAAATAAGAGGATAGAAGCAAGGTGTACCATCAATCAATTGGATATAGGGGCTACAGAAGAGTGAAGACGTCTAGACTATAATTTGGAGTCACTAAAAGGATTGTGATACCTTTAATACAGAGAAAAAGCATGAGATTTGTAGTTAGGGGACTTAGGTTCACATCAAAGTCCTGCCACTAACTAGAGGTAGCTGGGGGCAGAGTATATTGACCACTAGGACAAGAGTCAGAAAGATCCAGGTTCAAATTCTCCCTCAGAGAGTATCCTAGCCATCTGACCCTGTTCATGTCACTTAACTTCTGTCTGCTTCAGTTTCTTCAACTATAAAACAAAAATCATAACAGTATCTATCTCATGGGGCTATCATGAGGGCACAAAGTAGGTACTTAATAAAAGCTTATTCTTTCCTCTCTTCTACTATAAGCATGAGCTTGGGAAAGACACTAAACCTAATTGGGCCTCAATTTTTTTTGTCTTTTTCATACGAAAAATAGTGAGTTTTTCATATTAGGACTTCAGTACTAGGAATATTTCCAAAAATAAAATAAAGGAACATGTTCAGGGCCGAGGTAAGGATAGCTGACTGTGACAGGATTTGGGAATAAGAGTCCTCAATGAAAAGACTTTCTCTACTTGGGAAGTTTTTAAAAATAAAAATGCCAAGGAAGAGGGACTCTTGACTTAGTTTAATATTAAGTCAATCAGTTCCTAAAATCTTAGTATGAATTACTTTACCAGTCTTCCCTTCTCACAGCAGAGATGAAGCCACTTAGGGTAGAGAGTAGGCTGGGTATAATTTTCGAACATGAAGACTTTGCCCACTGAGGAAGAGGTATAGCAGACATCAGAAAGAGAAAGAGACAGCAAAAGGAGGTGGGAGGGAAACAAAGATTTCACTGATTTCACAAAGTTATATATGATCAATTTTGAATATTGAAGCATAAAAAAAACACCTAGAAAAATATAGGCAAAGGTGAAATTTCTATAGCAATATTCTTCTAAATGGAGATTTGGAATCTTTATGTGGATTTTAATGGATAAACTAGAGCTGCCCAAATAATTATATGGTGGAAAGTGACCTACAAAACAAAATTCAGACTTTTCCTGGTGTAAGAAAGATAGACAAATATGGCAAGGAAGGGTAAAAAAGAATAGTTTAATATTTCCTACTTTATATGATTATAAACCCATTGTACTTTAAAATTCAGTCTTTTTAATACTTGGCATATGTTCAAATACATCACTGTCAAAATGTTATCAATTTTCTACAAATCCTAGTTAGTAAAATACTTTTACATAACTATCTTCACCATTATTGTTTTTCAACAGTTTCTACTGGGATAAAGGAAGATTAAAGGGTAGGCTTAGTTACATTCATTCTCCTTCATTAAAACTCATGCCTTTTAAAACCCCACTATAAAATTCATTGAGCACATTCTAATTCAGTACATGCACAAAGTTAAAATAAGCTTCATATTATTAAACAGTTTAGTTAAAGTTTAATAATTTGCAACTTAAGATTCCTATTTTAAAAGTCACTTCTCTCTAGTCTTGCATTCTGGACTTCTCTACCATGTCCCAGAAATCTCTCCATCTTGATGCATACTTCAGCTTTGGAATCCCACAGTGGAAGCACCCTCCACCCCTGCCACCTCTCTCTTTCACTGGATAGCTCCCTCCAGAACCTCCATTTTGGAAGGCACTCAGACCATCCACATCTTAGTCTTCTACAGGATACACACAGGCCTTCCCCTGGCATGCAATATACCATGTATAGTGTGTATACTAGGTTCAACAGGTACCCTTGCCTCCTCTGTAGCTTCCGCTTCCCTACATCTTTTCTGGCTGTCGTTTAAATATTTTCCTTCATTCGAATGTAAGCTCCTTGAGGGGCAGAGACAAGATGGCGGCAGAGAAGCAACAAGGTTCCACAGCTCCCACATAGCCACCTCAAATACCCATAAAATATGACTCTAAACAAATTTTAGGGCTCTAAAACTCACAAACATACACCTGCTGCAGGCAGCTTGACAGGAAGGGCCCATTGCAGCACCCTGGCTGCTGAAATCAGTCCAGCCTGAAACCGTGGCTTGGCTCCAGGGAGGCCAGGAGAAGCCACAGCTGGAGGCTTCAGGAGAGTGGATCAGCAGCAGCTATGGCAGCTTTCAGAATTATCTAGCCATAAGATACAAGGACTAATTGAAAGGTCAGTGGAACTCAGCTAAATTTGGGGGAGAATAGAGGTCCAACCAAACTGCCTCCAGGGCAAGAAAGAGTCAGAAGGGCAGAAGCGGGCCTCCACGTGGCTGCTTCAGAGGTCCCAGACTGCAGGGGGCCAAGCCATCATTCAGGGGCTAAGTGCTCTTGTGTTGAGTGGCCTGGATCCAGATCACGGTCTTGGGTGGTGTTCCTGGGGTGCAATTTCAGTGAGCCAAAGCTGGTGGAGGCTGCAGTAGACTCCCAATAATTCCAGCAGCTGTGAAAACCCCAGCCATTTGGGACAGAGCTTTCCCCTCTGGAAGCAAAGTTCCAAAGAGCTAAAAAAAAATCAACTAACTCACTGACAACATGAGCAGGCAAAGAAAGCAAAGTAAGAACAGCAATCCAACTTTAGATTCCTTCTTTGGGGACAAAAAGGATCAAAGCACAGAACAGAGGAAGACAACACAGTTAGAACTCCCACACCAAAAGCTTCCAAGAAATATGTAGACTGTCTACAAGCCATAGATGAGCTTAAGAAGGATTTTGAAAACAAGATAAGAGAAGTAAAGGAAAAATTGGGAAGAGAAATGAGAATGATGCACGAAAATCATGAAAACAGTGTTAACAACCTGACTGAAGAAAAAAATAAAATTAACTCAAATGGCAAAAGAGGCCCAAAAAGCCAATGAGAAGAATGCCTTAAAAAGTCGAATTTCCCAGATGGAAAAAGAATCTCAAAAGCTTTCTGAAGAGAATAATTCCTTCAGAATTAGAGTGGGGCAAATGACTTTATAAGAAATCAAGATATTATTAAACAGATCCAAACAAATGAAAAAATAGAAGGCAATGTGAAATATCTCCTTGAAAAAACCACTGACCTGGAAAATAGATCCAGGAGAGATAATTTGAAAAGTGTTGGACCTGAAAGCCATAATCAAAAAAAGAACTTATAAAGCATCCTTCAAGAAATTCTCAAGGAAAACTGCCCTGATATTTTAGAACCAAAGGGCAAAATAAAACTTGAAAGAATTCACCAATCACCTCTTGAAAAAGATCCCTAAAATAAAACTCCTAGCAATGTAACTGCCAGGTTCCGGAGTCCCCAGATCAAGGAGAAAAATATTACAGGTTGCCAGTCTGAATACTGTGGAAACACAATTAGGATAACCTAGGATATGGCAGCTTCTACACTGAGGGATAGAAGGGCCTGTAATATGATATTCCGGAGAGCAAGAGAGCTGGGAATAAAACCAAGAGTCACCTACCCAGCAAAACTGAGTATAATGTTCCAAGGGAAAATATGGTCATTCAGTGAGGTAGAGAACTTTCAAGCATTCTTGATGAAAAAACCAGAACTGAACAGAAAATTTGCCATTCAAACACAAGAAACATAAGAAGGTAAACATTGGAAAGAAATCATAAGGAACTTATCAAAGTTGAACTATT
>CM053601.1:140426409-140448449 GCA_028646575.1 Pseudocheirus occidentalis
CTTTCCCATGATTACCCTCTCATGCTTCTTGTGTTTGTCAAATTTTCTGTTCAGCTCTGGTTTTTTTCAGCAAGAATGTTTGAAAGTCCTCCACCTCATTGAATGACCATATTTTCCCCTGGAACAATTACATTCTAATACTATAATCTGTTCTGTCATTCCCTAATCGATGGGCATTCTCTTTAGGTTTCAGGTCTTTGTTGTTACAAAAAGAGATAACTATAATTATTTTTGTATGTATGGGTCCTTTATCTCTGTGATCTCTTTGAGGTATAGGTTTAGTGGTGATATCTCTAGGTCAAAGGGTATGCAGTTTAGTAATTTATGAAACGCAGTTCCAAATTGCTTTTTTAGAATAACTGTATTAATTCACAGCTCACTCAGTAAGGTAAGGTATCAATGTGGCTTTTTCCCCACAGCCACTCCAACATTTGATGACTTTACAAATCTGCTAAGTATAAAGCAGAACCTCAGAACTGCTTTAATTAATGTATTTCTCTAATTATAATTTGGAGAAATTTTCATATATCTATTGATATACTGGATTTCTTTCTTAGAAAACTGCCTGATCATACCCTTTATTAATAATAATCAATTTTGTTATTTATTAAATAAATTTTATTAATAATTTATCTTTTTTTTGGTCTTTGTATTCTCAATATTTAAAACAGTACCTGGCCACAAAAAGGTACTTAATATATGCTTTTTTATTCCATTGCAATAGACAATTCAATCTAGAGGAACAGGCTATTGAAATGACTGGGATATATAAAGACAAGAGACATTAATAAAACATGTTTTTAAAAAGAGAGGATCCAAAAATAAAGTAAAATTAAATGTAAACAATTAGAGTTATCAAAAAGTGGAATGGACTGCCTTGAATCTCTTCAAGTGAAGGCTAGATGACTACTTATCAAGTATATTGTGTTGCAGATTCCAGTTCAAGCACAGGTTTGACTAGGCAGATGGCTGCTAAGGTCTTTTCCAACTCAAATATGTCTGTGTTCTCTAAAACCTGAATTTGCTACCTCAGAAACATAATAAGACATAAATTTTGGGAGCAATGAAATTTTAAAGAAGTGATATATACCCAAGAAGAAAAAGTGTATACTTAATGATAACTACAAAAGTATTAATTATTGTTTTTTAAATAAAATAATAAAATTATTGTTTAACCTTAGCAAATATGGTCTTTGCTTCTACTTCCTTCTAGAAATACAAGTCTTGGGTGGCTAGGTGGTACAGTGAGTAGAGCACCAGCCCTGGAGTCAGGAGGACCTGAGTTCAAATCCGGCCTCAGACACTTGACACACTTACTAGCTGCATGACTTTGGGCAAGTCACTTAATCACAACTGCCTTCCAAAAAGAAAAAAAAATTTAGAAATACAAGTCTAAAAGTCAACAAAAGTGGAAACTGAATTCTAGAGAAAATGCATCTTTTGTCATGCTGCATCAGTAACATTTTAAATAACTACAAAAAACTGAATTCTATATTACCAAGTACATGTAATCCTCTTTTTTTTCATGTAATCCTCTTTTTAAAAAAGTAGCCATTATGAAAAAAAAATTCAGGTGACAGTTTTATTATATTTGAAACTTTAACAATAGAAAAAAAAAAAGCTACTCACCAGGCCCAGACTACAGTATGAACTAACATCATTATTGTCCTAATCATAAATTCTTCTTTCACCTATAACAGAATACACTCTTCTATCTAGAAGATTTTATAAATTGGTTCAAAGAGCAAAATAAAAAATTATTTGTGTGAGAGAAAGCTTAGTGAGAAAAAGAAGCATATTATATTAGAAAAAAAAATCCATTCACTCAATTCACTCCTGAACACTAACATCATGAACTATGTTTGTGAGACAACTCTCCAAATGGATCTGGATATTGACAACCTTGGTGTTACCCATTTTAATTTACCATTAAAATGATTCCTCATTTACCCTACATGGCTAATTAATTAAGAAACAAATTTTTTCATTTCTATCTTCATAACATTTCTCCCATACAAGCGATTGATTTTCTTTTCTCACGAAGTCACCACTCTATTTCAGGCCCTCATCATCTCTAGCTAGGGTTATTAAAAGAACTTTCAAATGAATCTCCTTGCCTCAAACCTCTCCTCATTCCAATCTCAATTTCCACATTAGTGCTAATGCAATTTTCCTGAAGTATTTGTCTGTCCATGTCACTCCTTACCATAATTACTCAATGAACTCCAATAGGTCTCTATCATCTATAAGATCAAACATAAACTCCTCTGTGTGGCATTTCAAGTTCTTCACAACTTGTCTCCATCCTACTTTTTTAGGCTTCTTTCACCTTACTCCCTTCCGTGTACTCCATGGTTCAGCCATACCAGCCCTTTTGCTGTCCCTCACACATGACAACCTATATCCATGTGTTGGCAATGGCTATCCCAATTGCCTGGAATGCTCTCCATCACTTCATTCTCTTTGAATTCTTGGTTTTCCTCAAGACTCAGTTCAAGTGCCATTTTATATATGTGGTCTTTCCAGTTTCTTCCAGCTGCCTTCCCTGTCCCATTTACTTCACAGCAGCTTTTTCCATATTTGTATGTACTTATATATGTACAGGTTTCTTCTGCATTAGAATGTCCCTTGAGAGCAAGAACTTTTTTGCTTTTGTTTTCTTTCTCTGGCATCTAAAACAGTGTCTGGAGTTTAGTAAGTACTTAATAAAGTTTAGTTGATTGATGGCTTGATTCTCAAATTATAAAGGTTTTTGTATATCTGGTCTACATAACTCAGCCCTCTTTCATCCATTAATCTTGAACCACATTTTCCTCATTGCTCACCTATGTCCTGAAGTCACTAGGTATTAAGATACATGTTCACTTAACTCAGAAGTTCTTACTAAGTTCTTTGCAGACTCTTTCTTCATCATCTGCAACCCATACTGGTTCATAATTGTTCGGTCATTTTTCAGTCATGTCTCACTCTCCATGACCCCATTCATGTTTTCTTGCAATGATGATGGAGTGGTTTGCCATTTCCTTCTCCAGCTCATTTTACAGATGAGGAATTGAGGTAAACAGGGTTAAGTGACCTGCCCTGGGTCATGCACCCAGTAAGTGTCTGAGGCCAGATTTGAACTCAGGAAGATGAATCTTCTTGATTCCAGACTTGGAGTTGCTATTTTTGTGGGAGGCTTTTTTGCCAATGCCCATCCCATCATAAGCGCCTAAAAGATGTTCCATGAAGCTTCTTGTGATCTTCAGTTACAAGATAAAATCAGCTCCACTAAATTCTGTAACTTACTCACATCAAGGAAATCTGAACCATCCTTCCACTCATCCACAATGTCTTTAAACCTTTTGGTTTCATTTATGGCAAGAATACCATTACTGATGAGGTCCAGTTCTTCCTGTAATAAGTTAATTTTTTGAACTGTAAAATGGTCAGACTTAAGAAAATCACCAGTTTGTGACAATTAAAAAGGTTTAAGAGACAGAGTTTCTGGGCAACATAATCATTTTATTAATAAGGCCAGCATGTTATTAATGAAAGGATGGTCATTTGACCATCTTTCTTAGACCAAAGACCATCATGGCAGATGGGCTTAAGGTTTACATGTTCTTATGGAAGACTGGTAAAGAAAGAATATTACAATAAGGGGCTGAGAGTGATGCCATGTCACCCTTGGACAGAGAAACTATCTCCATATCCAGACCACCTCCAGTCTTGGGCAACCTATTCAAAGAATTTATGCCCCACCTAAGCCTGAACAAAGCACAAGGGCTACCCTACCAGGGTGGGGTTTTGAATAAGAAAGCTAACTTACAGGCAATGTCCTTCAAGAGATTGAATTTTTAAAAATCAGGACTTAAAGAGAACTCTGGATATCCCCAAATTATTGATTATCAATAATCATTTCTCTCAAGTTAAAATGTTTAAAGATTGTCTAAAAACCATATGACTCTCTTTTGCCATTCTACCATCACTACAGAATAAAGCCACATAGGACTGAGGCTATTTTGTAGTTTGATTTGTATAACATGGGGCACTGTGGGCAAATAGTTTATCAATAAACAACCAACCTACTAGTGATGTACTTTTCCTTACCTAAATAGGTTGGTTTTCAGATAGCCAACCTAGTATCTCACTTGGACTATGCCCGAAGTCTTCTAAATTAGATAGAACTGTGAAAACTTGTCCTCCACCGACCCTGTCTTGAATAATCCTAGGTCATCTCTGCTCTATAATAAGACACTAAAGTAGTACTTAAAGAGTTATCATATTCTGATATGATTATACCTCACAAGTTGTAGTAATAGTAGGGATCAATATGTGTCATACTATGAAACATAAAAATAATTTAAACTTTTCTAAGTATAAGGCCAAGGTAAAGACAATATAAGGTAAAATAAAATAGCAAGTAATACAAGAACCCCAAAGAATAGCAGCACCTCCCCACCTTCCCCAAACAATCCTGCTTTTAGCCCAGCCCCTGAAGCCATCATCCAGAGAAGCAACTATCTCAAAGAGATAAGGCAGGGGAAGTACCTCTGGAGGTTCCATAGCCCTGCTTCCTCACAGCCATAACTACTGAGAACCCCATAACGAAATTGTCACCACTAATGTCCTTGGCACCATCAAATGAATGTGTTTTTATCCATGAAAATAGGAATAAAAAAAGATGCATTACCATCTGTCTTGCCACTGTACCTCATTTCTCTCTAGAGAGACTTTCTCTACTATGCCTCTGGGGCCTTTACCTCTGAATGGATGGCTTTTATCAGAACCTCCATTTAGGGAAGGCTGCTCAGATTAGCCATTTTTCACTCTTCTCTAAGCTGCACTCAGGATACATTTATACTTCAGGATATCTGCACTTCAGGAAACCTACATACCATAACTAGCAGAGGGCCTAGGTTCAAATTCTGGTTTTTAAAGTATTCATTTGAGCAAGTCATTTAATCCTTTGAGACCTCAATTAACCCAAGTATAAATTATGCAGGTTTAATAAGACTATCTCACACACACACAAAAAAAGATGATCTCTCAAGTCCCTTAGAACATTAAACCAATGGGTTTATGAATATGATTTCTAAAATTGGCCATAACTGAGATTAATTTATAACCTTGAATTTCTGACTACTTGAAACACTTAATCCTTGTAAGTTTTTATTATTTTTATTATTATATTATTATGTTTATATATTTGTGTAATAATGTTTATAATTATATTTATATAATTTATATATATTTATATGTTAATTTTCTGTATTTATATTAATATATTATAATAAACTATAATAATATTTGTATATTATATAAATGTAATATATTTATATTATTATTTATTATTCTTAACAAGTTTTTATTATCATTATATCCACAAGCAGTTAGATATACTATATCCACTCACTTTCGCTATTTTCACAATATAGTCCATGATGAAAATATGCCAAACTGTGAGTCAATAATATGATAGTCTGTTAATGTGAGGGACTTATCTAGCATTGAAGAAAAGTCAAATATTTTAAAACAAGTTAAAATATTTTAAAACAAGTAATGCCTATCATCCAGGAGATAAACCCTTGTAACACCAAAGGATAAAACTGTGTATCTGTAAATGTCAACTTACCCAAGAAAAAGAAAACATTCCTAAATCTACCAAGTTAGCAAGTTACTTTCAAACTGCTTATTTTCTTTCATGATAAAAAGATATGAGTAAAAGCTGTATAACAGTACTCAAGAGTCCTAATGACAAGTAGGCAGCTAAGTATTGCAGTGTATAGAGTCTGGTCTTGGTAGTTAGAAGACCCAAAAGAGAAGTCTGCCTCAGACATGAATTGTATGGGCAAGTCTTTCTCAGCCTCAGTTTCCTCTACTATAAAAGGAGAATAACAGACTCTTCCTCACAGGGCTATTAAGAGGACTAAATGAGATAACATGAAAAGTGCTTTGTAAACCTTAAACCATGATATAAATCCTATCCATTAATTAGTCAGTTGACAACCATTTATTAAGCACTTACTAACTTGCTATGTGCTAGTACTATGTTAAGGGAAGTAGGGGGGAGATACAAAAAAAGTCAAAAGATAGTCTCTGCTCTCAAAGAGTTTATGATCTAATGGAAAAGACAGTATATAAACAACTTTATACAAACAAGATGTGTATACAAACACAAACACACACACACCTATATATTCAGAATAAGTTGGAGACAATCAACAAGGAGAAGGGACTAACATTAAAGGGATCATTACTATTAAAATTAAATGTAAAAAGATTATAAGTTATAAACAGTTATTCCTCTCAAACTACTTTAAGAATCTATCCAAAAGTTTTGGATGTTGTTCTTGCATTCAGTTGTGTCTGACTTTTCATGATCCTGTGAATGATAGCACTCCAATGCTATCATATATATGGTTTTATTGGCAAAGATACTGGAAGGGTTTTCCATTTCCTTCTCCAGTGGATTAAGGCAAATAGAGTTTAAATGACTTGCCATTGGTCACACAGCAAACATTTGAGGCCTTATTTGAACTCAGGTTTTCCTGATCCCAGGCCCAGTGCTCTATCCACTAAGCCATCTAGTTGCCTCAAGTCCCTAGATCTTAAGAGTCTAAAATAAAGACCTGATGGTTATAAACTAAATTGGTGTCTGGCTTTCTCTAACTAATACTTAATCTTTAACAAGGAACTGGCCACTGAGAGTCCAGTCCTCAAAGCATGCACTGGGAGCTCTCCCCCCCGTCACATAGGGGATTTTTTGAGTCTTCTTCTGGAAGTTCATGATAACATATAATGGAGGGGCCCTGTCCTAGTTTCAGAGAATGCATAGGCATTCTATGACTGTTTCCTACCCAGTGAAGATTTTCTTTGTGATGAAGAAAAGCCTTTTTTTTTTTCTTTTTGGAGGGCAGTTGGGGTAGAAAAGCCTTTTAATGTCCTACTGGGTCAGAATTGAGTGTACACCAAAGTATCCAATGGAGAAACTCAAAGCCTCTTTTTCCTGGTGATGACTAAGGCAAGAACAGCTGTAAGTTGTCAGGCAAGGAGAAACAGCACCAGAAGGGATACAGACAAAACAAACTGTATAAGGCTTGAGCCTATAGCATGAAAAAGAATCCTACTGTCCCTGAAGAGAACCCCTAGAACTCTGGACACAGGAGGAAGAGATAACCAGTCATACCCTGGGGCCCTACCTGTTTGTGCCCATCAGAGTTTATAGACTAATCCCCGAATCTCACTATAAATCAATAAGCATTTATTAAACACCCACATGCTAGGGACTAAAGATAAAAAGACAAATAGGAAACAGTCTTGCCTTCATGGTGCTTACATTTTATCTAGGGAATATCCATACATATAGAGTAAATATAAGGTAATTTGTTGGGGGAGTTGGACAGGAAAGCACAAGCAGATGTAAGAATAGGAAAGGCCTTAGGTAAAAAGGCAACATTTAGCTGAGTTTTGAGGTTGTTTTTCTAATCATATACATTTTTATTGACAGAACAATAGACAAACAATCATGGTAGAAACCTTAAGCTCATTCTTCTGATAAGTCTGTTGATCTGGTCTTTCCTATTTCCAGCATCTTACCTTCCACAAAAATGCATAGGCTTCTTCATTCCAATTTGGAAAGCCAGAGGAAGTTGTTCTCAGCTTTGTAGTGATCGCCAATAGTAAAGTCAGTCAAATTTCACTTTTGAACATCTGTGTATATTTCTTATGGTACTCTTTAGTTCTTTCATAGATAATCTTCCTCTTTCTTTGGAAACTTTTTTATTAGTCACTTTCTTCATTCAAAAGTTTGGCCTTCTGTTCTAAAAAGACCTTTCATCTTTTCAGAAGGGATTCTCCAAAAGATGGCAGATTCTTCTTTTTTCCATGATAAAATCTGAAAACTGGCTAAATGGAGCTTTGAAGGAAGCTAGAGCTCACAAGAATTGAGGATGGAGTAGATTCCAGACATAAGGGGACAGCTTGTTCAAAGGTACAGAGATGAGAAAGAGACTGTCTTCTATGTCAACCAATTTAGCAAGACTTCTGAGCAAATTAAAAGTATTGTGTAATAGGTTAAGAAAGGAGCCCTGAGCTTCTGATGGGTGGGAATTCATAATCTGTAGGCCACCCCAGAACTTCCACACTGTTTTCTATCCATTTTCCTGCCAGGCTGCAAAGTCCCACTGCCCATCCCCTTTCCACCTTTAGCTATTAGAACAAAAATCAAATCAAGACTACAGTTCCTAGAAAGGGTTTTCAATCAATTGCCCTATGACTCCAATCACTATTTGATCACTTTCCAGACCAAATAACCCACCTTTGTCTAGCATATACCTAGCAAACCAGAAGTTCTTAATGCCTGTTTCATTCATTCATCCAAAGGTAGTTTGGAATCAGGTTTTAAAGGGCTTTAAATGCCAAAAGACTTTGTATGTATTTGATCCTAGAAGCATTAAGGAGTCACCAGAATTATTGTGCAGGGGGCTAAGATTCTTAAACCTGTGCTTTAAGAATATCACTTTGGCAGTTTTGTGAATGACAGACTGGAGAGAGGAAAGGGTAGCTGCAGAGAGATGTTTGAAATCTATTACAAATACCACTCCTAGGCCTGTATCCCAAAGACATTAAAAAAAAAAAAAGGAAAAGGGCCTACAAATGCCAAAATATTTATAGCAACTTTTTTTGTGGTGGCAAAGAGTTGGAAACTGAGGGGATGCCCATTGACTGGAGAATGTTTGAACAAGTTGTGTTCTATGATTATGATGGAAGACTGTTATGGTATAAGAAATCATGAGAAGAATGGTTTCAGAAAAACTGGAAAGACTTACTAGAACTAATGCAAAGTAAAATGCAAAGTACACAGTAACAACAATATTGTACAATGACCAATTACGAATGACTTTTGGCTATTTTCAGCAATACAAAGATCTAATACAATTCTGAAGGACCTATGATGAAGAATGTTATCCACCTCCAGAGAAAAAATTGATAGAATATGAATATAGATCAAAGCATACTGGGTTTTTTTAAACTTTATTTTTCTCGGGTTTTTTGGTCTGTTTTCTTTCACAACATAACTAACATGGAAATGTTTTGCATGAATGCACATATATAAACTTTATTAAATTGCTTGCCTTCTCAATGAGAGGCAAGGGAAAGAGGATGGGAGAGACTATGGAACTCAAAGTTAGAAAAAATTAAAAACTGTTTTTACATGTAATTGGAAAAAAATAAAATTTTAAAATTTTAAAAAGAAGTCTATTGCAAGAACCAAAGAGAAAGGTAGTGAGGGATTGAACGATCAATCAACAGACATTTATTAATAACCGATTATGTGACAGGTTCTGTAGTAAGAGATTAGGGTGATGACAGTATGAGTGGAGAGAAGGAAATGGTTGTAAGAAATACTGTGGGGGTAGAATCAACAAGACTTTGCAAATTATTATAAAATGGAATTGTGGGAGATTAATAAGTTGAGAATCACAAAGATTGTGAACCTTTGGATAAAGAAAAACATGGTAGTGCTATATCTGGGATCTTAAGGGAGTATGGATATAAAAGGTTCTCTTCTGAACTTAATGAGTTTGAGATGTCTTCAGGAAATTCAGATTGAAATGCCCCACAGATAATAGATGATGCAGAACTAGAGCTACAGATCTGGGAATCATCAACACAGTGACTACGGAACCCATGGGAGCTGATAAGAAAAGAGTCCAGGATAAAGTCTAGGATAGAGTCTTAGGGTACATTCACAATTAAGAGGTAGAACACAGATGATAAATTTAGCAAACAAGATTCAGGAGAAGTCAGACAAATAAGAGGACACATAGTCAATCATTTCTTAACGGCTTCATTTCTTAAATGCTGGGGTTAAAAAGACAAAAGTAGAATAATACCTGCCCTCAAGGAGTTGTTTTAAAAGAGAAGACAATATGTACATAAGGGCATATATATATACAAAATGAAATCCAGATAGTTTTGATGAGTGAACTAGTTTCTGGGTTGGGAAAGGGTGAGAGAATTGGTAAAAAGCTCCATGCTGAAGGTGACACTTAAGTTGAGTCTTGAAGGAAGTCAGGAATTCTAAAAGATGAGAAGGTAGTACATTTTAGGAATAGTTGACAGTCATGACAAAAGCAAAAAGATGGGAGATAAAGTGTCACATGTATGGAAAAGTAAACCAACATGTGGACAATAGAATACATGAAAGAGTATAAGAATACTAGAAATTTACAAAGGAGATAGATTGTAAAGAAATGTTAACATCCAGTAAAGTTTAAGCTTGATTCTAGAAGTAATAAGGAATGGAAAGAGGTATCAGATAGGGAGACCAAGCAGAAGAATATAGCAATAGTCTAGGTGAGAGATAATGAACTGGACAGGTGGCCATATATAGCAGAGAGGACATAAGCAAGATATGAGGGTAAAGGAAGAAAATAAGCATTTATTAAATGTCAAGTACTAGGCAAAGTACTTCATAAATAATCTCATTTGATTGTCATGGCTATTATTGTTCCCATTTTTTCTTTCTTTACATTTGATGAAACTGAGACAGACAAAAGTTAAGTGATTTATCCAGGATCACAAAGTTAGGAAGTGATCAGATCTTCCTGATTTCAGAATCAACTCTATCCACTGTGCTGCTACCAATCTGCCTCTAGAAAGAGAAACAAACTTTGGCAACTGGATGGATATGAGCAGTGAGGGAAAACACAGAGATTAGGAGGGCACTGAGGTTGCAAACCTAGTTGTGCCCTTAGCAGTAATAAAAGGGAAGTTTGGAAATGTCCAAGAGGCAATTTGTGATGCAGAACTGAAGCAGGGGAGAAAGACTATGGCTGGACATAGTGATTGGGAATCATTCATTAATAATGGTAATTAAACTTATGGAAGCTGATGAGAATCACCAAATGAGAGGGTATGGGAAAAAAAAAAAGAAAAAATGGGCCTAGGCCAGAGTGTTAGGCACAATCAGAATTAGGGAACATAATACAGATGACAAATCAGCAAAGGAGACTGAGAAGTGGTCTGACAGGTAGGAAGTGAACCAGAAAAGAACAGCACCAAGACAACCCAGTATTCAGGAGAAAAGTGTAGTCAAGAGTGTCCAATGGCTGATCAGGAAGAAGGGTTACTGAAGTAACTAAATTTGGAACTTAACAGATCATTGGTAACTTTGAAGAAAAGTTTCAGTTAAATGAAGAAATAGAAGGCAAAATGTGAAATGACTGTGAACATCCTGCAAGTACTAAAGGTTCTAAACTACTTTATTTCTCTGTTCTGGTTATGCCCAGGAATCCTCCTACCTATTAGGAGATAGATAGATAGCAACAGAACTCTATTTATTAGGGATTTTTAAGAGTTACTACAGAAAAAAAAAATTGCCTTGTGGCCAACTTGGTGGTGAAGCTGTCCAAAAACTAAACTACTAAAGGTTCAATAGGAGGATAGAGGTTGGACCCAGGGTTCCTTAAGCAGGTTAGATGACAGTGCTGGGAGACTTCAGTGCTTTGAGGTAGGGCAAATGGTAAAGCCTTAAGAACTTCCATCTATTCAGATGCACTAGATTTGTTGATTCTTATCTCATCCAACAGGTGCCAATTAGTCAATACACATTTATTAAGTGCCTACTAAGGCACTCTGCCAAGGTCTGGGGATATAAATATGAAAAGGAAAGCCAGCTGCTGTCCTCAAGGAGCTTATAAACAAATGGGGGAGATCAGAAGGGGAGGAGGTCTGCCATGATGAAGAAGTCCAAAGAAAATGAAAAGACAGCTGGCCTGGGTGCCAGATTTTGGGAGCTCTCTGCTCTACCTTCTAATCAACATGATCCCAGGAGCAGAAGATACTGATGAAATACGAGTACCAAAGCAGATGTGATCTTGTAGGATGATGAGATTCCTGGGGTCATGATAGAAGTCTAAAAAAGGAGTGCAGCCTGGTGGGAAATATGACCAGTCAAGCAGCCAGGACAAAGGATCAAAGGAGAAAGGCAAGGGTGAAGGGCATCCCCAGGCATAGCAGTCTTCCTATCCACAGGCAGTCCCTGGCTGCATTGGAGGATGGCGCAAGACCAAGGGTCCAGGCAAGCAGGGAAGAGAAGGGGGGAAAGAAACCAACAAGTCTTTGACATTAAAGTTAGCTTAAACAAAGAAGAGCTAGGTGCTTTAAGCCTTTCAGAATAGGCACATCTATATTAAACTGTGGCCAAAAAGTAAGCAGAACCTCCACCAAAGGCCTACTCTTACAATCCTAGCACAGAAGTGACCCTAGGTTTCTAAAGGTCAGCCAGCGGGGCATAAACTTTGGTGTGTCCTACCAATCAAAAAAGGGCTGTAATATAGTCTAGTGACAAGACTAGTTAAGTTGGACAGTTTCACCACCAGGTTGGCCACAAGGCAATGAATTATTTTGTTCCACAGTAACTCTTAAAAATCACTAATAAATAGAGTTTTGTTGCTATTTCTCTACCTACTAAAAGGGAGAAGGATTCCTGGGCATAACTAGAACAGAGAAATAAATTACTGATGTTTGAAATGTTGAAGAAATTAAAAAGAAAATAAAAATTGAGGTCTTTGAGACCAGTAGTTTAATCAAAACAATTTATATGAAAACATAGGGGAAGCTAAATCCTCATTCTAATCCAACTATGATAATTATATTGTTGCCACACAACACTTTATGCTGAATATTTCCATTTTGCAAATATTTTTGGATAAAACATCCAAGAAAAATATCATCAAATCTATTCTCTGAACATCATGTTCTTATGAATAAAAGAAAATGACAAGCATAGGAAACAACTGGTGTGGTAAGCTTCTAAAAAGAGTGAACAATACGTTACATTCAATAAAAATTCATTACAAAAATTTTTGAAACATATTCTGATAAAGCCAAAAGAAAATAAAATTATCTTGAAGGGGCTAGCTGAAAATATATAAGCATTCCAAGGAACATATTGCAATACAATACCAATCAAAACAGTTTCTTTCTCATCAGATAACTTCAGATATGGAAAAGTATGAAATGGTCTGCCTATATAATATTAGTATTTAGAAAGGGAAAAACATCCTCTAGACTAGAAATCCTAGTCAGGCTCATTGTTCTGCAGCTTTAAGAATTAAACCAAAACATGGCCACAAGTAGCAAACTAACTCCACACTGGTAGAGCAAGCATGATATAACCACATCAAAGTCTTTCTAAAGCAGTTCTGACTGCCAAAACCATTCACATCCTTAGAAAACAAGTCTACAGTTTGGGTTTTCTCCATGGTATATATGGTAACAGAAGGCAGCATGGTATAATACACAGAGAGTGGGGCTTTTAGTCAGGAAGACTTGAGATCAAATTCTGACTGATGCTTATCAGCTATGTGACCCTGGTTGAGTCATTTTATGTGTGTCTCAAAACAACTAGAAACTGCTCACAATGTAATTCCCGAGTTCACTTTAAGAAAGTGTATATCATCATGAAAACAACATAAATACAAGAAAAACACTGTAAAGGAAAAATGATAAAACAAAACTAAATGTTTTGTAACTATAGTTGCCAAGCTTGGACCAGAGTAAAAGTTCTGAAAAATGCACCTCCGTTCCTTCACTGCAGGAGTGGAGGACAATGGGTATGATACCACTCATATGCTGTAAGACATGTCAGTGAATTCCACTGAATTTTTTTCCCCTTTTAAAAAAATCATTGTTACAAGGGAAGGCTCCATGTCTTGGGGAGGGAATGGAATAAATTTGGAAATGAATGTGATATAAAAACAAAAGTCATCAATAAAAAAACTTAATTTAAAAATATATATAGACCAGCTGTCCTTCTAGCTAAGTATGTTTTCCCTTCTGTTTCACAAATTCATGTCAGTAAACCTTCAAGCAACCCCCTAACCCCCCCAAATGCTCTAATTTACTCAAAACAAAACTGTTAGCCATAATTATATATTCCCTAGGAATAATAATCAAATTCTGCCATTTTAAGGATATTATATGAATTTTATGATGGCAATACCTGTAGCTACCCACTACCCTAAAAAGCAATTGTACCTACAGAATAATCTGTGGCCATGAATCTCCAAAGTGAAAAAAAAAAACAACCATAATTTTTAACAACGACCTTCTGAAACATTTAAAAAAACAACAAGGTTAATGAATGACTACCAATTGCAAGAATATTCAGGAAAGCTCAAATCTTACTCTTCTTCCTATTCCTAAAGCAGATATTAAATCTCTAGTGTGGTTTTCCCCCTTTTTTGCTGAGGTAATTTTCAACTTATTTATTAAAAAAAAACAAGCTAATGTATTTTGCACATATACACCTGTACTCTAAAAAAGAACTTGTAGTTGATAGTACTGGGGATCAGATGCTTTATTATGTTAATACTATTAACGCGACCATTTTTATGTGCATACCAGATCTTCCACTTAACTCAAGAAAATCCCTACAGAACATGGCCTATCATTGATGGTGCTGCTTCACTAGTCAACAAAAAACCTGCACAATTCTATCACATGAAGAACTGCAAATCAACCATCTTTCCTAGTACTCTTTCCTTGGTAAAGGGTTTATATTATTGTCACCCCGCACAATCTGAGCAGAATAATCATAGCTGTCTACCCTCCATACTGCTTTTAATACACCGAGCAAGGGAATGGAGATTGTGCACACTGAAAACCCGCAATGCCATTACACTAAAATATGTAATAGGGATTACCACCCCGATCTTCTGCACATACCGTTGGCTTCACTATCCTAAATGCAAGATTAATACGCATTCCTTCTTCCCCGTCTGACAAGTACCTATTTGAATTTCTTTATTTTAACCAACCACTGTCTCTCATACCCACTGAACCCTCACCCCAAGCCTTCCCTACTTTCACAAAAGGAGAGTGCCCAGTCCACCTCCCCTTCGTTTGCCTGAAGCTTTAATCCCAGCACTCACTAATCCTGCTGTATTACCTGGGCGCCTCTATTCAACCCCCACCCCCATCCCCCAATAGTCTCGTCCACAGCTTGGGCCACCCTGCCCCATCCTCAGTGTCTGGTGCCAGTCTGAGCTTCCCCACCCTAATTCAGCCCTCTTTAGATGATGCCTGAGCGCCCCCTTGCCTGGTCCCCTTCCCACAACCTAATCCCTTCCCCATCTCCCCTTCCTCTATCCCCTCCCTCCCCCCAGGGACTTCACTTCGGCAGAGCCTTCTGCACTTTATATTCCCCCAACCCGAAACCCCCTCTCATGGGGAGCTCCGTCCCAACAAGAGGACCCTCCCCCCCCCCAAGCCCATCTATGCAAAGACTGACCTGGCCACCTTCCGCTTTCCTCCAAGACTGTCGAGCCCCCTCCCCACAATCACATAGATATACTATATATACTCTTCCTTCATGCCTCTTGACAGTCTCTTTCCCCCACCCCCCCAGTCTCTCTTCCATCCTCCCTCCGCCTTCCCCCGCCCCTGCTCACCTCCACAGGAGAATCTGAGGCCGCGCGGGGCTCGCTCGCGGGCTCCCTCCCCTCCGCGCAGGCGGCGGCGGCGGCGGCTGAGGCGGCGGCTGTGGCAACAGCAGCAGAGGCGGCGGAGGCGGCGGCGGCGGCAGAAGCAGGAACGCCCGTTTGTCCCTTACTCCGCTCTCCCCTGCTCCCCTCTCCCTCACCCTCTCTTCACGTCCCGCCTCCCTCCAGCCGCCGCGGCGCAGCCTCAGCCACGGACGCACTCCCCCGCCCTCCGCCCGCTTCCCTTCCCCTCCCCGGCCCGGCCCCCCTCGGCTCCTCCCCTCACCACAGGGTGCGGCCTGCGGAGCCCGCAGCCCAACAAGCCGCCGCACCATTGGCCCTACCTGCCGCCCAAGCCCCACAGTCCATCTAAAGCGCTTTCTGATTGGTCAGAGACAAGAGTGGAGGGAGGGGCGGGAGAAAGGCGGGGACTGGGAGGGGCGGGCTCGAGATAGGCGGGGAGGGGGCGGGGCAGCTGGGTTTCCGTCCCCTCGGAGATCCTTTCTCCCCTCTCCCACTCGTTCACCCTCTCGCCTCCTTCTTTTACTGTTCCTGCAACCTCTTCACCCTTGTCGGGGGAGGGATGGGGTGGGGGGGGTGGCTCCTCTCCTCGGTCCTCTTCCCTCTTTCTCCGATCTCCTCCCCTCGCCTTCATTTCTCTCCTCCTCCCTGTTTTCTCCTTCCCCTCCCTCTCTCGGTCCCCTCTAGTCCCCACCTCCCCCTTCTCCCACCTCTTACTTTCCTCCCTCTCCCTCTCCTTTCTCTTTTCTCCCACTCTTTGAGCCTCTTCATCTCATTCTCCCTTCTCTATGATCTTCTCGCGCTTCCCTAACCCCTCTTCCTTTCTTGCCTTCCTTCCTGTTGCTCTGTCCCTCTTCCATCCTCTTTCCACCCCTTCCTCCCCTTCTCCTCTTTCTCCCTCTCTTCACCTCATCCTTTTCTCCCCCTCCCCCTCCTCCTTTTTCCCCCATCCCCCCATGCTTCTCTCTTAATACCATCTGTGGAATTAAGGGCGCTCTGCCTTAAGGCGCTAAGTAGATGGAGGTAAGACCAGAAAAAGTAAAATGCCTTTCCCAAGGTCATAGACGTAATAAAAAGCTGGGATTCTGACAAGTCTTCAGAATCTCTCCCTGTTGGAAGAGGTCCCAGAGGACTTCCAATTCATCTTTCTCCTCTCTACAGGAATCTCCTCTCCACTAAACCCGACACATTTGTCATGAATGCCTTCAGTAATGGAAAAGTTAACTACCTCAGAATGTACTCCACTCCATTTAATGTTTTAAAATTTTTAATTATGAACTTGACAAATATCAACAAACATTTTCATATACAAAAAGAAAAAATATTTTACATGCTACCACAAACCTGTTAGACAGCCTTGCTGTATTTCTAACACCCTCTATCTTCTTGTCTCTGTCCCTTTTTGAACCTCCTGCTCACTTCTGTGTACTTTTTAATGTTTCATTTTGATTCTTTACCCTTCTGCTGCCTTTTAATATCACTATCATTATTTCCCTGCTGCCCTATCAATCTCCCACAAAAATCCATTCCTTGTAACAAATAAGTAAAGCTAAGCAAAACAAATTTAGACATTATCAGAAATACATACCTTACTTTGCACCTACTGTCCACCTCCTCTACAAGAGTTGTAAAATATGAATTGGTTGTTGATCATTACATTGAGTGTAGTAACCAAAGCTCTCATAATAGTTTACCTTTACAATGCATAGATTTTTCTCCTGATTCTGCTCATTTCATTTTGCATCAGTTTACACAGGTCCTCCCAAGTTTCTCTGAATCCATTCCTTTCATCATCTCTTACAGAACAATTATATTCCATTATAATGATATACCATAATTTGTTCAGCTGTTGCCCAATTGATCCACACCCACTTTTTTTCTAATTCTTTGCTACTACAAAAAGTGCAGCTATGTCTATTTTTGTCCGTGAAGATTCGACCTGCTTTGGGTATGAGTCTAATAGTAGTGTCGTTGGGTTAAAAAGATTTACTCAGTTTAGTGACTTTGGGGGTATAATTCCAAATTGTTTTCCAGAATGGTCTGATCAATTCACAACCCCATTAATGGTGCATCAGTGTGCCTGTCATCCACAAGCCCTCCACCAATTGTCATTTTACTTTTTTCTCCTCTACAAATCTGATATGTGAGATGGAGCCTTAAAATTGTTTCAATTTGCATTTCACTATCTGTAATTTGGAGCATTTTTCCCCACCTGGTTATTAATAGCTTGCCTTTCCTTAAAGAACTATGTGTTTATATTCTTTGACCATTTATCTATTGTGTAATGGCTCTTGTTCTTTATATGTTTTCATTAGTTCCCTATATATCTTCAACCCATTTCATTTTCAATCTCTATGGCAAGGCCTTAGTACACAGAAAAGAGCAATGGTTTTGAAATCTGAGGAACCAAGTTCAGATCCTACCCTTGCCAAATCAAAACCTTTCTGGACTTCAATTTCCTCATCTGTAAAATAAGAAAGTTGAACTAGGTGGCCTCCCAAAGTCCTTCCCAGGGGCAGCTAGAGGGTAAAGTGGACAGAGTGCTGGGCCTACAGTCAGGAAAACATCTCCCTGAGTTCAAATCTGATGTCAGATATATTACTGTGTAACCCTGGAAAAGTGACTTAACCCTGTTTACCTCAATTTTCTCATCTATAAAATGAGCTGGAGAAGAAAATGGCAAACCACTCCAGTATCTTTGCCAAGAAAAATCCAAATGGGGTCATGAAGAGTCCGAAAAGACTGAACAACAACATCCCAGATAATGTGTTAGGGCTGGGGATACAGATATCACTAATGAAACAATTTTGCTTTGAAGAAACTTATTACATTCAACAAGTACTTATTAAACAGATGATTATAGACCCTTTTATGCAATAGGCGCATGGTTAGAAATACAGTGATTAAAGCTTAGCAAAATAAATGCTTGTAGAATGAATTTAATGGTAACCTTCTAAAAGTTATTTCTATATTAAAACCCTACGAATACCAGGCAGCTTCTCTGGGGTTTCCTGAGCACGGAAGGGAGAAAGGGAGGAAGGAATCTCTGGAGAGGCCAGTGATGTAGGTCACCACCTCAGTAGCCCTAGTAGCCTATTGCTAAGGCTGGTCCTAATCATGAGAGGCCAACAGGCTCTGTGGTGTTCTGATAAGAAACTAAGCTCAGTGGGGTGCTGAGCCCCAGAGGGAAGAGGGCAGAGCACGGAATATGGGGTGTGTAGCTGGCAGGACGTTCGTAAATTATGACAACCAGTTCAGTTACTCTCAAAGTGCAACTTCAACCTTTGCCACAACATACTATAGAGGAGGCTGTTGTTACAGTAACACTATGGGTTAACCTCCTGTCCCGGCTACCTGGCAGCAGGTCCAGGGCCCCTCAATTTACTCCGGTTTCCAAAGCAATAAGTTTTAAGTACCTTTGGCAAAGTGACAGTTATTGAGTGTGTGTGTGTGTGTGTTTCCAGAGGATATGAATACATTTGCATTAATAGCAGCCTTCCTTTCTCCCTTCTCTGAGCAGACCATACAGGAAATGCAAGGGGACCTAGAGCTATAAGACATGGATTCAGGCCAGTTTCTGTCACTCACTAACTCACTGTGTGACCTTGGACAACCCCTTGACCTCCTTTGTAAAATGTTTCTTCCTTTGTAAAATGAAGGGATTGGAGCAGATGACCTTTAAAGCCCCTTTCAGCTCTATTCTTATATGACCTAAACTTGGCCCCAGAGCAGAGCTGTAAGAAGACACTCCCACGTCCCATCCCCTGGCTCTTTTGCAGGGGAAGGATGAAGATCTATGGGCATGGAGCACTGCATACATTGTCAAATTATTTCAGTGTATTGATGTTTTATTGATTTTTTTCCTTTTCCTTCCCTCCCGTACCCAAATTCTTTGTTATATGGGATACTCTCTAAGGAGGGTAGGGGAGAAATACAAGGGGAAATTTTGGCCATATTAAAAACAAAATATATCAATCAATATGATTTTTTTTAAAGAAAGTATCATATGTTCTAAGATCCCTTTCAGCTCCAAATCCCTACATTATATCCTGAGGTCCTTTCTATCTCTAATTCTCTTGTTGGTTTTTTTCAAAGCTCAGCTCAAATGACATTTTCTTTGTGACACCTGGTCCCACCCCTCCTTAAAAATTACCTTCCATCAATTTTGTATATATTCTGTATATAATTGTATGTGTCTTATGTTTGCTTCACCTTCCCCCCATTAAAAAACAAACTTCCTGAAGAGAGGCATGGTTTCACATTTGTTTTCATATCCCCAGTGCTTGGTGCCTAGATCATGGATCTTTAACTAGGAGGCAGCTCAGAGCCATCTAGTTCCCCCCATTCATTTTACAGAAGAGGACACAGAGTCCCATGGAGGTTAAATGATTTGCCCAAGGTAACACATATAATGTCAGAAGTGGCATTTGAACCCAGCTCTGACTTCAGAGTTAGGGTTCCTGTTCCTTGTGGTATATAGCTCTTTGTAGTTCTATTACATTCTCTGGTCAAAGCCCCAACAGTCTTTCCTCTGTCCCTTCCAGGTCAGACTTTGTAAGCTCTATCTATGCCTTATATGTCTGCCCTTGGGGTCTGACTGAAATGAGAAAATCAATTGGGGTGATAAAGGTGTTTTCCTGTGCTACCCCAGGGCAGGTGTCAAAGGGCCCCAGAGGAAGTGTGGGGAGGAGGTGGGCCACACCCTCCAGATCTGCATGCCCCGGACCTCTCCAGCAGGCAGAAGCCTCAACAGTAGACTTCCTTTTTCTAATTCTACCTTCCTTCCAACTTTCAATCTGAAGCACGGATTCTGCATTTTAATTTAGATAGGACAATAATAAAAGTCAGGGGAATGCACAACATTCTCAACCCAGAAAACTAGCTGGAGAAATAGAAGTATGTTTCACATTTAGCTTTAGCCATCATGCCAGCTGGAGAGAAGGGGAGAGAATTTTATCTCAATTTTTATTTAATTTTATCTTATTTTATTTTGGCTCTGTCTTTAGCTTAAATGTGCATTTTCCTTTAAAAAAAGTGCAAATGTTATCAATCAAGTAACATGTATTGTGTGCTTACTTTGTGCCAGGCCCAGTGCTAAGCCCTAGGACTAAAAAGACAAAAATCAAATAGCCTCTGTCCTCGAAGGACTTACATGTTAATGGCAGAGACAGCATGTGTACATATGATTATATACAGAATCAGTGCAAAATTAATCATAGATAATTGGGAGGGGGGGGGGGTGCTGTGCTCTAGTAGCTCAGGGACCAGAAAGAAGATGGTGCTTGAACTGATGTTTGAAGAAAATTAATGAAGCGAGAAGTGAGATGGGAGTTTATCTCAGACAGTTTAGGGCAAAGGCAGGATCCACGGGATTGAGCATCCTGGGTGTGGCTATGTAATGGGAGAGTGTCCCACAAACATCAACCTGCCAGATGCCCACACTAAGTTATCTGGAGATAGTTGTTCAAAAGATCTTGAGAAGTGGTTAGGTAGAGAACCAGGGGACAGTAGTATTGTGGAGGCCAAGAGAAGAAAGTGGTGAGGAAGACAGGGGAATACTCAAAAGTTAGTTACAGAGAGGTCAAGAAAGGTGAAAACTGAGAAAAGGCTACGAATGATCATTGGTAACCTTAGAAAGAGCAGTTTCAGCACAGTAATGGGATCAGATGCCAAATGCCAAGGCCTTGAGCAGACATCGGGTAGTGAGGAAGTAGAGGCAGGGAGTAGAGATGATTCTTTCTAGGAGTTAAAGAGAGGAGAAATACAGGACAACAGCTTGAGGAGATAGCAGTGCTCTTCCCCAACCCCATTCTGTCCTTACTGGTGAGTTCCTCACTAGTCCACAATATCACACCCAGCCCCAGCCACACTTCATTTTACTCCCTGGAAACCTCTTCACCAATTTATCCTTCATGCTATCCTTTTCCACTTCTTTTTATAGTTGGAACCATATCAGTACTGCTATAGCTACTGGAAAGGATGTGTCGATCTGTTGTCCTAGCTCTTTCCTTCCAAACCAAAACACTACTCTTGGGCCATGACCCTCAGTGTATAGTCTGCTTGTATTAGAATAGAAGGTCTTAGACGGCAGAGGCTATGTAGTACTTGTATGCTTAGCATTTAGCACAATAATAATACCTCAACAAATGATTCAGGGATTAGGAGGCAGAGAAAAAGAAAGAGAGAGAGAGACCCCTCAAGTGATTTGATGGGAAAACTTCTGGATTTGACTCTGGGGGATGGAGATGGGCCTAGGCTAGGAGAAAGGCAAGGAGACTAGACCAAAGGAAGTGAAAGTGATGAGAAAGATGGTGGTAAAGAGAGAAGCTAGAGTTCAGAAGGGATGGCCTTGATTTTCTCATTAAAATGGGAAGTAAGATAAGAAAGCAACATTGTCATTGAGGACCCTTGAGGAGAAAAGAAAAACTATAGGATAGTTCATGGTGGGTAATGATAGAAGAGGAATCAGGGAAGATTTAGTGGATCTGTGCTTTCAGAGTGGCAAGCAAAAATAGATCCAAATTAATGAAGAAGAGAATTATC
>CM053601.1:140448549-140480844 GCA_028646575.1 Pseudocheirus occidentalis
CTAAAATCTAGTAAGGCTTTAGTTCCCCTTCACTGGAAATCACATAATTTACAAGGACTCAGAACTCAGAGCTATAGGGAGTCCCCCCTCTCCTCAGTGACACCTCAGCATAAGATATACCAAATAAGGACAGAAGTGCTTTCTCAAATGTACATTGGATGGTCTACTGTTTCCTTGTTCTGGTATTTGAGGTAGATTGCCATACTTAGATTGTGCACCTGACTTTCAGCCAATGGAAGAAAAGGGTCAGAAGGAGGGTGGGGGAGAATTCCATGTTAGGGCTTCATAACTTCGCCATTTCCTTTTGTAAATTGCTTCTCCTCCCTGACCATTTGTCAGGAGGGTGGCCCTTTTTGAGATTGTAATAAATCATTCTTTTCTGCTTCCTACCTTGAGAAGCCTCTGAGCATTATTTGGGTAAGGATCTCTGTTGCACATAGTTTTGGGGTACACACAAATGTATATTGGATTACATGCCACCATAGGGGAAAGGGGGAAAGAGAAGGAAGGGGAGAGAATTTGGAACTCAAGGGATTGTGGAACTGAATGTTGTAAACCAGTGGTTCTCAAACTTCCTAATGCCGTGACCCTTTAATACTTGTATGTGGGCATATCAGCAGGTGGGCAACCCACCTGGAGACAGATAGAGGAGCCCTGTCTTGGATCCTAAGACATCGGAAATATGTGTTTTCCCATGGTCTTAGGCGACCTCTGTGGCAAGGTCATTTGACCCCCAAGGGGGTTGTGACCTACAGGTTGAGAACCGCTGTTGTAAACTAAAAGTAAATTTAAAAAAAAAAAGAAATAGCAGATTGAAGATGATAATGACAGTAATAGTACAAATAAACAAGAAAATGACACATCTCCTCCTAGGATGATTTCTTTGTCCTCTATATTGCAAAAAACTTATGGAATCATAGTATTACAGAATCATAGAATCACAGTCAATAGCGGAGTTACTTTGGGCAAGGAATATAGCTCTCTCAAAACCTAGGTTCAAATCCTATTTCTGACTAGCTGTGTGACCTTTGACAAATCACTTACCCTCTCTGTGCTTAAGGTTCCCATCTGTAAAAGAGAAATAACACTACCTATAGTACTTGCTTTACAGAGTTACAGTGAGGTTCAAATTAGGTATAAACATTTTGGAAATTTTAAAGATCTATCTAAACATTGGGGCGGCTAGGTGGCACAGTGAATAGAGCACCGGCCCTGCAATCAGGAGGACCTGAGTTCAAATCCAGCCTCAGACACTTGACACACAAAAAAACTAGACGTGTGACTTTGGGCAAGTCACTTAACCCCAATTGCCCTCCAAAAATAAAAAGCATTAAAAAAATCTATCTAAACATCAATTATTCTTACCATCATCACCCACCTTACAAGGTTATTTTGAGGAGGCAGTAACAATGTTGTGGAAAGAATACTGGATTTGGGATAAGAAGAATTGGGTTAGAATCTCAGCTCTAATACTTACCTAGCTATGTGACCAGGACAAGACAAATGACTTCCCTTCTAGGCCTCTTTGGCTTCTCAAATGATCTCCAGCTTGGCTTCCAGTGCTAAATCTTCAGATTCTATGATTTAAGGAATTAACAAATGGAAAAATGCTTTGGAAACTTGAGAGTGCTGCACAGTCAGCAATTATGCTATGTGCCAGGCACTGTGCTGAGCACATACAAAAAGAGGAAAAAGATGGTCCCTTCTTTCAAGGAGCTCACAATCCAGGGGGAAGACAACAAGCAAACATATGTACAGATAAATAGGAAATAAGTCAGAGAGGAAAGGAATTGGAATTAAGAGGAGTTGGAGAAGGCTTCCTGGAGAAGGTGGGATTTTATTTGAAATTTAAAGGAAGAGAGGAAAGCCAGTGGCAAGGTTAAGAAGGGAGAAGATTCCAGTCAAGAGGGACAACCAGAGTCAAGAAATGGTGTGTCTTGTTCATGGGTCAGCAAGGAAGCCAGTGAAAAGCATATGGTGGGGAGTAAAGTGTAAAAAGACTGCAAAGGGAGGAGAGGGCTATGAAGGTTATGAAGGGTTTTGAATGCCTTCTTTTTGGAGGCTACTGGAGTTTATTGAATAGAGGGACGACATGGTCAGACCTGCACTTTATGAAGATCATTTTAATGGATGAATGGAGAATGGAGTGAAGTGGAGAGAGACTTGAGGCAGGTAGACCCCCCAACAGGCTATTGTCTAGATGTGAGGTGACAAGGGAATGAACCTCATGGGGGCAGCATCAGAGGAAAGAAGGGCACATATTTGAGAGATATTGCAGAGGTGAAATTGGCAGGCCTTGGCAACAGATCGGAAATGGCAGGGGATAGGGAGATAGTAAGGATATACCTAGGTTGTATAGGCCTGAGGGATAGATATAACCTATTATGGTTATAGAATTATAACATCATAAGACTATAGAATTGAGCTAGAAAGTACCTGGAAAGGTAGTCAAGCCTAACCTTCCACCTCTTAGCTGTTACCTGCCCTGTATCCTCTTCACTTTGCAGAATGTAGGAGACTAAAAATACCAAACCCGGCCTGACTAGACTGACCATGTTCTCCTAATGTATTTCTGTGACCACATCACTGTTTATTCAGAAAACCTCCAGGCGTTCCTCTGTGCTTACCAAATAAAGGACAAACTTAATTCTGGCATTCAAGGTTTTCTACAAACAAGTGCTACATCACATGTTCAACTTTTATCTTGCTTCTAACTCACCTCTACACATCCTGAGTTCCAGCCTTCATGCACTCTGTGTTCTAGCCAAACTCTCCATCCCTGATTGCAAGCATACCCACTCCCCTCCCCCATGTCTTCTCTCGTACTGTGACCCAGGAATGGAATGGACTCCTCTCCCTTTCCATCTGTTGAAATCATTCCTTTCCTTCAGGCATTACCTCTTCCAAGAAGCCTTTTCTGAATTCCCCAGGGTGAAAGTTATCACTTCCTTCTCAAATTTCTCCTAGTATTTTATCTAGTCCCCACCTTTCCCCTCATCATTATTTTATTTGGCAAATGTTTATTAATCACCCTCCATATTCCAGGCCCTGTGAAGGTCTGAGGCACAGCACTCCCTGCTCAAAGAAAGAGCTTACAAAGAGCTTACATTCTCTTGGATCACATTTTGTATTGTAGCGTTCTTATTTATGAACTTGACTTAAGCCACCTATTTTGAATGAAGGAATTAGGCCTTTTATATAATGCATATTCTCAGGGAAGAGCACAAGGCCTTACATGTACTATGTGTGAATAAACATTTATTGATTTAAATTTGGTCCTATACCTATAAGCTGTGTGACCCTGGGTGAGTGACTCTCCAAAACTTAATTGGATCACCTGCAAAATGGAGACAAGAATATTTATACCCACATTTCAGGGTTGTTATGAAGAAATAGTAACTTTAAGGTTTTAGGGACAAAAGAGTTATTATTATTTTTATTAGTCTCTTACTCTGTTTAGGCAATTCATCTGAGCATAGGTTTAGATCTGGAAGGACTCTTAGAGATCATTATAAGCTCCTTATTTCACAGGAGAGAAAATGAGACCCCAAGAAATGGTATGACTTGACCAAAGTAATGTAGTAAACAGCAGAGCCTGGCTTCATGTCCAGGGCTCTTTTCAGGACCCCATACTGATGGGCCTGCCTGGATAGCAGACTGGGTCATAATGGAACCCATCTTTGTATATAGTAGGCATGGGAAGAAACCCCACATGGCCACAATCCAGGAGATGCTGGATCCGTTCTTGGCAAGATCCCGGTGGTCTCCAGGGGAACCGCAGACCCATTTCCTCCATCCTGTTGGTTCTGCAAGACAGATTGCCCTACTTTCCACCATTTGGCTGAAATCCAGGCTGCAGATGAGGCAACTAAAGTCAGACTTGGAAGAGTAGGGAGAGGGAAAGATGTGGATAGAAAAAAGGTTGCTATTAGTATCAACCCTGCTTAAAAGGCTCTCTCATCCCAAAGATAACTTCTAACCATCACAGAAAAATCCCTGCCTCCACCCACCCCTCTTCTCAACAAGAACCAGGTGGGGTGTGTGTGTGTGTGTGTGTGTGTGTGTGTGTGTGTGTGTGTGTGTGTGTGTGTGTGTGTGTGTGTGCGCGCGTGTGCACGCCCAGGCCTTTTCTTCTTTGGATGGATATTATGATGGCTATAATTGACGCATGTTTCAGGTACTGTGGATTGTAAAATTTATGATAAACCACTAACTCACCTAGGTACCTAGGTGGCACGGAGGATTGAGAACTAGACCTGAAGTTCGAATTCAGCCTCATACACTTAATAGTTCTACAACCCGAGGCGAGTCACCTGATTTCTGTCTCCTTCTGTTTCCTCATCTGTAAAATGGGACAATAATAGGAACTTCCTCCCAGGGTTGTTGGGAGAGGAAAATGAGATGATATTTGTCAAGCACTTTGCAAACCTGCAGCTTGAAAAATGGTAAAGAAACTAAAGTAAGGCTATAGGGGAGACAGTGGTCTGGGGACTGACATTGCAGTGAGTTATATGAATAGTGCAAGTTCACTGAGAAGGGGAACGCCCATTTCAAAGCTTCAGGGAAAATGTGTACCCCTGAGATTGTCTGTGATGAGGACAGGCTCCAGAAAACTATGGTGCCCACTATCAAAGCCATATGGCTTCCACTGAGGCAAAGTCCAAATAAGGTGTTATAGATTTAGAGCTAGACCCAAGAGGTCACGTAGTCCAACCCCCTGATTTTACAGATGAAGAAACTGAGGCACCCAGAAACTGTGACTTGCCCAAGATAACATAAGTAGTAAATGGTAAGGCTGGGATTCAAACCCAAGTCCTCTGGCTCCTAATTTCTACTGCCTCTGAGATTCAATTCACCAAAGAATAGAAGCAGCTTAACAATAGATTGCTAGATATTCTACAGGCAAACCAAATAAGACAGAGAGAAAGGTCCAGAGTGAGATTAAGACTTAGAGAGGTGCCAAGGCATAGACATCTCCAGGAGAAGGGATCAAATATTTCTCCCTATCAAGTCCCTTATCAGTTATCTGTTCTAACCCCTTTGTTTTCAAGATGAAACAGAGATGAAGTCACTTATTCAGGATCAGGAAGGTAATCATTGATAGAACTAGAATCAACATAGCACTTTGACATAGTATCTCATTTAATCTTTAAAATAATCCTGAGGGAGCGTGTGAAAGTAACATTATATCCATTTTATAACCAGAGAAACCGAGAAGCAGAATCATATCCTCAGGGTCATCCAACTACTAAGTAGGTGACCACACACTTGAACCCAGAACTTCCAGGCCAGGATTTTCTCACCTAAAAAAAAAAAATCAATCTTCTGTGTATTTGTACATTTCTAGGCTTTGGGGTTTGTTTGCTTCTTTCTTAATTTTCTCTTAAAAGTTTCTATTTTTAAAAAGTCCCAGTCTTGTCTCAGAATGAATGGGTCAGAATAGAGACAGGGTATTCAAGTTTCACCCAGAATTTAGGTACAGCAGTAACAAGGGACATCCCAACTCAAGGCTCTAGAAAAATGACAGGAGGAAAGAACGAATAAATAGTAGATGTGGAATCAGAAGGCTTGGGTTCTAATCCTGACTCTTTAGTTGGCTTCTCTTTCAAGCCTTCAAGTTCTTCATTTGTAAACTGTGCACGGTAGACTAGATGAGTACTAAGGTTCTTTCCAATCATGATTTATAATCCTATGACCCTTCCTTCTTGGGGTTTTTCTCTGACTGAAATATCTTCCTCATTGTTCAAATGCACCTGTTTATCAAGTTTTTCTTGACACCGCCTATGGCTACATCACCCACTTCTCTCTGCTCCTCTCAATCACTACTGCCATCCCTTAGGACAGTGCCTCCTTACAGCCCCCTGGGATTACTACAGTTTACCCACCTCTCTTCCCTCCAGTTGAATGTTCAGCCCGCTGCCAGAATAATCTTTCTTGAGCATTGATGTGGTTTTGTCACTGCTCAGAAATCATCAGTCGTTCTCCATTACCTACTGTCAAGAGATCAAATTCCTCTGCTTGATATTCAAGACCATCTATAAACTGATGCTTTCCTATAAAGATGAGCTGATTTTTACTGTGTTCTGAATGAATACAGTAAATGAGTGCACTTCACTATGGGGAGGGACAAAGTGGAACATCTGGACAGTCTTAGATTTAACCTTGGGTTTATGTTGAAGGGATATACCCTTACCCAGGAGCAATGCATAGTCCAAAGAAACACAGAGGCCCGTTCAGGAACATCGGATCCCTGGAACTGCACTCTTCTGCTATAAAGAGGTCTCCTCTGCCTTGTTAGCTCTCCTTTGGGAAGATAATCAGCTCTGCAAAAGCAACATGATGGCCGAGCCTTTGCAAAGACCAGTAGGGAGACCCTGCTTCTCCTACTATTTATCTGCCGACTTCTCTAACATTAGAATGGGCAGGAAGTTGGTGCCCTCCTCCAGGCATTGTAGCTGCCCATTTGTTGCCCTCCCTGACCCTGTCTTCTCTACTGTGGTAGATCAAAAACTTGAAGCTTTCTTAGAGGCCACCTAGTCCAACCCCCTCATTTTACAGATGAGGAAACTGAAGCCTACCAAGTTTAAGTGACTTATCCAGGTCTCAGAGCTCATAAGGACTGGATTTGTAGGAAGGTGGGACTCAAACTCAGGTTCTCCTCTAGAGTTAACATTTTTCCATTGTACTACACTGCCTTACCAATGAGGCAAGCTTGTCATTAAATAAAGGACTCCTCAGCTGGGACTGTCCAGGGTAACTGCCTCCAGTATCTAGTAGACTGAAAAGGCTGTGGTCTACAGAACTGGACTTTAGGAACCCATCAAAAACCTTCATGTGCTGACTCGGCAAAGTCAGCCCCCCCCACCTGACCTAAACTTCAAGCCTGGGAGAGGCTTGGCCTTATAAGAAGGGGACTAGCTAGAACAGGTAGCAATAACTTGCTGCTGGAACTCATTAAGTTGTTAAAGACAGAATGGGCCAATGTGCCAGGTGTCAGTGCTCACAAGGAAGTGGTTTAGGTTAAGAGACCATTGTCTCAGGGGAACCTGACACCTGAGCAGCAAACTTTTGTCTCCAGATCGTTGCATCCTGCTTTTTAGAATCTCCAATTTTTCTGACCCCGTTTTGTCTAATTACTTTGTTTACAAACACCCTGCTTCACTCTACCCAGGACTTGGAAAAAGAGTCTCCTCATTTCAGTTTCTGGTACTTTCACACCCTTTCAACCTGGTAGCTCTAATCTCTGAAAGATAGAGCTGCCCTGCCCTTTGATCCATACTGAAAGGAAATTTTGGCCCTACCTCACCATAGAATCTTGCATAGAATCTTGGAGCTGGACAGGACCTTAAAGGTCACCTAGGCCAGCCCATCCCTTAGCAGGAATCTCCTTTAAAACATTCCTGATAAGTAGCCCGCCAGTCTCTTTGTAAAGATCCTCTGTGGCAAGGAATTTCCTACCTTCCAAGGCAGCCTGTTCCACTTGGAGACAGCTTCAGCTGTACAGGTTTTTCCTTACATCGCAAATCTGCCAATTTGCAACTTCTATACATTGTCCCCCATTCTATCTCATCTTTCCAAGAACGAACCTAATTTCTCTTCCATATTGTTGCTCAGTCATTTCAGCTGTGTCTAACGCTTTGTGACCCCATCTGGGGTTTTCTTGGCAAAGACACCAGAGTGTTTTTCCACTTCCTTCTCTAATCCCTCCTTCCATATTGCATTCCTTCAAATACTTGATGGCAGCTTATCATGTCCCCTTACTTCTCACCTTCTTCTTCAGCACTGTCTGCTATTAACCTCTTGTTTTCCATAGAATTTGACAACTTTGCATTTGTATGGGGCTGAAGTATAGAACTAAACCTGGCAGACAGGTGGAAATAATACCCAGGTGTGGATTTGGATACTTCTGCCCCTTCTCCAGTCCCTGGCCTGAGGTGAATGGGCAGGTCCCTATATACCCTTCCTTGCATCAATGTCATTAAGTAGTAGAAATGACTAACTTAAGATCACCCAGCTAGTTGGTATTAGAACTGGGGCTTGAACCTAGATACTTTGACTCCTGGTGCTCCTTCTACTGCCTAATACTGCTTTTCTATGCCAAAATAACAGTCATTAGTTAACATTCAGCCCCTGTGTAGAAGGAGTATCCCAGCCTGGGTCACACTCTAAGCCATAGTATCATGGGACCATAGAGAGTCAAGGGCAGCCCAGATTTGTTCAAACTCCCAGACAGACCCTGATCCAGAACAGGGGTGGTGAGATACTGACCCCAGAGAAAATGTCTCCAGCTGAGAAAAGAAAGGGCCTCCCCATAGAGTTGACTGGCATTCAGCCGTGGCTCCTGTATGTGACATGCAGCCTGGTTGTTCAAGGAACATAGGATACAGCCAATCAACGGCCTGAGTAGCTCATTCACAGCCTCTTCCCCTACCTCTTCCAAGGGCAAGTTTTCTTGTTGCCCAACTTCTTCCTCAGGGTGATTTCCTCTATCTAGGCACACAGTGTGCTGCTTGTGCACCTTGGCTGTTGAGGATTTCCAGGCTTTAGTCCCCATGCTCACCCCCAACCTTTGTTGTGCCTTTAAATAGAGACTCAGTGGCCTGGGTAGATTTGCACCAGCTCCCAGAGTCAGGGAGGCTTTATCAGCAGACTCTGGGGGAGGAGGTTCTGCCAGTATACCTCAGGGCAGGGACCAAAAAGTATAACCATTATACTCCATTTCTGGGTATTATTTCTGCCTTCTACCAGACTCAGGTCATGAAGGTGACCTGGTGTTCTAGTCCTCAGCCTGACCTACAATTGTTTGGCAGTCTCACAGTATCCAAAAGATGATGACTGTGTCTCTCCCTTCATCCTTTGATAATTGAATTCCATGAGCCTTCCTCAGGATAAGGGCTCTGGGCAAGGCTCAGGACAGGGTTGTCTTGTCATCTCTGTTCCACTGAAGGTGATCACTAGTATTCCCTACCAGAGGCTGGTGGCCAATACAAGTTCAACTTGTATTGGGGATAGGGATGTGATGCACTAGCTGTCAGTGTTCATAGCTCAGAAGATACTTCTGAACAGGGCTTGGTGAATGCACTGCTACCTTAAAAGGGTGATGCCTGGGGTGGCTTGAGATAAATCAGTTGTAGATGCCCACCCTCTTCCCTGCTTCCTCTATAGCTTGGGCCCCTTTGTCCTCCCCCTCACTTGAGATCTGCTGCAAAACTAGCCCTCTGGATCTGTTGCCTCCTTGGGTGTCTTGGCACAGCATCTGGAGTCATGAAGAACTCATTTCAGTCCAGTCTCACACTTCAGCTGTGTGATCTTGGGCAAGTCCCTTCACCTCTATCTGCCTCAGTTTCCTCATCTGTAAAGTGAGAATAATAATAACAGTGTTGTGAGGATCAAACACGATAATGCTCTACATTTGTAAGCCCTGACTACTGCAAAGAGAGGAGTGAAGGACATTTTCTCAGCTCTTGGATGAGAAGTTAGGGTTAGTCATTATGATTACACAGTCAATGATGCCTTGATTGCTAAATCCAGGGGCTCTTTCTCATCCTTATCCTTTGGGTATCTCTGCAAGCTTTGGTGACCACCCCCTCCTCCTAGATATTCTTTCCTCCCAGGATTTTTTAAAGCGGCCCCTTTCTCCTGGATGAAGGAAAACTCCATTTTGGAACGCCCCTTCCTATTTGTTAGCTCATTCTTTCTCAGTCTCCTTTGTTAGTTCATCCTCAGTGTGTCACCTTTACATGCCAGGGCTCTCCTGAGCCCCTTTCTTTTTTCTCTATATAGTCTGTTTCTTCATGAGACAGGAAAATGGAAAAATGAAGAGAGCTCTGGGCCTGGAGTCAGGAAGACCTTTGTTCAAATTCAGCCCCAGACTCTTACCAACTGTGTGTCCTTAGGCAAGTCATTTCACCTCTGTCTGACTCAAGTTTTCTCACATGTAAAATGGGGATCATTATGAACCTTTCAGAGTTCTGAGGATCAACTAAGATAATATTTGCTTAACACAGTCCCTGGCATATCACAGGTTCTTAATAAATACTTGTTCCCTCCTTCCTCCCCTGCTATTTCTAAGGCACAAGTATGATCATATTGTTCCTCTGCTCAAGAAGCTTCAGTGGTTCCCTCTGGTCTCTAGGATAAAAATGTATGTTCCTTTGATTAGCATCAAAAGCCCTTCTCAATTTGGCTTCAACATATCTTTTGGGACTTATTTCACATCACTCTCCATGTAGTCTACATTCTAACCAAACTGATCTCCTTGTTGCTCTCTTGGCTTTCACTCTTTGTATACCAAGGCATTTCAAGGGCACTAAACCCAACTCCCTCATCTTATGGATAAGGAAACTGAGGCACATAGAAATTAAGTGACCTGCCCAGGGTCACATAGTTCTTTAGAGTCTGAGGCAGATTTGAACTCAGGTCTTCTTGGCTCCAAGGTCAGCCCTTTCTCCATGACCCCACCTCTCCTGCCTCTGGCTGTTGGCCTGGTCATTCACTCCCTGTGCCTTGTAGTGTTCTTAATGCTCACCTCTGCGCCTTGGCATCCCTCACTCCCTTTAAGGATCAGCTGAAGGCCTGATGAATGAACAAAGCCTTTCCTGGCCCGTCAACTGTTAGAACTCTCCTCCCCAATCCCACCCTTACCCCTTGCCCACCCCCCCCCCCAGAATAAATCTACATGTATTGGGATTTATTATCTACATACATGTTGTTTGCCCTAAGTTTGACAGCTAGGACTGTTTCTTTGTCTTTATGTTCCCAAAGCCTAGAACATAGAAGGTGAGGTGCTTAATAAATATTTGTTGAACTGAATTAAATAAGAGAACCAATCACCTGTAATGCCTTTCTCTGTACCTTTTCCACCACTTCCCATTAAGACTTCCCTGGGGATCTGCTCAAAGCTATCTTCAGGACAGAATCCTAAATTTTTGTTGGAAATCAATCTGATAAATGAATTCACCTGGAATTGTTCAAAATAGGTAATGGTATCATGTGGCTACCCTCCAGGTTATTTACCTGTTATCTATCCTTGGAAAAACGGTAGTATTTGTACTACCTACCTGAAAAGGCTGTCGTGAGACATTTTGTGAACCTTTAAAGCATTAAAGAAAGGGCGTTGTTCTTGTTACCTAGCTTCTATCTAAACACTTTTATTGGTGGGGAACTCCTTACTTCATGAGGTAATTCTTGTAGTTATAATAATTATTATTCCTGCCAAATAACTTCACTTACATCTAGTTTACAGTATAGGTAACATTTTTACAACCATTAAAATTAGGAAATATTTCCTTACAACTAGCCTTAAATTTGATCTGCCTCACAGGAACGACCTTACTGTTGATCAAAATTCTGCCTTCTAGGGCAAAACCCATTAAATCTGATCTTTATGTCACATGACAGATGTTAAACTATTTGAAGGTAGCTATCACATTCCCACTAAATCTCTTGCCAAACTAACTACTGGTAGTTCCTTCAACTAATCCTTTAACAGCCAAGTTAGAGCCTGTTTATCATCCTGATCACCTGTCTTTTGAATATGCTCAAGTCCAGGGGTTCTTAACCTTTTTCTATGTGTCCCCTTTGCATACAACCTGGTGTCCAAAGGAGATTTTCTTTGATAATCTCAGGAAACCTATGGACACCCTATCGGAATAATCCTTTTAAGCATAAAATAGGTAGGATTCGAAAGAAAACCAATTATATTGGAATGCAATTTTCAAATTTCTTTTTTAAACAGGGCCAAGAACCCCTGAGTTAAAAAAAAAACTAGCTAAAAATATTAAGAAGAAATAGAAAATTAGGAACTGGAAAAACTCAGATAATTAGGAATTTCAGGTGGCCCCTAAAAAGATAATGATGCTTCATGTTTCGCCCTTCTTGCTCTGCCTGCTCTTCCTACCACTTTGGAGAGGGATGGCTTCAGTATCCATGGGAGAGTGAGACGGGAATAATATTTATATAGCACCTACTTCCATGATCTATATACTATATTCTAGGCGCTGTGCTAAGCACTACAAATATTATCTCACTTAATCTTCACAACAACCCTGCAAGGTAGATGCCATTATTATCCCAGCTTTACAGAGGTAGAAACTGAGGCAACTGTAATTTGCCAGAGCTAGTAAATGTCTGAGGGTGAATTTGAACTCAGGTCTTCCTGAGTCTAGAACTGGCACTCTATCCACTGTACCACCTAGCTGCCTGATGGATGGCCAGCAGACAAAATGAGACACAGAAATGAGGAAGTGTTGGATAAAGTCACTGACTTTAGAGAACCAATGGAATGTACTATGCCTAATGACACAATCCAAACAGGAAGTGAGGATCCCAAGTTCAGAGACAGGAGGGTGGAATGGTGGCAGCAGACTGCCCTTCTCTGCTACTGTGAGTGTGCTCACCCAGTTCCAAGGGATAAACTAGCTTTGGTAAAATGTGCTCAGCTATCCGTCAGCAACAGGAAGGACCCTCAGAGGAAAAGGGCCACATTAGATGGCAGGTGTATGGCCCATGCCACAAGGAAGAAGAGTCAAGTCTGGGAGGTGGCGTTCCTGAGTCTTTACCTACAGTAGCCCTACTGGATGCATCAGTTGGATGGACATCAGTTGCTAGCTGTTTTTTATGGTCTACACATATTTGCAGGCTTATGGAGGTTAAGCAAACTGAGTTATGCATTCCCTGGCACTTCAGAGTTTGCTACAGTCTATATTCTATTTGGAAACTGCCCAGGACTGGGAGAAGTTGACGGTGGGCAGCTCAGTCATAAATATTTTATTATGCATTGCTTATTTCCTTTTATTAATTCTATTTTTTAAACCGCTATATATAAAATCCAAGCACACCTGTCTATTCCTTGAAGGAGCTGACACCATTATAGCAAAATCATATGACATGGGCCCAATACAGGGAAGAGGCAGCGGTTTACAAATAGGATGAGGACTTGAAGTGGATTCTAATTAACAAGACTTCCTATATCTAGGGACTTCCATGGGGTACTTGTGTAGATTTCAGTGAAGTTGGGAGAAAAAAAATTACGTTTGTATTTTTTCTAGCCTCTAATTGATTTCCTTTGACTACGAATATAGACAACAAACATTCTGAGAAGCAATCCATAAGCTTCATCAGAATGCCGTAAGGGTCCATGATGAAGAGAAAAAAAGAACCCTTAGTTGTTGCACCTAATGTAGTCTTCCAGAGTTGGGAAATAGAAGGTCCCACCCAACCACTCAGAATCATAGAGAGTGTAACACTTCCCTGGTACTTCTGTTTAGTGCCCTGGAAGAGAACAAAACACTCTGGGTAAAAGTGTGATTTTTTTCACCTTCGATAGGATTAGGTCAGGGGCCAGAAGCACCACCTGGTGGTGAAATGTTCAACTAGGTACCTTTGGAAAAGCCCCTTTTTCATGATGAGTTAGGGTATGCCCACCCATGTTACTTTTTTGGCAGGGGGAGCAATTGGGGTTAAGTGAATTGCCCACATTCACACAGCTAGTAAGTGTAAAGTATCTGAGGTCATATCTGAACTCAGGTCCTCCTCACTCCGGCCGTGTTCTGTTCACTGTGCCATCTAGTTGCTCCACACTGTTACTTTTTAAAGATACCAGCTTGCTGGGATTTAGTGTAAGTGAAAAAGCATGTGGATTGTGAATGAGGAATCCTGGGTTCTGATCCCAGTTCTACCACAATCTGTGTGGCATTAGAGAAATAATTTTATCTGAGTCTCAATTTTCTCACCAATGAAATGGGAGTAATAAATGATATATATATAGTACTTCATATATTTACATGCTTTTATATATTTATATATATATAAAGTATATATTACATACCTTGCATATATTTATATACTTTATATATATATTTATATAGTACTTTAAGATTTTCAAAGTGCTTTGTATGTATACACACACATAAATATCTCACGCATGTACATACTTACGTATGCACAGGGTACACATATGCATGTATATACATACATATATATGTATAAATACAAATTTGTGCCTCACAACAACCCTATCAGATAAGTAGTAAAAGCATCATCAGCTCCTTTTTACAAAGAGGAGGCAGAATAATTTGTTCAAGGTCACCCAGCTCAAAGGTGTTGAAGTCAGGATTTGAAGCCACTGCCTACCCACCAGGTGTAATGAAGGTCAAATCACATCATGTGTGGCAATAATCATAATTGCTATTTTCATGGGACTTAAAGATTTAGCCAGCATTCTACTCACAGGGACCCTGGTTCAACCTTGAAGCTCAGAGAGGGATGGACAGTGAATTCCATGGTCAAAGAGAAAGGGTTAAAGCTGAGATACAAAGCAAATCTCTGATTTCGCCTTTGGTTCCCAGAATACCTTGCTGCTTCCCAAGCATTATGTCATCACAGAATTTCAGAGCTGGAAGAGAACATCTAGTCCAATTCATTCTTCCCCCCCTAAAAAAAATTACAATTAAATAACCCCCTATTCCAACCCAAGTGGGAGGCGCCAGAGGAAGAAAAACCTGGATTCCATTTTTTAAAGCACTTAGGAAATGCTAGCCTGCAGGCAGTAGTTTTCACCAGAACTGTGATTTTCGTTCTGTAAGAAGGACCCCAGGAGGGGCTCCCTCTGCCAAAGCAGATCAGTCCTTTCTCAGTAAAAATCCCTGGGAGATTTGCCTGGGGGCTCTGAGAGGTTAGGTGATTTTGTATCCAAGGAGGGATATGAATCCAGCTCTTCCTCCTAAGGCCAGCTCCGATTGTTCCCATCACACTGGGGGATACAGAGAACAAACAATAAATTGCCCTGCCTTCAGACTCATATTTCTGAGTTCCAATCCAACTTCAGACACTTGCTAGCTGTGTGACTCTGGGCAAGTCACTTCACCTTGTTTGCCTGAGTTTGGCAAATCACTCCAGTATCTTTGCCAAGAAAACCCCCAGAGGGGTCACGAAGAATTAGACGTGACTGACTAAACAATTTCAAACTCCAGGAAATAACATATAAGACATATTTATAATATAATATAAAATATAACAAACATATAGCACAGAATTTCAGAACTTGGAGGAGATTTTAGAACACAGGACACTGATTGCTAGAGTGGAAAAAAAAACATAGAGCATAGAATGCAGGAGCTGGGTGAGAACTCAACACAGAACATTAGAGTTTAGAAGAGACCTTTGAACCCAGAACATAGAATGTAAGAGCTGGAAGGGCTCTTAGAAAACAAACTGTGCAGGATTGGAAAGGATCTTGGGGCGTCATAGGAAGGGGACTTGGAGGTCAAAGCTTTCAACTCTCCCTGGGCACACAGAAAGGAAAATCAATCAACCAAGTGAACTAGGGCCAGTTATTAGAGGCAGCATAGGGTCCAAGAAGGCTAATCTTGGAGTCGGCAAGATTTGTACTTGATTCCTGCCTCAGACTAATATCTGTGTGTCCTTGGGTAGGTCACAGCCTCCCAGAACTTGTGTTTCCTCCTACATCTCATGGGTGTAGTAATACCTCTGAGTGCCAACTTCACAGGCTGGTTGTGAGGGTCACATGTGTAGAACACTTTGAAGACCTTAAAACCCTTTATGAGGGTCAGTTGTATCTGGATTCTGGCCCTTTTCCTATCACAAAACCCCAGAGACCTGCAAAGGTTGAAGAGCGATGGTCCAAGAGAGGGGTGCTATGTAGAGCAACATCAGCTGGTGCACTTCTCCCCACAACTATGCCCCGCTCTGGCAGGAAGCCCACTCCAAGGGCTTTCCTTCTCATATCTGACCTTACATTTGCTCTGCTGTATCTTGTATGTACAAAGATGTTTATGCATTTATCTGCCCCCATTAGAACATGACCTTCTTGAGTGGAGGGATGTTTGCCTCTCTTCATGTCCCTAGTACTTAGTATAGTGCTGGGACCTAGTAAGTGCCTAGTCAGTACTTGCTGACTGACTATGGCACATCTATCAGGAGCGGCTTTCAGAGACTTTCTTTGACAAATAGAAAGCTCTGCTGTCCGGGCTGGAAGGGAGAGGGGCATGGTGCAGTGTATGTGTGTAGGGGAGGAAGGAGGAAAGAAGAGGGATGGGAAACATCCTGGGGCTTGTGAGCAGGTAAATAAATAAAAGCACATGGTCCTGCAGAGTCCACTCTTACTAAGGGCTGGTTTTGTTTTGTTTTTTAAATTTTGCAGAAACAGCTCAACTTCCTTTCTTCTTTTCATTTCATGACCTGCATTCCCAAGCCCTGCAGGTTCCAGGGTCAGTAACTTGACACCAGGCCTGTGGGGCACAGTCTCATCCCCCAAGGGAACTTGAGGGAAACAGTCCAAGAGAGAAATTGAACATTAAAAGGCTCTGCCACTAACTCAGGGATATGATCATGGATAATTCACCTGCCCTTTCCTGGGCCTTCACCTCTTCATCTCTGGAATGTTACAGACAACATGCACAAGTTACTAAGGGAGAGACAAAGTTTAGATGAGACATAATCCCTTGCCCTCATGAAACTGTAAATCTGTCGGGGATTAAGACACATAAACAGATATTCATGATATACATTACCATATGTTAAGTACTTTAGGGATATGCAAGGCAAAATCCTATGTCCATTGTAAGGGAGAGTTCATTACCAACCAGGGGATCAGGGATGGTTTCTTGATGGAGGTGTCATTTAAACTGGATTTTATTTTACTTTATTTTTTGGAATTTCAATATTCGTTTATTTATCTTCTTGTTTACATCACTCATTTCCACAATATTTTGAGTTACAAATTTTCTCCCCAGTTTCCCTTCCCACCACCCCAAAACAGCCATCCTACTGTATAACCCCTCCCCCAATTTGTTTTCTCCTATGTCTTCCCACCTCGCCCCTCTGATTTTCCAATAGGGCAAGATGGATCTCCCTACCCCAGTGCCTGTATATCTTAATTCCCAGTTGCATGTAGTTAACAACAGCAACAACAACAATATACATATATATACATATATATATACACACATACATATATATTTAACATTTGATTATAGAACTTTAAATCCTAGATTCTTTCACTTCCTCCCTCATCACCCAGCCCCACTAGAAAGGCAAGCAATTCAATACAGGTTGTACATGTGTAGTTATGCAGAACATTTCCACAGTGTGCATATTGTGAGAGACTGATTATATGTCCCTCCTTCCTATCCCGCCCCTCCTTGTTCCATTCTCTTCCCTTTACAGAAGTGTGTGCTTCCAGCAATCCTCCCCCCATCCCTGCCCTCCCCTCCATCATCCCAACTCTCATTCCCATTCCCTCTATTCTCCTGTGTGGCAAGATACCCAGTTAAACTGGGTTTTAAAGGATTGTTGGGAATTCACAGACAGGAAAGGGGAGGACATTTCAGAGGGAATAGTAGAGGCATATAGCACCTGTAGCTGGGGGACAGGGCCTCAGAACACTTCTCAGTAGCCTCAGAAGCAGGATGCCCTAGTAAACTATACCTCATTATCATTCTGTCCCTTCTCCACTTCCCTCCCTCCCTCTTTAACCCACAGGTCCATCTCCCTTTTCTTTCTGGCTTTTGATCCCACCAAACCCTTCTTACCCATCTGCCTTCTCCTCTCCTCTCCAGTTATCCAAATCCTATCTATCCCTCAATGTCTAGATCAAGTCATACCTTTTCCTGGAAGTCTTCTATGACCCCTCAGGCACATGTGGATCTTCTCTAAATATCCAAAGGGTTCTCACAAGAAAGGGATGTTAGCCTTGTTCCTCTCACTTCGCTCTATATAGAGGATAGGCTGGTTGTGAGTAAAGTTTTTGGGAGATTGATTTCACCTCAAAATAAGGAAGAGCTTCTTAATCTGGGTCTGTCCAAAAATGGGAATGGTCTTCCTCATGAGTCAATGAGATCCTCATCATTAGAAGTATTCAAATAGAAATCTGAATGACCATCAGGAGTACTGTCTGTGGAGTAGGGGGTCAGACTATCTCCTTAGCCCTCTGAAGGGCTCTTCCAACTCTGATTCTGTGATTTTTACTCTCTCCCCTGCCTAGTATGAAGCTCCCTTCTCTCTGCTTATCTGAGTCCATATCTTCCAGAGGGCAACTCAAGGTCCAACTCCTCCAGGAAGCTCTCCTTGACCACTCTGGTACCTATAGATGTTGCTAGCAACTGTCCTACTCTTCTGAATTGCTAGAACACATACTGTCTGTACCACACAAACACACATTTGTGTTGTTCTCCGGGTAGTTTCATTGGTGTGCATCCCACCTTTTCTAGCAGACTGGGAACTCCCTGGGAATGGGGGTGGTGGTTGTGAGGGAGAGAAAAACACCATGTATCCTGAGGGAGGGGAAAACACCACATATCCTACTTTGCTTATCTCTTTTATAACATCTTCCACAAATCTCAGAATACAGCAGGTATCAAATAAGACCTCATTCACTTGAACTGAACATATGGGCAATTTGTGGCCCAGGATCTCAGCCCTGAGTTCAAAAAGACTTGTGGAACCTCAGCAGTTAATGTTTCTTCTGATAGTCTTCTCCTTGTTTCCTTCTTCTCCATGCAAGCTGTGAGGCTTCCAAAATCAAAGAATGGATCACAATGATGAAAATGACATAAAAATTTTTTTAAATCCAGCCTACTTTTCCAGTGAGCTCTTCTTCCTTGAGGTTCTTATTCCACTTGGAATTTGATGTCACCTCTTCCTGGGCCCATGGATTGCACACCAGGTCCTAAGAAAAGCATGAAGGCCAAAAAGAAGGTGCTCCCTGGCCCTTTGGTAACCTCCAGAGGCAACTGTGCTTTGCCATTAGTCAGCCACACACCGAGAGGAAGCACATCTGTTTGGCTGTTATAGAGGAAGGTACCTACAGCTCAGTTCCTCCCATAATTTCCAGTGTGGTAAAGATCACACACACCTTTGGGTATCAATGGTCATATAGTCCCTGCTGCATGTGGTTATATGAAAAGGGCACATGGATTGTGAGGTGGGAGATCTGACTTCAAGTTCCAGCTCTGCACAATCTGGGTGACCTTGGGCATATAACTTCCTTTCTCTGGGCCTCTGATTCCTTAGGATTCAGTAACCTCTAAGGTCCCTACTAGAACATTCTGTGTTCTGAGGTCTCTTCTAGCTCTGACATTCTATATTCTATTGAATTAGCATAATGTAAATTTAATCCATACAAGCTCTGTACCAGGTCATTGTTCCTCCCAAAGACTTCCCTGCAGCGCTTGGGTCCTGCCCTGCTATCTCGGAATGGGCTCATGCCAGGCAGTGCACTGGGAATTGGCTTCTGCAGTGGCTGGCTAAAGATCACAGAACATTCCAGACCAGAAAAAAATCTCCTGGAGCTGAACTCCAAAGAAGATCAGTCAGTGCAGTGATGGATAGAATTTGTCAGGCCTTCTGATGAGTGGGCACTTGCACCAATTACTGAAAAATAGGGATAATAATGCATGCCCTGTCTGTTTTACACAGAGTTGATGAATGGATGAAATGAGAGGGTTGAGTCACAGACTCTTGGAGTTGGAAGGGACCTTTGAGGTTATAGAAGTCAGTGTAGTACAGCACACAGTGTAGTACAGTGTAGTATAGCAGAAAGTATCCCAAAATTGGAATATGAGGATCTGCGTTTGAATCCTAATTTTGCTGCTTCTTCCTTGGGCAAGCTCCAGCAACTCACTTAACCTCTCTGACCCTCAGGTTCCTGATCTATAACATGGGAGGGTTGGACTAGATGGACCCCAAAGTTCCTGCCATCTCAGAACCCATGATCCTTTGCAACTTGGTCTGAAATATGAATCCCCTCCACAACATCCTTGCTTGAATATCTCCAGCAATAGGGAACTCACTACTTCCGAAAGCAGTCCTTTCACTTTTAGAAAGTTCTAATTTACAAACTCTCTATGTTGAGTCAGACTCTACCTCCCTATAACTTCCTTCCACTGGTCTCAACTGGAGATTATGAGGAACCATAGCAAATTATGGTAAGTACTTTAAATAATTATAATTGTTATACCATAGAATCAAGTCCATTTGGCTCCCTTTCGCAAAAGTAATATGATGGCCATTAGGACAACGAAAAGTTTTTTGAGAACGACAGAAAGTGGAGCAAATGCAAGACTCACCTGACTCCTATTAACTTTGGAGCCAGAAGGGATTATAGAGGTTATCTGATTCAATTCTCTCAATATTATGAAACCAAGACTCCAGGAGGGGAGGAGACTTGCCCAAGGCTATCAGTGATTGGGTTATGTTCAGTTGGAAACCTTACCACTTGCCATATTGTTCTCTGTTCTACACCAGTGACTTCTCTCTCCACACCAGACTGAGTTCTAGGTGGGTAGGGCCTGGATTTGTTCCTCAGTTGCAGGGCCAGGCCCAAGGGAGATGTCAGAAAAGGTGGGTGGATTTGAACTGCTCCCTGCTTCTCTGGGCCAGGCCTTGCCTACCAGCAGATGTCACTAAATTCAACAACAACAGAATGAGCAGGGGCCCCTAAAAAAGAGAAGGAGGAGCTGGTGAGGAAAGTCCAGGCCCTGCAGGAAATTACAAAGAGCCAGCCTTCCTATATACAAAGCTAATGTTGCTGACACGTGGAACGAAGGCAACGGATCGGTCTCCTCTTTCTGGCTCTTCATCCTCTTCCTTTGCCTAGTTTTGCTTTCTGAAACCAAGCAGAATGAATCTAATCTCTTTACCACAGGGCTACTCTTGAAGCACTTGAAGATAGTCATGTTGCATTCTTTGAGATCTTCTCTAGGTTAAGTAACTTTAGCTCCTTCAACTGGTCCTCATCGAGGTGATTCCCCTGGCCCCTTATCATCATAGTTGCCCTCAGCTTAACACACCCTGGTTTGTCAATTTCCTTCCTGTGGTACCCTGACACAAACAGGATACTCCAGATGCAGTGTGACCAGGATGAAGGACACAGGGATTATTTCCCTTGGACTGGATATTATCTCCAGCCTAAAATCCTGTTTGCGGCTGCTGTATCACAGTCTGAGTCAGTGTGGCCCTTCCTGTGGGTGGGTTTGTACTTTTTAACAGGGTGTAGTAGAAAGAACATTAAACTGGGAGCCAGGTTCTGACTAGTTTGGGTCTTTTGACTTATTGGCTGTGTGACCTTTGACAAATTATTTCTTCCTCTCTAGGCCAGTTTTCTCATTAGTAAGACATATCATTTGGACCAGAGGCTCTCTAAAGTCTCTTCCAGCTATATCATTCACTTACTGTGTTTGGTTAAAGCAAGATACATCTGTTTGGGGGAACAGGAGTGACTTGGATGATAGAAATCCATAGCTAAGCCCTTAATGCCCTTTTAAAAAAATATATCACATTCATTTCAGAACAGATCTCTTCCCTCTTCTCTAGAGAACCACCTCTTGTGATACAGAATTAAAAAAAGAAGTTGGAAGCAAAATCAACCAACATGTTACCTTTGTTTGATAGTATATTCAACATTTCACATCCATAGTGCCCATCCTCTGCAATGAGGGCAAGAACCCTCCTCCTTTCAGACTTTTGGCCCATTTGCTCATTGAGCTGCCTACCCCTATCAAAGATGGCCCTGGGGACATTCCTCTCTCTCTTACAGATAGAGTTGTGATTGTTTCATGCTCCATGGATCAGTGATGAGAGAGAGTTAGCAATAGGCTGATAGAAATCTTGTATAATTCTAATGACCTCTTTGTCGATGCTCCAGAATTCCAACTGGTCTTGGTCACTATCACTATACAGCATTATTTTCCTTTCTGCTAACATGGCCCCAAAGTCAATTTTCTTACATCATTAGTTCAAACCTCTGACTTACATCCAAATTTTGGCCAGAAAAGTTACTAGATGTTTTCCTATGTCTTTAAGGGAGGGGTTTGAATAACTTTCCCAAGCAAGCAGGGCCAAATTCAATCCTGTCTCTGCTCCTTATCATCTGGGTGACTTCTTGCCTTTCTGTAATACTCCCTTTTCCTCCCTTTCCCCTCTTCTAAAATGAAAGATGTGGACTAGGTGGTTCCTAAAGACCCTTCCTGCTATAATATTCTGTGAGCCTCTGGACTCTAGGATACTCCCTTGTTGAAGCTGTGATGCTTGGAAATATCCTGTTCCAAGACTTTCAGACTTTCGGACCAATGAGCTGCCTACCCCTACCAAAGATTGCCCTGAGGACATTCCTCTCCCTTTTCCAGATAAAACAGAGTTGTGATTGTTTCATGCTTCAGGGATCAGTGAAGAGAGAGAGTGAGCACTAAGCTAATATAAATCTAGTATAATTCTAATGACATTTTTTCAGTACTCAATTGCTTCTCTTTGGTATGGTGGTACAATGGATAGAGCTCTGGTCTGAAGTCAGGAAGACCTGAATTCAAATCTGATTTCAGACACTGTGTGACCCTGGGCAAGTTATTTAATAATAACAGCACCTACCTCCTAGGGTTGTTTTAAGGCTCAAAAGAGATAGTAATTGTAAAATGCTTAGATAGTACCATGGAAACAACAAACATGAGCTTTGGAAGCATTGGTGAGAGTTCTTAAGTCTTTTGAAATTGTTTCTCTCTATACCATATTTTAGGGAGGACCTTTTAAAAGCCAGAGAACATTCAGAGGAGGGCAGTTAAGATGACAAAGGGCCTTGGGATCGTGTTGTATGATGATGGATTGAAGGGTCTGAAGATGTTTAACCTGGAGAAGAGAAGCTTTTATAAATATTTATGTGTACACAGAGATATAATAGTCGTTCTCAAATATTTGAACAATTGTTATGTGAAAGGGAGATTAGATTGGTTCTGTTTGGTCCCAGAGAGTAGAATTAGAAGCAGTGAGTGCCTGTAGCAAAGGTAAATTTAGGCTTGATGTCAGAAAAACCTTCCTAATAATTACAGCTATGCCAAAGTAGAATGGGCCACCTCAGGAGGAGTGGCCTTCCCTTTACTAGTGGTCTAAGAGCAAAGGGCTGCTTAGACTTGCCAACATTAGAAGTCTCTATGACTCTGTGAATAAATGAGATCTCTGAGGAAGAAGGTATATATATACAGAAGATGGAGGGACAGAGAGGAAAGAATTGGAGAGAATCTAGAGTGAGGGGGCAGAAGAAGTCATAGAAACCAGGAAAGAAGAAGTAAAAAGAAGTGGGAGAGAGCCAGGAAGGTTCACTCACTGGGAGATTCAATCAAAGGAAGGAAAAAGTTTGAAGGAGATGGGAAAAGGTGATCAACAGTATCAAGTACCAATACTACTACTACTATTACTACTACCTAATATTTATATAGTGCTTCCAAAGGATTGATGATGAAACATGTTACCCACCTCCTGACAGAGACATGATGAATTCAAGATGCAGAATGAGACATATATTTTTGGATGTGGGCAACAGGGGAATTTGTTTTGCTTGAATATGCTTATTACAAGGAATTTTTTCCCATCCCCCAGTGGGGCTTGGGGTGGTGGGCAAGAAAATATGTGCTTACTAATAAAAAACAAATAAAAACCGCTTCACCTAGAATGAAACATGCTATTCCACATAAGGTCTGGCCAGGGTAGAGAACTGCAGGATGATCACCTCCCTACTCTTGGATACTATGCAGTCAGTCCATGGTTATATTAGCTTTTTGTTTGCCTTATGACACTATTGACTGATCTCATTTTATCACAGAATCAAAACAAACCTAGGCATCTAAGCATTGGTTTTGAGTTGTGTATTTCCAATTGCCTATGACACCTCTCCATTTGAATCACCCTCAAACTCAACATATCCCAAATGGAAAGAAAGAATTTCTCTTGACATAGATCATTTTCCCAGGTCTTATGTGTTGATCAATGGAATCTCCCTTCTGGTGTACTGGGAAAAGTGCTGGATTTGTAGTCAAGAAATACCTAGGTTCAAGTCTTATCTGTTATAGTTACTAGCAGAGTGATGATTCAGCAAGTTACTTACTGAGTCTCAGATTCTGCACCAGGAAAAGTGTAACTATAATACCTACCTTAGAAGGTGGTTGTGGGCGTCAAATGAGATCATGTGAAGTGATCTGTAAACCTTAAAGCATTTGAGAGTAGTCAGCTTTGACTATTATTATTTTTGCTGTTATTGTCTTTGAATATTCCCCGTCCTTTACTCTGTCTAGTCTGTCACTAAGCCTTGTCATTTTTTTTTCTGATATCTCAAGGGTGAATTCATAAGACATCTTGCTCAATCTGTATCTGAGCAGGGATCCCCTCCCTAACATTCCTGACGATCTCTTGTGGTGGAGAACTCACCACCTTTCGAGGCAGTTTATTTGTGGAACGTTCTAATTCCCTGCCCTCTGGAACCAAGGAGTATAAGTTTAGCCCATTTTCATGGAACAGCCTTCTCAATATGTTGGGCAAGTCATTCCATCTTCCTCAATTTCTTCCATTGTAAAATGGGAGTTGTAATTCCTGCCCTACCTACTGGCCTCTTAGGGATCTTCTGAGGAATAAATGAGATAATGGATTGAGAAAAAGTTCCTGGAAACTGTAAAGTCTTGCACAGATGTAAGTGATTATCACTACTCAGCCCAGGGGAAAATGACATAGACTTGGGCTAGAGTTATTGTAAGGAAATCTTTTCAACTAGTTAAGGCCATATTTCCCCCCTCCCCTCAAATGTTTAAAAAGGGTCAAGGTCTGAAATCTTTAATAAAAGCCCCCAATATCTCACTTACCCACAAGGGGTAGCTGGCAGGGGCTGAATGGAGAAAAGTTGGGGCTGATACAGTGCCATTATGCACTTCCCCTTTAAAAATTCCCTTGGAGCTGACTGGAAAGAGAAAGCAGGGGAAAAGAACCAAGGAGGGCCTTGAGAGGTTGAATCTGAGAAAGAGGACAGACCAATCTGTCCCCCTGGAGAGCAGGGCAGAGATCCAGCGAAGCCAGAAGGGGAGAAAGAGACATGAGCCAGTCATTACTGAAGGAAAAAAAATGGATCAAATGTCAGGACCAAATAGACTGTGTCCCTTTAGCAATGTTTCTTTTTAGAATTCTATAATCCCAGAAGCTCAAAAGGAGAAAAAAGATCTCAGAGGGCATCTACTGTAATCCATGCCTGACTGTGAATCCCTTGGACAATAGCAGAGGCAGCATGGAGAGTTACGCTGGTTGGGGAGTCAGAAGACCTGGAGCAAATCCATGCAGAACTTTGGGGGTTGCTCTTGGCACCTTCATCTTTTTCATATATGAGTGAGTTGGAATAAACAATCTCTGAAGTCCCTTACAACTTTAAATCCTATGTCCCTTGACATATGGTCTGCACTTGGTGATGTTCAGGGATGGGAATCTCACTATTTCCGTAATCCTTTGTGCAATTATTATTTTTTTTCTTTAGAGGGCAATTGGGGTTAAGTGACTTGTCCAAGGTCACACAGATAGTGTGTCAAGTGTCTGACAACCTAGCCGCCCACAGTTATTTTTTTTAACAATCCACTTATTAAGCACTTACTGCATGCAGAGGACAGTGGTTAGTACTGGGGAAGATACAAAGTTTAAATGAGACAGGATTGTTGCCCTTATGGATTTTACAGCCTAGTAGAGATATGGAATGCAAACGTGGACAGTTATAATACACACAATTACATGATGAAAGTATTAGAAAGATGTAAAATAAAGTACTGTGTGGCACCCCAGAGGGAAGTCATTATTGACCTGGGAGTTCAGAGACAGAGCACTCTCCAACTTTTGTAGGGCCCCAATTATTAGGAAGTCCTTGCTCATACGGAACTGAAACTCTATAATGGAGAAGTAGAATCAAAACAACAATATCTAATGCCTACAGTCATATAAATAAAGATTACTTTAAATGGCACCAAAACTCGAAACAAATATAGTGGACAACATGGTACTAATATTTATTAATTTAATAAAGAGAAAGCTGGTGGATCTCTTGAATTGCAGAGTTCTGAACTGCAATAAGGCTAAAGCCAATCATGTGTCCACACTAAGTCTGGCACCAACATGGTGAACTCCTGGAAATGGGGAGGCCAGCAGGCTGCCTAAGGAAGGGGGAACCAGCCCAGGTCAGAGATGAAGCAGGTCAAAGCTTCTATGTGGACCAAAGCTTCTATGTGGGACTTGGAGTAGATATGACTCTTCTAGCGTGAGCTAGAAGAGGAAAACTAGCTAGAGGGAAACCAGGTAAATTAGTGTAAATTGAAAGTACCATAACTATTACTTGTTTTTTTTTCTAGTCTGCTTTAACTGTTTAGGGGGTTGTACTTTGGCAGGGAGAGGTCTACTTGCATGTTGAGGTATATATGATATGTCAAAACAATTAAAAATATGGAGCTACAATCTACCTCTCTGTCACTTCCCCTCCTTTTACTTCCTGCTTCTGCCCTTGGTGCTAAGCAGAACAAATCTAATCCCTCCTGTTAAAAGATATATATATCACTTGCCTTTCCCAATACCCTGTGCTGCTCCTCCCCCAACCCACCCTTCTGTTAAATAATTACAGTAAAAGAAAGTAAAACAAGAAATTTACCGCAATTGCCAGTGTCTGTCTTCTTCTGAAGCAGCTTGGTATCACAATGAATGCAGCATTGGACCTCAAGTCGGGAAGACCTAAGTTCAAATCTGGTCTCAGACAAGTTACCTAAACTCTTATGCCTCAGGCTCCTCATCTGTAAAATGGGGATTATAATAGCATCTACCTCCCAGGGGGTGCTGTGAGGATAAAATGAGATAATATTTGTAAAGTATTTTGCAAACTTTAAGTCTCTATGTGAATACTATTTATTTATTTATTATTCTTTTATGTTATTCTAGTACATTTCTCCCAAGGATGGTATATGCCATCATGACTTTTCTGGAGCTAAAGATGGTCACTGTATTTTTCTGAGGGTTTTTAAAAAGTGTTGTGTCCTTTGTATTACTATTATAATTTATACTGTATTCTTGGTTCTATTCTGTATCAGTTTCTACAAACTGTACTGAATTTCTCATACGTGATATTACTTGCCGCAGGAAAATATTGCATTACACTAATATACCAGTTTTTTAAGGCCATTCCCTAACTGATAGGAAACCACTCTATTTCTAGGTGGCATGTGTATGTTTTTTCCCCTACCACAAAAATTGTTGCTCTAAACATTTAGGCATGCATGAGATCTTTTTCTTCTGTCTTTGACCTCCTTGAGATGTATGCTCAGTGGTATTATCACTGGGCTGGATGGTATGTATGAACAGTTTAGTCACTTTTCTAGCATACTTCCAAATTGTGGAATTGCCAAAAAAAAAAAAAAAGTGGACAAATCACAATCCACTGAGCATTAGTGAGTCTTTATCCTACTGCTCCAAGACTGTCCTTCAGATACTTGAAGGCAGAGATTAGAACCTTGCCCCCCCTCCAATCTTCTCTTCTTTAAACTGCACCTGCCAGTGTCTTCATCTGACCTTTAGCCTGTCTCCATGTTCTCTGGGTCTCTCACCATTCCAGTCTCTTCCCCATTCTAGCTAGTCAGTGTTCCTCCCCAAATATGGTACTCAGAAGCAAATACCATCATTGCCTAATCCTTTTGTTCTATTTGTTGTACTTTAGAGCTTCAAACTAGAAAGTAAAATTTGTTACTGTTTCAATTTCTTATTTTTCCTCTAAAGAAAAAGTGTATTAAGGGGGTACATTCCAGTTGTTCTTGATTCACCATGCTTGAATAACATAACTGCAAACTACCAGAGCCAGAAGACATCTTAGAGATCCAAAGCCCTGAATTAATAGAGGAAACTGAGGTCCAGAGAGGTTATTAGAAAGGTGAATGTCAGAGCTGGGAGGGCCTTAGGGAAGCTCATACAATTAGAAAGTCACAGTCAGCATTCAAACCCAGATTCCTTGACTCTAAATCCGACAAATTTCTTTGAGAGACAAAGCCACCTCAACCATCCATCCTTTAAAAAATATCTAGTGGATGTTGATGTCTGGAATCTTCTCTACCCATCCTTCTTCCTCCTCTTCACTATCCTTGATCCTCTATTTCTTCTGGACTTGCTGCAGCCTGACTTTAGTCAGTCAGTCAAAACACATTTATTAAGAGCCTACTATGTGCTAAGCTGAAGTTCAAGCTGCACATGGAGTGCAGTTATGCAAACACTGCATCCTGTAATTATCCTCTGGGGAGTGATTGCCCACACCTGTGGCAGTAGACACCATAGCATAGCTCTTGGTTCAAAGGAGACAGCAGAGTGGAGTAGAAGGATCTCTGGACTTGGATGTCAAATGACCTGTGGCTGAATCAAGGAGAGAAAGGAGGAAAGAAGCATTTATTCAGCATCTACTAAGTGCCAGAGACTGTACTAAGTACTTTACAAATCTCTCATTTGACCCTCACAATGCTGAGAGGCAGCTATGATTATTATCTCCATTTTTCCTCATCTGTAAAATGAGGAAACTGAGACAGATAGAGATTAAGTGAAAGTGACTCAACCAGGTTAACACAGCTGGTAAATGTCTGAGACCACATTTAAATTCAGGTCTTCTTCACTCCAGTCCCAGTGCTCCACTGAGCCTTCTGGCTGCAAAGGGGTGTACTAGCATTAACTCTGTGTGCCCTTGAACAAGTCATTTAACCTCTCTCCCCCTCCCCCCAGTTTACTCACCTGCAAAATGGTAATGTCGGTAACATTGTTTACTTCACCAAACAGTTATGAAGAACATTTTGCAAATTACACCCTAAACCCTATCACAGTGCATCATGGTGCTAGGAGCTGTTACAAGAAGTTACTTGGTGTTACAAGCATGGGGAACTCAGCCGGACGTGGGTATTTTGTGTAACCAGGTAGGTGTTACCATTTCCTGGAGTCTTGGAGATCTGCCTTTAGAGCCTTTGGAGAATTCTGACCTTGCTCACTCAGACTTTGTGGAACAGTGGGGAAATCTCTGTTCTGGGAGCCAGGCCTCCTCAATCTACCACTCACTAATCAAATTTACCTTGGGGAAGTCACTTCTCTCTGGGCCTCTGTAAAAGAAATGGGCTGGATGAGATCAACTTACTAGGTCATGTTGTAAGACCCCTTCTTACTCTGCCAGCCTTTACTGACCCTTCATTTTATTCACTTTAACACTTGGGGATTCTTCTACTCTGCAGTTTCAATCCACTAAAGTTTCAATCCATCTGCCTATGGGAAAGAGGCTATTACTTGTCAGATCTCCCTTGGGAATGGCCTCACACAGGTCAAGACATGAGATGTACAAGAAATACTGGCTGGACTAATTTCAAACCCATGTCAACCTGAATTTCCTGTAGTTGTCTGTCTTACCCTTTGGGTTTTCTTACTGTTAATTACACAGCGGAGATCCCCAGAAGGCATCCAAAAATGCTCAAGAATATTAGAAGTAGGCTAACTTTGTCTGAAGTTTTTTAGTCAGCCCTTGGAAGGAACCTTAAAAAAACAGAATATTAAAATCGGGAGGAGACCTTAGGATACAGGATACAGAATGTCAGAGCTGGAAAGGACCTCAGCCATCACAGGACCATAGGTTTGGGGATGGAAGGAGTCTATCCAGCCTTCTCACTTTACATGAGGAAAGTAGGGCACTGAGAGGTAAGAGATGCCTCAACAGGATCTGAACTCAAGTCTTTCTGAATCCAAGTCCAGTGCTCTCTCTGTCCTACACAATGCATCATCTAATCCAACTCCTTCCTTTTACAGAAAGGGGAAATAAGACTCAGCTAAGTGACTTGATCAAAGCAAAACACCTGATAAATAGAGGCAGGATTTGAATTCAGGTCTTGTTTCAAAGCCCAGTGACTTTTCCCAGCTCTCTGTGTTGTCTCTAACCTAATTTCCCCCCTAGTGGCAGGGGGAGGGGTTTGTGGGTGGAGAGCACACTAATTGACCTGGATTTGGTAGCTACAGGTGTCTTGCCTACTAGTACCATTCTGGACCTAATCCACATAAAAATATTGGCACCGAGCTATTCCAAATGAAGACAGCCAGGGAATCATATCACCAGTAACTCTTCATTTAAATCCTTTTTAAATGAGTCTAAGCTTTCTGTGGCGTTTAATGCATTGTGGTATGGAAGGAGCATTGGATTTGAAGACCTGAATTGGAATCCCAGCTCCAGCACATTCTGTAGGACCTTGTAGCCTCACTTTCCCTATCTCTAAATAGGGCATAAGACTAAAGTCCTCATGGGGATGACATACAAGGAAGTGGTGGAAAGAGTGCTGAACCTGAAGAGATGTGGCCCTGAATTTAAATCCTGAGTTGTATGGCCTTGGGCAGTTACTTCGAGTCTTTGGGCCCCAGTTTCTTCACCTAGAAAATGAAAGGAGTAAAACAGATTGTCCAGCTCTTCCAGTTGTGGCTCTATTATACTATGATCCAGTCAATGGAGAATTGACCTTCAAGTTAGGAAGAGCCGGGTTCAAGTCCTGAATCTGACACATACTGGGTGTTTGACTCTTGGACAAACCATTTAACCTCCAAAGGTTATCAAGAAATTCTTTAAGACAATATTTAGTAGGACAGGCTCTGCAAATGGAGTTTCCTTGAAAGGAGCTCCTTACCCCAAAGAAATCACAGGTCTGGATTCCCTCCTCCCAAAACTTTTACTACCTACCTCATGGGGCTATTGTTTAAAAAAACAAGATGTGGTCATCTTAACGCATCAAGTAAATGTGAACTGTTATCATGTTATTACCATCCCTCCCTTCCATGATTATGATTATTTGTCACATCCTTCTCTACCACTTAAAACTTTCTAGTAATTGTTTCATTCTTGTCTGACTCTACACGACCTCATTTGGCAAAGATATCGGAGTAGTTTGCTACTTCCATCTCCAGCTCATTTTACAGATCAGGAAACTGAGGCAAGCAGGGTTAAGTGACTTGGCCAAGGTCACACAGCTGGTAAGTGTCTGAAGTTGGACTTGAACTCAGCAAGTTTTCTGACTTCAGGTCTGGCACTTTGTCCACAAAATTCTCTAGTGGCTCACCATTAAGCCAGATAAACTGCCAAGCACGACAAGCAGAGTTTTGCTAGAAGGGAACAGCTCTTGGTTCTTGCAATTAATAAAAACAACAACAACCAAAAAACAACAGATCATTAAATTATATTGAATGTGAGGTTTCATGGGTCATGTAGGTATGAAAAAAAGCTGCCATTTCTGAGCTGTAAAGAGGGATAAAAAGATGTGTTGCTTTTGCTGCTAATGAGTAGAAAAGAAGCTGATGGTTGAGCATCTGCTTGTAGACGACACTCTGAAGACAGATTTCCTGCAAGAATCCTTCAGTGCAGGTCACTTAGCATTCAGCTCCTCTCTCAACAGGTCTGATTCCAACCACCTTCAAAGTAATGGTGGTATAGATGAGATAAAGTACTGGACTTGGAGTCAGGAAGGTCTGAGTTCAAATCCAACCTAAGACACTTAACTATGTGACTCTGGGCTAGTGGTAAGCTCTTCCTGTCTCAGTTTCCTCATCAATAAAATGGGTATAATAGTACCTACCTCCCGGGATTATCATGAAGATAAAATGAAACAAAAGTAAATATTTATGGAACGCCTTTTGCAAACCTTAAAATGCTTTACAACATGGGCTATTATTAGGCACAGTGCCTAAAACATAATAGGTGCTTAATAGTTATTGACTATCATCCTTATAAGGGACAAAGCAGGGCATTTACACGTGCAAAATTACACCAAACCCTTTTTCTTAACAGACCAAGCATGCTTTTAACTTTCATAACAAAAATGCAGTGCTGCAAATCCTCTACTAAAAGACCTAATGATTTATTTCTTTGTGGCTTGGAGGTGACTTGGCTTCTCAAGGACATTGCCAGTGAAATGCGTAAGGCCTCCCAAGCTAGAAAGGTTTTGGGTTTGGGGCCTGTGACTACTGTCCAGAGCCCATCTAAGGGTAGAAAGTCCCATCACCACAACACTAACCCCTGGGGACATCCAGAGAGTCTTATGCTAAGCCATGAATTCCAGTGTAGAGGGAAATAAAAGGTTTCTTTAGGTATTGAAGTATATTTGTGGGGTATATGTGTGTGCACATATCTAAACAGGTACCTATATATGTGTGTATACATGCATACACAAATACATATGTATGTAAAATACTTTTCAAGTCTTATTTCACATAATTCCTTTTAATGCATTCTACACTTGAACTGGATCACTGGCTGTTCCCTAAACTCAACATGTTATCCTCTACTCTCCATGCAAACATTCATGCAAGCCATTCCCCTGCCTGCCATGCTCTCCCCTTTCTCCTCAGCAATGTTTTTCAGAATCACATGCTTTCAAGGGGCAGCTCAGATGCTATCTCCTCTCCTGATGCCTCTAGCTAAAAGTCAACTCTCCCTGCTCAGATTCTCATAGCCCC
>CM053601.1:140491349-140522985 GCA_028646575.1 Pseudocheirus occidentalis
GGAGATCCTCATATGTGGAGGCAGATTTGACCCCATAGATACTACTGCGCTTTGGTGGGATTGGAACTTACCACATTATGGTTCTGGAAGGGTATACTTTATTCATAAGGAAAAAAACACAAAATCAAGGCGGGGATGTGGGAGGGAGCATTTGGGTAAGTCAATGGCAGGAGAAATAAGTGTTATTGTCATAAGAGTACAAACACCCGGGCACAAATAGATGTTAGATGAAGAATTTTGGAAACCTAATTCTATACTCTTAGCAAGTTAGTGTGATAAGTGACTGGTCTCTTAACCCAGTCCTTATAAACTTTTTTTCTTTTTTTTGGAGGGGGGAAGGCAGGGCAATTGAGGTTAAGTGACTTCCCCAAGGTCATACGACTAATAAGTGTTAAGTGTCTGAAGTCAAATTTGAACTCAGGTCCTCCTGACTCCAGGGCTGGTGCTCTCCACTGTGCAACATAACTGTCCCTGGTTGGTGCATATTTAAAATGTTCCAGTTGCCTTTGTCTTCTTTAGCATAAAACTGTATGGGTCTTAGAAATGCATGGTCCATTTTGAATTGATCTGTTGGTCTGAGTAGAGTCAATTGCCCAAAGTACAGAGCTTATTTCCAACACTGAGCTCAAAGAAGAATAAGCATGTTGGAAAGTCAGAGGTACATGTATTCTGATCTGAGTATTTTACTGGTGGTATGGAAGTTATTAATCAATCCTGCGGTTCACTTAAGGTCACTTTGGCTTTGTCTCTCTTCTTTCAAATCCCTGACTGACAGAAAGGCAGAGAACCTGGCTTCAGATCCTAGCTTTATCTACCTGTGTGACTTTGGACCAAGTCCTTAACCTCTCTATGCCTTGGCTTCCTCATCTAGAAAATGAGAGAGTTGAACTAGGTGACTTTCCACTTCCAAAACTATGATCTTCTGATAATTAGAGACAGGCCAAAGGGGAATGGATCGTCTCCAGGGGGTAATGTGTCTACCAAGTTGATATTAATGGAGGTTGCCATTTCTATTGCTGTTAATCTGTACCCAAATGCTCTCTACCAGCTACTCTCCAGGGTGTTGCATTCTATTTCTTTTGAATAAAGTATACCCTTCCAGAGCCATATTATAATGTTGAGTCTCAATTCCACAAAGTGTCTATGGGACCAACTTTACCTCTTTGAATGAGGATCTCCAGGTCACCATATTTGTTATATACTCTGTAGGTTCTGTGTCCAGTGGTGTGAAAGCAGAGGCTGGATGGCCACTGGTCCCTGATATTGTTGAGGCCATTCTCTGTCAGGCACATATTGGTCCAGTTGGCTGTTTAAATCCCTTCTCGCTTTATGATTTATTGATTCTATTGTGTATGAATTGGAATCAGATCCATTTGCGGAAGAAGACTCTGACAGTATGTACAAAATGAATAAAGGGGGGAGGGGAAAACCTGCTAGGAGTCGGATGCAGCAATCTATGTGGGAAGGCATTGGAGCCTACCATCATGCTGCTATATCAATATGACTTTGCTACTGTTCCCAAAGGCTTCCCACAGATACCCCGAATGTGGGGGGCAGAAAGTTTTTCTGAAAAGACGCCTTCCTCATCTCTGCCTCATGTGTAGACCCACTAGATCTTTTGAGACAATGTTGTTGTTTATTTAACAGGATACCTTGGAGATCTGGTGTCTGTGGCCCCACCACTCTAGTGATTTGACATCCGCCTGACTATGCTGGGACAGCTGGTGCATTAGTCACTGGGGAGTTGGAAGGCTTTGAACTGAATCATCAGCTTCATTGCCTTGGAGGACTAATAGTATTCTTCTCCCCTCCGGATGTATCAAGGGAAGCCACCCTCCATCACTATTGTTCATTTATTTATTTGAGTTGGGTCAACTTTCTATTTCTCTCAGTACTAGGAAAACAAGATGGAGAATTAGTCTGGACTTGGGCAGCAAACTTAATTGGGTCATCACTGTGACACAGCAGTCAAAAAAAATTATTAGATTATAGTATTATCTAATTATATATTATCTAAAATTATAAATATTAGACTATCCTAAGAAGCACACTATCCAGAACAGGGAAGTCTACTGCTCCCTACCCTGGTCAAGAGTATTGCATCCTGTTCTGGATGCCACATTGTAAGGGGAAATCAGGAGAAGGGTAATCAAGATAGTGAGGGCTTCAGAGGTTGTTCAGGAGATTCTGTTGAAGAAACAGGGATTACTTAGCCTGAAGAAGAGTTTTGGAGTTGGGGAATGAAAGAATGAAATGAAAGCTATCTCCATATTTGAAGGTCTGTCATGGGAAAGGCAGATTAGAAAAGGTTGTAAAAAAATATTTATAGCAACTCTTTTTATAGAGGCTATGAAGTGGAAATTAAAGGGATGCCCATCAACTGGAGAATAACTGAACAAGCTGTGATATATGATTATGATGGAATCTGATTGTGCTATAAGATATAACAAGCAGGATGGTTTCAGAAAAACTTGAAAAGACATACATGAACTAATGCAAAGTGAAATGAACAGAACCAGGAGACTATTGCACACAGAAACAGCAATATTGTAATGATGATCAGCTGTGAAATACTTAGCTATTTTCACCAATACAATGATCTAGCACAGTCCCAAAGGACTCATGATGAAACAAACTATCTGCTTCCAGAGAAAGAACTGATATTGTCTGAATACATAATGAAGCATGCTATTTTTTCTTTCTTTGTTTTTCTTTCTCTTTTTCTTTCTTCTTTCCTTCCTTCCTTCCCTCCTTCCTTCCTTCCCTCCTTCCTTCCTTTCTTCCTTCCTTCCTTCCTTCCTTCCTTCCTTCCTTCCTTCCTTCCTTCCTTCCCTCCTTCCTCTCTCTCTCTCTCTCTCTCTTTTTCTGTACAAAATGACTAATATGGAAATGTTTTTTTACATGATTTCACATGCATAATCTGTATCAGATTGCTTACTGTCTCAGGGAGGAGGGAGGAAAGAAAGGGAATTTAGAACTAAAAATTTTTTTTAAATGTTAAAAATTGTTTAACATGTGATTGGGGGCTAATAAAATGACAATATAAAAAAGGGAAGGCTCAAATGAGACAGCACATGTAAAATACTTTGCAGACCTTAAACATAAATGTTATTATTTTTACTTTTTGATCTTGACTTTGATTTGGCTTCAGAGGGCAGACTTAGTCAACAGTGAAGTCTCCAATCATTTATTAAGCCTCTGCTCTGTGCCAGGCACTGTTCTAAAGGGTGGGGTACAAAGGTAGACAAAAGGCAGTCCCTGTTCTCAAGGAGCTCAGCTAATGACTAGGAGCAATGGGCAGCAGTTATAGGCAGGGAAATTATAGCTTTTTATAAGGAAAAGCATTCTAGCTTCCTTTCCTGGTTGTCCTTAATGCTAGTGCCTTCTCTCTACTATTATTATGCAGGCTAACTACAGTTAGCCTGTATATATTTTGTTTGTATTGAGCTGTTCACATATTTTCTCTTTCATTAGAATGTAAGCTGCTTGAGGGCAAGGACAATCTTTTGATTTTCTATCCTTACTCCTTAGTACAGCATCTGGCACATAGTAAGAGATTGTGTTAACTCTGTTGACTGGTCACAGTCAGAGCTGTCCCAAAGTAGAGCAGACTGCCTTGGAAAGCATTGCACTGCCCATCTCTGGGGGACTTTGAGCAGAGGCTGGTGGACCTTTTGTCAGGGATGTTGTAGAGAGAGTTCCTACTCAGGAAAGGGGTCATACCAGACCCCCGATGTGTACCACATCACCCAAATCAGCCACTGACTAGGGATGTGACTTTGGACAAATCATCAAGAAGTGAAGGGGTTGGGGTGACAAGAATGGGACCTAGGTATTGAACCCAAACCCAAACCATCTTCTACACACAGTTTTTCCTGATCTCCCCAGCTGATAGCACCTTCGAACCCTAAGTCCTTTGTATTAATTTGTATGTATTATTATACTTATATATGAATATTTTATCTTCTCTTACCCCTCTCCTACCACCTACATGGGAGAGGCCAGGAACCAGCTTCTGGAAAAAGACATTCTTTGCTTTCCTCACAGTTAGGTGGGAAATCACCTCTTTCAATTGGCCAGGTAGCTGAAGTGTGCTGCATCTTCAAAAGAACCAGAAGGTCTTGTCCACTCCCAGTGTAGATACTATGAACTACATGGGGTGACCCTCTTCTTCCTTCTCCTCCTCTCTTTTTGACCCTAAGGCCCCATGAAATTGACTTGAGGTTTTGGTCTGGTCTGTTTTCATTGTCCTTTTTGGTTATAGGTATAGGGGATGGAATTTCCACTGGACTCAGATTTGAACCATGGTAATCTTGGGGATGAGATTCCAGGCCAGTTGTTGCATCCTGTCCAGCAAAGAAGCTCTAAGAAGCCAGAGTGCCTAAGACTCAAGCCCAAGGCAGGGAGTTGGTACACTGGATTTTGGAGCTTGGTAGGACTTTATCGTACAAGAACTGAACTAAGCTTGAACCTAATCCCCAGCAACCTGGCTCCACTGTCTTCTTCAAGGGTGCAGGGTAGAGCAATTTATGCCCCCATGTGTTTGGGGAAATGTTTGTCTATTTGTTCTTGTTTTGTTTTTGAAATAAACATTCCTTCATAAAAGCTAATCTGACTGTGGTTAAATGGAGGACCCCTAAAATTAAGAGAACACAATCAGGTGGAACAAATGGCCAAGAGACTAAGTACTCCACAATACCTCCTTCTTTAGTGTATCCTGGAACCCTGGGGGAAAGGGTGAAATGAAACATACCCAACTTTCATGGATTAGGAGCCAGGGTAATACCTGTTATATTAAGATCACACATGATTTTTTATGGAGCCTACTATAGGTATAAATGTATTACATGCCTCTTGGATGATCAGTACCCAGTTAGACATAGAACAGGGAAACAGATGTGTTGTAGAGGAAGTCCTGTGAGTATAATCTATGTATTCACATCTCAGGATACTTCAAAGCATACTGACCCAGTAACTTGGTGCACCACGGATTCAATAAACAAATACTTGCCAGATGTGACCTGGTTTATTGTGTCGTGATGCTTTTCTTCCACATAGGGCTAGTCAGACCCCCAGCTATTATCTGTCCTTCTGGTAGCTCATGGGAAAAGATCTGGCTCTGGCAATTAGCCATTTTCTCCAACATGTAAAAGGACCAGGCAATTAGCTTGGGTATATTAGGATAGCTTACTAAAGGGAGGTTTCTCCACCAAAACCAAAACATTCAAAGACTTGCCTTTGAGCCCAGGACTGAAGTTGAATAAGGTTCCATGCCATCAGCATAGTAGGTCAAAGTTGCTATTCCACAGAATCTTTGAGCTGGAAGGGACTTAAATGTCAGTCAGTAAACATGTATTAAACACTTATGGTTTGCTATTTCCTTCTCCATCTCATTTTACAGATGAGAAACTGAAGCAAACAGGATTACGTGACTTGCCCAGAGTCACACAGCTCATAAATGTCTAAGGTCAAATCTGAACTCAGAAAGAGGTCTTCTTGAGTCTCTGAGCCCTGTGCTCTGTCTACTGGGCCATCTACCTACCCCACCTGTAAATCTGCCCCTCTGTTTTTTAAGCAAAGAAATTCATTTATCAAAGGTAATAGCAAAAACAAACACATACATAAGGGAAAGTGTACTTAGGGGAATTTATCCCTGATAAAATGGAGGGAAGGAGCTCTCTCAGTTGGAATGAGGTAACTCAGCTCAACCAAGGGAGTCCCAGACCTCAGCCCAGGGGAAATTCCCCAAAGTCTCCTTTTAAGGAAGGAGAGTCCCCTAGTTCCTCCAGGCCTCCTAGGACCTAAGTGGAAGTTGATGGGGGGGGAGGGGTTGTTTTTGTTTTTTAGGAAGAAGATGGAATGGTGATTATGTGTGGTCACATGCTTGGTACTTGCTTAACATGTTATATTAGGGATGGTTTATTCTTTAGGAAAAGAAAAAAGTGCTAATTATAGAGGTGCCTTAGAAATAGAGGGTATTAGAAATGAAATCTGACAAGACAAATGGAAATTTCTTTCTTTTTTCTTTCAGATGTATTTACTGAAAAGGAGATGTAGGAGGCAGCATCCATTGCAATAATTCCATGAATTTAGTTAAAAATCCAATCTTCTCTGACTTATCTATCATTCTTACTCTGATTCATGCACTTCTTGGGTCAATGTAAGGAAAATATAGGGTCTTTAAAAGTATACAGATTTTGACATGGGTCCTAGTGCCTCAAGAGAGATTATGAATTGACCAAGTTTTTTTTGGAGTGACTTGCTCTGGGCTATAGTTAGTAAGGGGGTAGCTAGATGGTGAAGTGAATAGAGTGCTAGGCCTGGAGTTAGGAGGGCCTGAGTTCAGATCCAGCCTCAGACATTTACTAGCTGTGTGAACCTGGGCAAGTCATTTAATCCTGTTTGCCTCAGTTTCCTCATCTGTAAAATGAACTGGAGAAGGAAAAGGCAGTAGCTTTGCCAAGAAAACCCCAAATGGGTTCACAAAGAGTCACGTACAACTAACAAACAACTGAACAAAACAGTTTCAGTAGACCAGGACCATTGCACCAATGCATCATCAACCTTAAAGACCTCTAACAGCTGCAACTGTTATCCAGTATAGATCCTTGTTACCTACATGTGAATTATAACACATTTTAGGGTCCTTTCTACACTGTCAATAACAGTAGTTCCCAACCTTTTTTGAGCATGAGCGTTCCTGAGCTGCACATTAGAAATGCCCTCCTATTCCATAGGCTCTCTTTCTGATGGTCTGGTTCCTCTCAGAACCTCCATTTTAAGGAGGAAGTCCAAGCCAACCCAATCTTCACTCCTCTCCAGGATGCCCTGGGCATGACTCATCTCCACATGACTTTTTCTACCCAGCCCTGGGTTGGGACCTCTCCTCCCCCCTCCTAGTTTTTCAGTTTCCTTGTATCTGGGGGAGTAAAAACTTCTTAGGCAGTTTTGGATTGTTAACTTCCCTCTTCCCCCTCCATTGCTGCTGTCAATCAGCAGCAAACCCTTTGGGGAGTCTTTTGACCCCAACTTTCAGTCCTTTGTTTTCCCACCTCTGTGGTCCCCTCCTCCTGGCCAGTGGGAGTCAGGGACAGCCAGAGCTCACTCCCCCCCCCCCAACTAATGGGAGTGAGGGACAATGGGGGAAATATGATCCTGCTGTGTTAGGGTTTAAAAACTCTGTTCGCCACCCAATGCATGCTTCTCCCTCATGATCAGTCATGAGGAAGACCGCCCTCTACTCAGAGGAAGAGAATAAATTCCTCTTCTTATCCTAAGAGATCTCTGTGTTCTTGTTTAAATTTTGGATGGGGTTTTTCATCCCCAACACTTCTATCAGTAGTCTCATCCCATCAGAACTGTAAGCTCCTTGAAGGCCTGGAGTATCTATCTTTCTGCTTCTATTTGTTTTCCTAGGCTTCCAGGCCAGACATATCGAAAGTGTTCCAGCACACTTATCGATCCATAAACCTGGCATCTTCTAGACTTCCCACCAGTAACTAGGAGCCTGTAATGAAGGTGGGGACATAAGGCAGTAGACTCACATAGAAAAGACAACCAAGGACTGACATACTTGACATTTTGAGCATTCTGACCAGAATCACAACCGTAAAAAAGGTGTCTTAGAACAAAGGTCGGAGCTGGAAGGAATCTCGGAGGCCTAGTCCCTCATTTACAGAGGATGCATTGAAGGCACAGAAAAGGGAGGGGGCTTGCCCTGAGACAGAGGGGCAGTGATAGAGCCAGCACTTGGACCCAGATCACATGATTGCAGATCCTTGGCTCATAGATTTAGAGCTGGGAGCCTGTCTAATCCAAACCTCTCATTTTATAGGTAAGGAAAACTAAGAGTCTTAAGTGATTTACGTCATGTCATGCTAGCTATAAATCACAGAGACGGGATCATTTCATTTACAGTCAAAGGAGCCTTCCACTAAAGGTACTTGGCCTTAGTTTATGGTGTGTGAACTTCAGCAAGACTTTTCATCTGTGGTACCTTAGTTGTTTCATCTGTTAAACAGTCCTGTGATACCTCCCTTGTGTGCAGGCTGAATGAGAAACGGAATAAGTCAACCCTGAGGGGAGTGATCAGGGTGGTGATGGGATTGGGAGCCATGCCACAGGATTATCAGTTGAAGGGAATGGTATTTTTATCCTATGGAAGAGAAGACTTATGGGAGGAAAGATGAAAATCACTCTCTCAGAGGATTTGAAGCACTGCCCTGTGGAGAACAGACTAGGCTTTCTTTTTAAAAATTTTATTCTGAATTTAGCCAATGCCAAATAAAATAAATATTTCCATTGTACGGAGTAGAACAGAAAAAAGGAATATTATGTACAGCTTGCTTTTCTTTTCAGACATATAATAAACTCAACATATACCTTTCAAAGCTGTCTTGCTTATTTATGATTCTTTCTGACTTTCCTTCTGTTCCCTCCCATGCATTTTAAAAAAAATCTTCAATAATAATGTTTTCCCTACCTTATCCCAACCCCATTCTATCCCCCCCCCCATTAAAGAGAAAACAAAAACAAAACCCTTGTAAGAAATGTGCATAGTTAAGCAAAACTACTTCTCATATTGGCTGCTTCTGAAAACATCTGTCTTACTCTGCATCTTGAATCTATTACCCCTCTGCCAGGAGGTGGGTAGCATGCTTTTTTTTTTTTTATCAATTCTCTGGAAACATGGCAGGTTATTGAATTGTTCAGAATTCTTAACTCTTTCAGAGTTGTTTTTCTTTATAAAGATGTGATCCTAGAAACTGTCTTCCCAGTTATGGCCATTTTGCACAGCACCAGTTGATACAAGTCTTCCCAGGTTTCTTTGTAACCAGAAGGGATGATTAAATCTTCCACTTGATCCCAGAAGACAGGACTGGGAGCAATGAGTGGAAATTGCAGAGGCAGATTTAGGCTTCCTAAAGTGGAATGCATTACCTTGGGAGGTACCGAGCACAAGGGGTTTCCAGGTGGAGACTGGATGAACACATGTTGGGGATGGTGTAGAACGGGTATGTTGAGGCTTAGGGGTACTGGGACCCTGAAATAGCAACACTGGGGGTCCTGCCCAAATAAGTTCTACCCAAGCCTTCTTTCAGCCAAAGACAAAGTTTATTAAGACACCAGTAGAGGGTGGGTGTGCTTCTAAAAATTCTCCATATTTGCGAGATTCTTAAGGAGTCTCTGCAGGACGCTTGTATTCGCAGGTACAACTGGGCCACATTGAATTTGAGCACCTTAACGGAGGTAAGATGGTTCTTATATATAGAAAGACTGGGAAGGAACTAGGAGTGGCCAAGTAGTCTGGGGTGACTGGGAGGTAAGAGAGCATGGCTGGGAATGCCAGGGGGCTGGACCACGAGGCTAAGGGAGACTGGGGTCTAGACAGAATCAAGGGTGAGCAGTAGCGGAGAGATCCGGAGGTAATAGACGATGGAGGGCTGGCCTAGTTTGGCGGTAACAGAGAATTGGGAGATTGGGGTAGGCTACAGTGAAGGGCTGGGATGGGTCGATGCCTCAGGCAAACGTCAGAGACTTGACCAAGAGGGAAAATCCAGGAGAGTTCTGGAGAAAGTTCAAGGTGGGCTTTCCAGGGCCCGTAAACAAATGGGACCCAAATTCTTTTGGAAGAAGGGGCGAAGGTCTCGGCTTGGCCCATACCCCGTCAGGTATTCTCAGACCAGATGCCCTCGCTATCCTTCCATTTCTGACATTCTGCCTTTCCCTGCCACGCCAGGCTTCCTCTTCGCCTACCTCTCTGGGACTACGCTACCCATATATAGCACAGTTTCTAGGATCACAGATTGAAAACTAGAAAGGATATTAGATTTCATCCAGTCCATCCCCCGGGCTTTACCGAAGAGTAAACAGGCCCCATGGAGGAGATGAATAACTTGCCTAAAGTCTCAGAAATGCGAAGTGGAAAAGCGTCAGGATTTGAATCCAGATCCTCCTCATCTCGATCCAAACTCTTTTCCTCTCTTCCCAGCTGCCTCGGGGTAACTTTCCGGGTCTAAAAAGAGAGTATTAACATTTATTTACTTATCTCCCTGGGCGGTTTGGGGGAACTAAGTGAGCTAGCGGATACCGAGTGCTTGAGAAAGTCTAATGCTTATGCAAATTAAAGTTTTCTCCCTCTCGATTTGCCTGAGGCGGTGGGGGAGGGGGGAAGAGAAAGCAGTTGGAGTTATTTCATTTTCGCTGTAGGGTGGAGGGAAAAAGGAAGAGAAGGCGCCTTTAAGGGAGGAGGCAGGGGAGTGGGAGTGGGTGTGGGTGTGGGAGGGGCCAAGGGCTGGGGCAGGTGGAGGGAGGCGGGGGCACGCGGCTTGCGGGGCGGGCTGGGAGGCGGAGGCGTGGGAGCCGGGCTTGCAGGCTGCACTGCTCCACTCCTTACCGACTCTGCATCGCGGGGCTCGCTGCCTCGTGCGCCGCTAGGTGCGCTTCCTGGCCCCACGAGGAGGCGGCAGCCCCCATGCTGAGTACGCGCGGGCTGAACCGCGCCCCCCCGGAGCTGCCATGGACATGAGGAGGTGCCCTCAGCCACTGCGCCCCCAGCCTCCCCACTGGTAAGGCACGCCCCCCACTTGGCACGTGGGCCGCTTGACTTGGGGGGAACGGACGCTCTTCGGCCCCGGCGGGTGCTGGGAGGTAGCGAGTGAGTGCCCGGACCGGGCCGGGCCGGTGACTCCTGCTGGACGCCTGGGGCCTCGGCAAGGCTGGGAGTCACTCTGTGCCTTCCTCTCACAAATCCAGGTGTTGCAATCGGGAGCGGGGGTGGTGACGGAAAGAGCCCCCGGCCTGGGAGCCCCAGCTCTGCCACAGACTTTCCTGCTGGAAGGGGCATTAGAGATCATCCAGTCCTAGTCTTCGTTGTACAGATGGGGAAACAGGTCGCAAGAGGGAACGCCAGTTGCCCACTTCACAGAGCCTAGACTCTGGTACGGATCTAGGTCCTCTGACACCGCCGCTCTCTCCGACTTACAACATTGTTTCTCATTATTGTGTGATCTTAGGCAAGTCATTTTTCCTCTATGCTTCTCACTTTCCTTATCTGTTAGGTAGGAATGATACCTAGACTGATGCTTTGTTAGCTCCAAAGTGCTTCCTTCAAGTTCATTTTTCCTTTGTACATTAAGTTTATAAAACGGGCTCATTTAAAGTTCACTTAAGTAGTCCAAGTAGGATTGTCCCCATTTTACAGATGAAAAAATGAAGGCTTAGGGAAATAGTGACAACAGAGAGACTGGGGTAAGTGGCTTGCCCAGGAGCACCCTGCCAGCAAGCTTTGGGTCTCCTGGATCCAGGGGTCCTGTGTTCTTTCCATGACCCCAGAAAGCCTAGAAATATGTGTTAGTAGTAATGTTAGTCTTCTCATCTGGTTAATAAGTTCTGTCCTGTCTTCCTCACAGGGTTGTGAGGTGAGCTACAGGAATAGCAGCTCTTATTATTAGTTTTTTAATTTGTCAAATGTGGGTGGGAACGTTTGGACCAGGCCAGGTTTAATTGCAGGGATTTCATGCCAGACAAAACTGGAGTTTTCCAACTGAGATTCCCAGAAGGGTTGTTTCTGACCTTTTCTAGGGAGTCCATATGGGATCAGAGTTTGATTCCCAGTTCTGCTCCTTGCGGAATCTCTTTACCTCCAGAACCTCAGTTGGCTTATCTGTAAATTGAGGGCTTTGAAACTGGATTGAGTTCAACCCAAATATTTACTAAAGCTTCGACTCTGGGCAAAGAGCATCGTGCAGGACCTGGGGGTGTAAAGACGAAAAAGAGACAGCTTCTACCCCAACTAGTTCATTGGCACAAATGGGATATGCATGCAGATATAGAGAAGCTACTAAATGGCTTTTCACGTGCCATTTGAATGAGCATTACTTTACTAGTGTGGTCAATGGACCGAATAAAAACTGGGTATTATTTTTTTTTTCTAAAAACTCAGAACAGTTCATTTTCTTTCTTTTTAAAACTTGATGCCTTTTGTTTTTATAGCCTTCATTTCCCTCCACCCACCACCGCCCGCCCCTTTCTTCCCCAGCAAAGCATCTCTCTTAACAAAGAAAGAGATGAAAAGTTGAAAGAAGAGTGGGGGGAATTGAGTGGTAAAATATTCTTTTCAGTCTTTCAGATGAACTCAGTAGTTCATCTGCCCTTTTGGAGATCAGTGTTTCTCCTGAAGATCCCGTCTTTTAAGGCTGTTTAGGTTGTCTTTCAGATCTTCTCCAAGGTCCCTTCTCTTACTTGTCTACTTTGGACTGGGATCTGGCCCAAAGAAAAGCATGTCTTATTTAGCGGAGGCCCAGGGAGTTGGCAGTTGATGTGTTTGGTCTCTTTTGAAACCAGTTTCGGAAACTATGCCCTTGGCTTGCATGTCTCATCAAAATAGGCAATAATGACATCTTTATGTGGCACCTGGAAGAAGTTCAGAGGGTTTTTCCACAACCAGCACCCCCTACTCCACCCCCTCCCAGCCAAGAGCCTTGGGCTGAGGACAGAATATTAAGTAGTTTGTGCTTTGGGTTTGCCGAGTTTTTGTTAAGAAAAGAATAATATAGCGGGTGAAACTTTTGAAGGCATTGCTGCAGATCCGTACTGCCTGTAGACCCCGACGTGGGAACGGGTCTTGTTCCAAAAGTTTGTTTGTAAGTCAATTGTTTGAAACTTGGACCACAATCCCCCTAGCAACAGAATTTGGATTTATGGCTGTAGTCCCAGGACAGCCCACAAAAGGCCATTTTATTCCCAGTGTAGCTGAATTTTACTAAAATGTGAGTTTGGAAGTAGAATGCCTTTGCAATAAAGGGGCAGGGGAAGGGTCTCTCCTCCTTTTCTGAGGCTGATTGATGGTAGTATGGCTTCTAGCACTTAGTACTGTGCCTGGCCCATAGTAGACACTTAAATGTTTATTTACTAACTCCCAACTTATAGTGTCCTAGTGTTAACCATCAGTCCCCCAACTTTAGTGCTTTCTGCTCCTGCCCAGTCTAACTGCCTACTAAAGTGTTCTCCACTAGGTAATTGCCTACCTCAGTTCTCACCTGATCAGACCTGTGACGAAAATTGGGTTAAGTGACTTGCCCAGGGTCACACAGCTAGTAAGTACTTGAGGCTGGATTTGAACTCAGGAGAATGAATCTTCCTGACACGAGCCCTGGCACTCTCTCCACTGTACCACTTAACTGCCCATGACAGAATGGTAGAGAAAGTGCAAAGCAGGGAGAAACAGGAGATGGCATATGGTAGCATCTCAACTAAGTTGCTGGTTCATAGGATATGGTTGGAAGGGACCTTAAAAATACTATATAATGCTGTTATTTTGTAGTTGTCCCAAGAGAAGGCTTATAGATTTAGAGATAGAGGTCATCTAGTCCAGCATCCTTCTGCTCTGGATATGGAAACTGCTGCCCAGAAAGGCTGACTTGTCCAAGGTCATGAAGAAACAGCAATGAGATGAACCCAGGTGCCCAGACTCCAAGTCTAGAGCTCTCGGTAACAAATGCAAGATGTCTACAAAGAAGCCTGGGTCTTGCGGCAGGCAGACTCTTAGCTTCCAGGAGGACTTTCTATATTTTCAAATAGGAAACAAATTTGTAGACTTTTGTTCAGACATAGATATTGAAGAGGATAGACTAGGTAACCTGGGCATTTCGGCATCTTGGAAAATGTGCAGGACCTGGTGTCAGTACCTGGAACATTAGCAATTAAAGAGCTTTGCCACCTTGGGATAAATGAGTTCTCCTCTCCCTCCTCTGTAAAATGGGGATAAGGACATTCCCATTACCTGCCCCACAGGAATGTCCTGAGGAAAGCACATTGCCAGCTCCTGGGGGCCCTGCTGTAAGTGGGGCTTGGGGTGTAGGCAAGGGCAGGGCACTGGTAGTAGTCAAGGCTTTGGCAGTAGTTTGACTCATCTGGTACATGCCATCTCCTGTCTCTCCCTTTGATGATTTTGACTTTCTTTAGCACTTTATCATGGGCATTTAAGTGCTGCAGTAGATAGGGAGCCAGGCCTGGAGTCAGGAAGACTCATCTTCCTGAGTTCAAATCTGGTCACAGGTATTTACTAGCTGTGTGACCCTGGGCAAGTCACTTAACCCTGTTTGCCTTAGTTTCCTCATCTGTAAAATAAGCCAGAGAAAGAAATGGCAAACCACTCCAGTATCTTTACCAAGAAAACTCCAAATAGGCTCATGAAGAGCTAGACATGACTGAACAACAGCTATTACGTTTCAGGAATTGTACTAAGCTCTGGATACAAAGTAGGCAAAAATGGTCTCTGCCTTCAACGAACTTACAGGATAAGGGGGGTGGGGGGAGAACATGCAAGGAACCAAGTATAAACAAATATATGCAGGATAAATTAGATATCAGGAAGCCACTAACTAGCATTAAGGGGGACCAGGAAATAGTGTGTTATTACTCCCAATTTACAGGTAAAGAAACTGGGGCTTAGTGTAGTGGAGGGGTTCCAGCCTAGGGTACGTGAACTTCCAAGGAGTATGAGAATCCTGCCAAGGGGGCATGGAGAATATTTTGTAGATAACTATATTATCCTATTGAAATATTCTAGAAGTACTGCTAGTGAAAAAGAAAAAAAACTATGTACCAAATAGTTTTCCTAATGAAAAATTAATCTCTATTTCTTTTGTGCACATACCTGGTAAATTCTAGAATTTATTCAAATTAGGGGCATGGGGGTGGTAGGGGACTATAGGAAGTCTTACTGGGGCTGAAAAAAGATCTGTAACTCTTGGAACTGAATCCCAGCTCATCTTCTTTAGCTGGATGGCCTTAGGACAAGTCAAAACCTGGATCTTCCTTTCCTTATCTATAAAGTGATGAGATTGGATTAGGTTTTAGGTGAAATCTAAGGTCTCTTTCAATTCCTATGACTTGCCCAAGGTCTCATTGCTAGTTAATGGCTGAACCCAAAGTGGACTTGTGAGCCAAAGGTGCTGAGACTGTCAATAAGTACCTGCTGTGTGTCAGTGTACATACCACTGTGCTAAGTGCTGGGCATATAAAGAAAAACAAAAACAGCTAGGTGACAAGTAGATAGAGCACCAAGCCTGAAATAGTGAAGTCTCATCTTCCTGAGTTCAAATCTGGCCTCAGATACTTACTAGCTCTGTGACCCTGGGCAAGTCACTTAACTCTGTCCCAGTTCCTCATCTGTAAAATGATCTGGAGAAAGAAACGGCAAACCACTCCAGTATCTCTGCCAAGAAAACCCCACACGGGGTTATGAAAAGTTGGACACAACTGAACAACAACCTTCTAGGAACTCACAATCTAATGGGGGAGATAGTATGCATTTTAACTATGTATAAACAAGCTGTATACAGAATAAATAGGAAGTAATCCAAAGGAAATCACTGAAATTAAGAGGTCTTAGAGAAGGTAGAATTTTTTTTTTATTTTTTTTTATTTTTTGCTTTTTGGAGGGCAGTTGGGGTTAAGTGACTTGCCCAAGGTCACACAGCTAGTTTTTGTGTTAAGTGTCTGAGGCCGGATTTGAACTCAGGTACTCCTGACTCCAGGGCTGGTGCTCTATTCACTGCGCCACCTAGCCGCCCCTGAGAAGGTAGAATTTTAGCTGGGACTTGAAGGAAGTCAAAGAATCAAGGAGGTGGACATGAGGAGGGAGAATATTCCAGGCATGGGGACAAGCAGTGAAAATGCCAGAAGTAGAATGATGGAATGGCCTGTTCTTGAAAGAGCAAGGAGGCTAGTGTCACTGGATGGAAGACTATGAGGGTGGATGGGAAGGAAGATGTTAAAAAACTGGAAAGGAGGGGTTAGGTGGAGACAAAGAGCTTCAAATGTCAGACAAGATTTTATATTTGGTTCTGTAGCTGATAGGAAGCCACTGAGTAGGGCAGTGACGTGGTTAGACTTCCACTTTAGGAAAATTTCCTTGGCGGCTGAATGGAGGATGGCCTGGAGCATGGTGGCTGTGTGTCTGTGGTAGGCATAGACTCACTGGGATGACTGAGATATGAAAGGTGTGGGAGATGAAGTTGATTGATGGTTGAGGTAGAGTAGGGGAGGGAATGACAGGGGGAACCTTTATCACAGGGTGCTACCCTAAGTTCTTTCCTTCCTGGGTAATAGAGAATTTCAGAGGCTATTTGTGTGGGGTTGGAGGGCAGAGCAGCGTTCAACTTAGAATCAACTGGAGCTCTTCTGACAGGAAGGTGCCTGGAATGCCACTCACTACCCTTTGGCTGAGCATAGAAGTGGAATCTTTTCATTGTAGGCACTCTGATGTCTTTCTGAATATCCCCCAGATAGGGCATCTTGGCCCAATTATAATCTTGAGTATTGGAAGGTTAGTCAAATTTCCTCACAGTTCTGGGAGTTTTATTTAGTGTGGTGGAATAAACCCTAATATTGTCTCAACTAAAACCTCTTCTAGCTCTAATAATCTTGGACTCCATAAGGTAATTTCATTAAAGGCAATCATTCTACATAGCCCGTACTCAAGGGTTTTGTTAACTTTCTGGCAGTTCTTTCTCTTCTCTACTCCCCAGTAGAATCCATTTGGATTTTTCAGTTTTGTTCTTATATTCAATGATGCAAAAAGCTACAAAACTTTTTCCCCAGTTTCATTTATTGGTATGTCCTATTCCTGATGGTTAAACAATCTTGGAGTTTCTATGCAGTCAGAATCTGGAGTCTTGACTGAGAGTCCTCACTACAGTATCCTTAAAAGTGGGCATCCAACCTTTGCCTGAAAATCTCCAAGGAGGGGAAACCTGTTTCCAGAAGCAGTCACTTGTACTTTTGGAAAACTAATTAATTGGCAGGAAATTTCCCCTTGAAGCAAGCCTAAATCTGTTTCTGCAACTTCCACCCACCCATTGTTGCTACTTCTGACCTCTGAGGTCAAACAGGGCAAATTGGATTTGTTATTGCATTCCCCATGTCCCTAAGTCTTCTGTCACACACTAAACCCTATTGCCTTTTTTGCAACTGGTATTCTTTGCTCTAGTCTCAGGGCTCTTTTACATGATGTAACTTTCCAATGTTCTTCTTAAAATGTAAAGTTGATTTCTGAACTCCCATTATGACTACCCATTTATCGTTATTAAATTTTTCCTTGTTAGTTTCAGCTCAGTGCCCTAGTCTGTTAATTTTGTTTGGATATGGACTTTTAGCTCTGCTGTCCAGATTTTCGGAAATCTACAAGCATGATAGTTATGCTTTCATACAGATTATTGATTTTTAAAAAGGATATTAAAATAATGCAAGGTCTGGTAAAGACCCCTGGGTCACTCCACTAGTTTCCCCTACAATTTAAGCAGCTAGTGACTCAGCTGATAGTGTTGGACCTGGAGTCAGGAAGACTTGAGATCAAATATGGCTTCAGACTCTTACTAGCAGTATGACTCTAGACAGGTCACGTAACTTCTGCTTCAGTTTCCTCATCTGGGAATTCCCATCAAACGGGAATAATAATAAATAACAGCCTGCCTTTTTCTGTTATTGTGACAGTAAAATGAGATATTTGTAATGCACCTTGCAGACCTCATCATGTTATATAAATATAGGCTGTTATTCTGATGTTGAACCTCTCTTTAAAAAAAAAAAGGTTTTTAAAAAAAAATTTGTATCACTTGCTGATGACTGATCTTTCCCTTACCCTCAATGAAACTCTCTTTTGTAACAAGAGAAGCATTGCTAAGCAAAACAAATCATCACATTGACCATGTTTTAAGATGTATGCCTCATTCTGTACCTGTAGATCACCACCTCTTCTGAAAGTCTGGAAGTATTCTTTTCCATGGGTCTATTGAAATCCTGATTGGGATCAGAGTTTTGAAATCTTCTGTTGTTGCTTTTCTTGACATTATTGAGGTCATTGTCTTAGTTCTTCTGGTTCTGTACACTTCATTCTGCATCAGTTCATACAGATCTTTTCCAAACTCCTCTGGAATGTTCCTATTCATAATTTCTTATGTCATTATATTACATTATATGAATGTACCACAGTTTATTCAGTTATTCTTCACCACCAGTTTTGCTTTCATTTCTTTGCTACTATAAAAAAAATGCTGTTATAAATATTTGTGTATATATTGGATGTTTCGCTTAAGTGCTTAACCTTCTTGGGATGCATGCCTAGTAGTGGTATCACTGGGTCAAAGGGTCTGTACAATTTAGTGATTTTTCTGGTATGATTCCAGACTTTTCCAGAATGTTTGGACCAGTTCACAGCACTCCCAAGAATACATTAGTCTTCTTGTCTCCTACAGCCCCTCCCATAGTTCATCTTTTGTTACCTTTGACAATTTGACTGTGATGTAAAATCCCAGACTTTAAAAAATTTACGTTTCTCATATCATTAAAGATTTATAGCTTTCCCTTATATGGTTGTTAAGAGATTGCATTTCTTCTTTTGAAAGCTGCCTAATCATATCCTTTTAGTGCTTGTTCTTTGTCCTTCACTCTCCAAGAGGACAGATGACATCATGAGGTTGATGTCTTGACTTGCTTATGAACTGGATTTAAGGGAGGAAGAGCTGCACAAACATGTCAACCTCATTCTCTCCTTCAGCGTCATTGAAGTCTAGTGGCAAGACAAAAGTCCCGATGACTGATGGCTGCAGTGGCTGCAGTGGATTACCTTGACCTTTCTAAATAAAAAGCTTTCTGAGGTCTCAGTTTGCCTGAGACAACATGCATTCAGTGACTTAGGACAAGGTAAGAATTGAGACAAAAGAAGGCCTAGGGGAATGACTCTAGTTCTGAATTCCCTTATATCTTGGGTATCGGATCTTTATCAGAACCATTACTTTCCCTTAAATAACTGCAATTTATCTTCTTCTAGTTGCATTGGTTTTATTCATGAAAAAACTTTGATAGAACAAAAATTATATTTTATCTTACATCATCATTTTCTTCCCTTATTTAGTTAAGAATTTTTCCCTCAGTCATGGTTGCGCAAAGTGCCCCCTTCCATTCTTTTTTAATTTTTAAAAATAATTTGACCTTCTGTATTTATTCAGGTCATGTATCCATTTAAATCTTCTTGTAGAATATAGTGTAAGATCATTCACTAGTTCCTAGTACATGTAACTGTATGGTCAGGGAGCCCACATCCCTTCTTACTCACAGGAATAACGTGTCTTTGTAAAATATTTTACTGAAATTTAGAGCTTTATATTTATAGAGTTCCCGTCATCTACAAATCTAGTAACCCTATCCCCCCACAAAAAAAAGGAAACAAGGTTAGTGTGGCATGACCTACTACTGTTGAAGCCACTCTTTGTGATTAGTGCTTCCCTTTTTGAGATGTTCACTAAACATCTAAACTTTGATAATACATTTTAGGATTTTGTCAAGAATTGCCATTGAGCTCACTGGCATAAACCCTACACGCCAGGTGTCAAACACAGAGGAAGTGGCATGTAGCCTGCAACACTCATGAGCGCAGCCCAACCAGATGAAAATATAATTGAGAAATATTTTTTAAAATACATAAAAATATTACAAAATATGAATTTTAAAACTAAGTCAATATGCTGACATATGGATCTTTACATACCAATTAGTGACTTGGTTTCCACTTGAATTTGACACTAGTCTTTGTTGACCTCAATTGCTTTGATGTTTTTAAAAACCATTTGTGGGGCAGCTAGGTGGCACAGTGAATAGAGTCAAGAGTACCTGAGTTCAAATCGGGCCTCAGACACTTAACACAAAAAACTAGCCTTGTGACCTTGGGCAAGTCACTTAACCCCGACTGCCCTCCAAAACAAAACAACAACAACAACAACAACAACAACAAAAACCCATTTGCCCTTCTCCAATTCTGGGCACCTCTCCCATTTCCTACTGTCATTTCAAGATCATTGAAAGTATCTCCGGAATCATGTCTGTCAACCCTTTCCATCTTCCAGGATGTAGTTAATTTAGGACTGATGACTTGAAGTCATTGAGGTAATGTGAGTGTTCATTGTTTCCTTTGATTTCAATTCTGTATTACCCATCTTTGTTATGTCCTTATCAGATCAATAATCGTTTTTCTTAGGAAAGAAAGCAAAAGCAAAACAGGAATCGAATAGTTCTATATTCTTTCTAGTATCTGTTATTTTGTTTTTTTTATTTTCCCTCCCTCTTTCCCTCCCCATATATAGTCAGTTGTCAAGTTTCCTTTCTTCTTCCTGCCTTCACAGCATCTCTTACATGGCCCCCTTTTCCCCCTACTTAACGCTCATACTACTAACATCCTCATAATTCCCTTTTCTTAGATTCTGGCAGTTGCCTTCCAAATGGTCTCCGTGTGTCTCATTTTTCCCCTTTCTAGACTATTTTTCACACAGCTACCAAGTGATTTTTCTCGAGCACAGGTCTGACCATGTCACTCCCTTTCTCAAGACCTTCTTTTGTTTTGATTTTGACTTAATATTAGCGTTTTTTACATTCAGCTATTCAGCAGTAGAATGAGCTCCCTTTCAATGGGAGTGTTCAAGCAGAGGGTGGTTGGACAGCTGTCTAGGATAATTATAACTATAATTATATCTTTAAAATATCCAGGAATGCAATATATAAATTTTGAGTTTGGGTACTGTTACCCATTACTTTAATTAGCTACTTGGACTAGCTCATGATAGTAGTAGGGTAGGTATTACTATCCATTTTTTCCCACATGTTAATAATATTTTTTCCCCAATTACATGTCAAGGCAATTTTTAGCATTCATTTTTACAAGATTTTGAGTTTCAAATTTTTCTTCCTCTCTCCTCCCCTCTTCTGAAAATGATAGGCAATTTGATATAGGTTATTATACATGTACTACCATGTTAAACATATTTCCCTGTTAGTCACAGTTGTGAAAGAAGACAAATGGGAAAAAAAATGAAGTGAAAATAGTATGCTTTGGTCTACATTCAAGACTCCCATCAGTTCTTTCTCAGGATGTGGATAGCATTTTGTATCATGAGTTTTTTGGAATTGTCTTGGATCATTATGTTCCTGAGAAAAACTAAGTCAATCATAGTTGACCATCACATGACATTTTTAAAATGTTGCTGATATTGTCTGTGTACAGTGTTCTGGGTCTGCTCACTTCACTCTACATCAGTTCGTACAAGTCTTTAAAGGTTTTTCTGACATCTGCCTGTTTATTATTTCTTACAGCACGATAGTATTCCATTACATGCATATACCATAGCTTGTTCAGCCATTCTGCAATTGATGGGCATGCCCTCAATTTCTATTACTTTGACACCATGGAAAGGGATCTATAAATATTTTTGCACATGTAGCTTCTTTTCCCTTTTTTATCAGACCTAGTAGTGATATTGCTGGATCAAAGTATATGCACAATTTGGTTGCCCTTTGGGTATAGCTCCAAATTGCTCTCCAGAATGATTGGATCAGTTCACAGCTCCACCAACAGTGCTTTAGTGTCCCAATTTTCCCACATCCTCTCCAACATTTATCATTTTCCTTTTTTGTCATATTAGCCATTCTGATAGATGTGAGGTGGTATCAGAGTTGTTATTAATTTGCATTTCTCTAATCAAAAGTGATTAAGACAACTTCATATGCCTATAGATAGCTTTGATTTCTTCCTCTGAAAACTGCCATTTCATATCCTTTGACTTTTTATCAATTGGAGAATGGCTTGTATTCTTATAAGTTTGACTGAGTTCCCTATATATTTGAGAAATGAAGCCTTTATCAGAGATACGTGCTAGAAAGATTGTTTTCCAGCTTTCTGCTTTCCTTCTCATCTTGCTTGTGTTTGTTTTGTTTGTATAAAAGTTGGTGGGGGGGGTTTGGTTATAGTCAAAATGATCTGTTTTGTATTTCATCATACCTAGAACTCACTTAACTTCTCCTTTAAGATTTGGATGCTATACTACTTGGTGCATATATATTTTAGTATTGATATTCCTTCATTGCTTATGGTACCTTTTAGCAAGATGTAGTATCTGAGATCAGGATTGCTACCCCTGCTTTTTTAAAATTTCATTTGAAGCATTCTGCTCTAGCCCCTTACCTTTACTCTATGTGTGTCTCTCTGCTTCAAGTGTTTTTCTTGTAAATAATATATTGTAGGATTCTAGCTTTTGATCCACTCTGCTGCCTTCTTCCATTTTATGAGAGCGTTCATTCCATTCACTTTGACAGTTATGATTACTGTGTATTTCTCTGTGTTCTATTTTTCCTCCTGTTAGACGTCTCTCTCTCCCTTTACCCTTTCCCTCATCACCAGTGTTTTGCTATCTGCCACCTTCCCCTGTCTTTCCTCGCTTCTGTCAGTTTTTTACTTAATCTCTCCCCTCCTGCTTTCTTGTGGGGTAAGCTAGATTTCTGTATTCAGCTGATTGTATATATATTCCCTCTTTGAGCCAATACTGATGAGAGTAAGATTCAACCGATGACCATGGCCCTATCTCTCCCATCTTCCCCTCTACCGCAGTACATCTTTTGTACCTCTTCATGTGAAATAATTTACCCCATTCTACCTCTCCCTTCCTTCTGGACCCAGTGTACTCCTCTTTCTCATCCCTTAATCATTTTTTATGTCATTCCTACAAATTTACCTTATACCATACCTTCTAGTATTCCTTCTAGTTGTACTATTAGTGATACAATTTTTAAGAATTACAAATATTATCTCCCCATGTAGGAATATAAACAGTTTAGTTCTATTGAATCCCTTATGTTTTCTTTTCGCTTTTTTCCTGTTTGTGCTTCTTTTGTGTTTTGATATTAGAGATCAAATTTTGGGGTTAATTATGGTTTTCTCTTTATGAGAACTTGAAATCCTTCTATTTTATTGAATGACCATTTTTTTCTCATGATTATTGTGCTTAACTTCATCAGGTAATTGATTTTTAGTTGTAGTCCTAGCTCCTTTGCCTTCCCAGAATATCATGTTCCATGACCTCCAATCTTTTAATGTTACAATTGCCAAATGCTGTGTAATCCTGATTGTGGCTCCCCAATATTTGAATTGTTTTTTTCTGGTCACTTGCAGTATTTTTTACTTGACCTGATAGTTCTGAAATTTGGCTGTAATGATCCTTGGAGTTTTTATTTTGGGATCTCTTTCGTGAGGTGATTGTTGTATTCTTTCAATGCACATTTTACCCTCTGGTTCCAAACTATCAGGGCAGTTGTCCTTGATAATTTCCTGAAAGATGCTGTCCAGGTCTTCCTTTTGATTATGGCTTTCAGGTAGTTCAGTGATTATGATATTGTCTCCCTTGAATCTGTTTTCTAGGTCATTTGTTTTTCCCAGAAGGTATTTTACATTTTCTTCTATTTTTTCATACTTTTGAATGTGTTTGACTGATTTTTGATTATAGAATCATCAGCTTCCACTTTCCCAATTCTAACTTTTAAGGAGTAGTTTTCCTCAATTAGCTTTTGAGCTTTCTTTTCTATTGGGGCAATTGTGTTTCTTAATGTGTTTTCTTCAGTGGATTTTTGCATCTCCTTTTCCATTTGACTAATTCTACTTTTAAAGCAGTTTTGTTTTTCCAGGGTGTTTAGCCTTTTTTCATAATTCTCTTATATCACTGTTATTTTTTTTCCCAGTTTTTCTTCAACCCCTCATATGATTTTTAACCTTTTTGAGCTCTTCCATGAGCTTTTTTTAATATAAAATTTTCTTTTCTTAATATAAAATTTTATTTGTTTCCTTGTTTACGTCATTCATTTCCATGAGATTTTTGAGTTACAAATTTTCTCCCTGTTTTTCCCCTACCCCAGCCCCCAAACACTGATCCCACTGTAAAGCCCCTCCCCTGATCTGCTCTCTAACTTCCAGGCAGAGCAGGGAGGGTCTCCCTACCCCAGCCCCTGTATATCTGAATTCCTAGTTGCGTGTATTGCAGAGCTTTAAATTCTAGATTCTTTCAGTTCCTCCCTTGTCACCCACCCCCACTGGAAGGACAAGCAATTCAATACAGGCTGTGCATGTGTAATTCCACAGGACATCTTCACAGCAGACATATTGTGACAGTCTGATCATATGTCCCTCCTTCCTATCCCTCCCCGCCTTGTTCTGTTCTCTGCCCTGTCGCTGTCCCTTTACTGAGGTGCATGCTTCCAGCATTCCTCCCCCAGACCTTGCCCTCCCCTCCGTCATCCCGCCTCTCATCCCCACACCCACTACTCTCCTGTGTGGCACAATACCTAGTTTAGAGTTTATGTCATTCCTTCCCTAAGCCAAATTCAATGAGAATAAACGAGAGTAAAGTTGTAACAGTCATCCCTTGCCTCTTCTATGTGGGATGATTAACCCCATTTTGTCTCTCCCTGTCTCCTCTCATTCTAGTCCTCTCCCAGATCAGAATTTCACCTTTTAAAGTATCATCCCTTCATATTCAATTGATCCTATACCCTCTGTGCACACATATACACACATGCTCAGATATGTATTCATATGCATATATAGCCTCCTATATATACATATGTGTAAGTATACATATATATACATTTGTATTCCCTTCCCCTATCCTCATACTAAAAAAAGTTTCATAAGTTACTATTATCATTTTTCCATATTGGCGTGTAAGTAGTTCAACTTTGATAAGTTCTTCTTTCCCATGTTTACCTTCTCATGCTTCTTGTGTTTGATTGTCAGGTTTTCTGTTCAATTCTGATTTTTCAGCAAGAATGCTTGAAAGTCCTCTACCTCATTGAATGACCATATTTTCCCCTGGAACATTATACTCAATTTTGCTGGGTAGGTGATTCTTGGTTTTAATCCCGGCTCCTTTGATCTTCGAAATATCATATTCCAGGCCCTTTGATCCCTCAGTGTAGAAACTACCAGATCCTGGGTTATCCTAATAGTGTTTCCACAGTATTCAAATTGTTTTCTCTTGGCAGCCTGTAATATTTTCTCCTTTAACTGGGGGTTCTGGAACCCGGCAATAACATTTCTAGTTTTCTTTTGGTTATCTTTTTGAAGAAGTGATAGGTGAATTCTTTCAAGTTCTATTTTGCCCTCTGATTCTAAAACATCACGACAATTTTCTTTGAGAATTTCTTGAAGGATGCTTTTCAAATTCTTTTTTTGGTCATGGCTTTCAGGTAAACCAATAATTTTAAAATTGTCTCTCCTGGATCTATTTTCCAGGTCAGTGGTTTTTTCAAGGAGATATTTCACATTGCTTTCCATTTTTTCATTTGTTTGTAGCTGTTTAATAGTATCTTGGTTTTTCATAAAGTCATTAGCTTCCATTTGCTCCACTCTAATTCCGAAGGAATTACTCTCTTCTGAATGCTTTTGAGATTCTTTTTCCATCTGGAAAATTTGGCTTTTTAAGGCATTCTTTTCCTCATTGGCTTTCTGGGCCTCTTTTCTTCCATGGTTTTTTCTGGGTTTAAGACCACTTCCCATTTTTCACTGGGGTTTTGCCCATGGGTGTTTTGACATTGTTGTCCTCTTCTGAGTTTGTGACTTGATCTTCCCTCTCACTATAATAATTTTCTATGGTTGGATTCTTTTTGTTGTTTTTGTTCATCTTTTTTTCCCTTTTCCCTTTTCTTTTAAATTTGATCTCTTCTCCCACTGTGGAAGGGGCACTGTCTCAGGCTTCTTATAGGCACTAGTTGTTTACCTGGTGGTACACTGATGCTACTCTATCTTCATTTTACAGAAGGGAAACTGAAGGTCAGAAGGATATTTGCCTGGTGTCACAAAGCTAGTTAGTGGTGTGGTAACAAGGGCATGGGGGTCACTAGGTGGCATCATATCGAGTGCTGGCACTGAACTCAGGAAGACCGAGCTTCCTAAGTTCAAATCCAGCCCCAGATACCTACTAGATGTGTAACCCTGGGCAAGTCATTTAATCTCTGTTTGCTTCAGTTTTATCAACTATAAAATAGGAATAATAACAACACCTGCCTTGAAGGACTATAATGAGTACCAAAGGAGGTACTGTTTGTAAAGTGCTTAGTACAATTTGGCACACAGTAGGTGCATTATAAATGTTTATTTCCCCTTTCTTCTCCTCTTAATGCCTAGTTCCTTTCTCTTTGCAAAGTGTGTAAAAAGTCAAGAAAGAAATCTTAAGCCCCAGAAAATGAATTAAGGGTGGTAACCAAATTTAGAGAAGTTAAGAACGTTATCTGCCCCCATCCTCCCCTTAATCAGAGTAATGACCTATCCTAGGGTTGTGCCTATCTTTTCCTGAAGAGGTTAGCGTATCCTCAGAAGGAGGAGATCCCTTTAATTTCTACTGGTCACTTGTGACCAGCTAGAGGATAGCCCTTGAGAGAAGTGGTCATGGGCAATGAATGGTTGTAGAACACTTATTCTCCTGGGACTTTCGAAGGAAAAACTGAATAACTTTAGTTGAAACAAAATGTTAATTCTAAGATGTATAAATGAAATATGCTTTGTTGAAGATTCCTATAAATGTTACTTCAAAATGCGTTAGAAACATGTCTGAGGGCACTCTGCTTATTTGGATATTTCTCTTTAAGCAGAACAATATTTGAATTTAGATTAATGTTAAATTAATAAAAATTGTTTCTAACAGATTTCTGCCAGAGCATGAAGTACAATATTAATTTTTTCTTTTTTTTTCCCCTGTGATCCCATTTTGGATTTTCTTTTTTTTTTAGTTTATTTACTTTTAGTTTACAACATTCATTTCCACAAGTTTTTGAGTTCCAAATTTTCTCCTCTTCCCCCCTGGTCCCCTCATGGTGACATGCAATCTGATATATGCTCTACATATACCTTCGCATTAAACATTAGTAAAGTTGTAAAGAAGAATTAGTAATTTTTGTCTTTGATAATGACTTTGATATGACTGGACAGCAGTAGTCTCTGAAGCAATTTTGTCATAAAACACCCTTCATTAAAAAGTAGTTTCCTCCAGCAGGTTTCACCACAATCGAAGCAGCCCTTAAAAAAGGACAATAAGTGTGTGTGCGTCTGTGTGTGAGTGCGTGCGTCTGTGTGTGTGTGTGTGTGTGTGTGTGTGTGTGTGTGTGTGTGTGTGTGTGTTGGGGAATAGTTTCATTTCATGTCTTGGGTCTGTTTCCCCCTAGGAATGAGGAGGGATTTTCCTGTCTATTTGCTGTCTGAGTAGGCTATGTACCACTGGAGCCAGACTGACTTTCTGGTTAAATTTCAGTGAAATATGTCCTTGGGTAAATTTCAGGTATTAAAAAAACTCCAACCCACAACCCAGGATGCAGTTTGAAGCAAAGGCTAGTGAACCTTTGTTCTTGTGAAGGTCTCTCTCCCCCTTTCCTTCTTCCTTGCCCGCATCCCTCAGCTGAAGAGGGAGGGAGGTGCTGACATTGCCAGTCCCTCCTGGATTTTGCTCTTAGCAGGACAATGACCTGAGATAGGTCATTTTGCTGCTGAGCCTGTTTCCTCATCTACAAAGTCCCTAAAGATACCACCTCCCCCCCTCAGTTATTGTAAGGTTCCAATCAGATAAAGCATGGAAAGGGAATGTTAGCTTCAAAGTCTTATGTGGGTCAGCTATTAATAATTAGAAGAGAGCTTGGTGGAGTAGAAAGAGGACAGAACTTGTAGTCAGGACAACTGGGGTTCTAATCTTGGCTCTTCCACTTACAAATGAGCTGTGTGTGATCTTGGCTGAGTCAGCCTCTTTGAGCCTTAACTTCCTCAGTTCCTGTAATACTTGGAACTATCTGCCTATCAGTATTATTATACTGGAAGTATTCAGTGAACTGTGAAGTGCCACTCAAGTATGAGTTTTTATTATTACTAATGACCTCAATACAAAGAAGACAACCAGTGTTCAGAGCAAGTAGGCTGTTGACAGACTTGGAATCTCAGAATAGGACAAGTACCTCATAGAACTACGGCCCATCTGTACCTCAACAGAAATCACTTTTGTGACATTCCCAAGTAGCTTTCCAGCTGTGGTAAAATGAAAAGAATACAGGTTTTGGAGTCAGGGAACCTAAGTTCAACTCCTACTTCTGATACTATTTATATGACCTTGGACTGGTCAGTTAACTTCTGGGCCTCGGTTTCCTTATCTGTAAAATAAAGGAGTTGGATTATATGGCCTCTTAAGGTCCCTCCTAGCTCTCAATCTATAATCCTATGAGTTTATTACCACTAGTAACCTCCCTAGACAGCCCTTTTTTTAAAAGGGCTGTAATTGTTGGGAAAATTTTCCTTTATAAAATTTTGCTATTGATCTTGGTTCTGCTTCTGTGGCCAAATAATACAAGTCTAGTCAAATAGCCCTTCAGATATCTGAATATAGATAGCTATGTTGTCTTCTGCCTGCCATCTTGTCTTTTCTGGGCTAAAGCCTCGTAAGGCATGGTTTATAATTTTATTTAAAAAATAATAACTTAGGGAGGAATTTGGTTTAGTATAGCATTGTATATGGAGGCCAGAGACCTAGACTGAGTCCCTGATCTTCTCCTTATTAACCTTGTAAGCCCGGACCAGTCATTCCCCTGGTACTCAGTTCTTTCATCTATTCAGGACAATAAGTGTGTGTGCGTGTGTGTGTGTCTGTCACTTACTGAGTTGTGTGATGGGTTAGTGGATATAAAGCCCTTTTTCTGCTTTATGTGTCCTATAAGCAGCATAAAATATCCTGTAAATGTGAGTTGTTTCGTCTAGACTCTTGGAGGGTTGGGCAGGAGGAACCATGGGGCTGATCTCAGAGACTCTCTTAGCCCTTGTTCTTCTCCATGGCCTGATTCTCTTCTTACTTCAGTTGTATCTGCACATTCTCTCCCACCGCCAGCTCCAGTAATGTGTCTGGTTAGTGGGACTAACCCAGAAGGGTGTGTACTGGCCCAGACTTAGCCCAGATACCTTTTTAGAGTGGCCTTTCTGTGGGTCACCCACTAGTTCATAGCCCAGCTTTGTTAAAAGGCTTTAGAATATTCCTGATTGTTCTAAATATCAAGCTGATTGTAATCATTCACATTTACATAGTACTATATAGTTACAAAGTGTTTTTCTATATTTTTTCTATTATACCTTGGATAGAGCAGACCAAGGCTTTCCTCATAGTCTGGGGCAAACCAGTGAAGAGGACCCTGACCTGCCCTGCCCTTGGGATACTTATAGTTTCAAGTAGGCATGACTCCTATCAGTGGAATGGAGGAAGAATGGAAGAGGTTATAGAGGACTTTGACTACCAGGAACTCTAAGAACTATCCACGATCAGAGAAGTGAGAGCCCACTGCAGAGTCCTTTGGGAAAACAGGGCTTGGGCAGGGTTCACATCCCAGCTCAGCTGCTTATTATTTGTGTGATGGGTCTCAGTTTCCTTTGCTATAAAATGAAGGGGTTAGATGAAATGATCTTCATGCCTTTCAGTTCTTACGTTTTGGGATTCTCGCCCCAATGTCATCCAAACCTCACTGCAGCCCTCCAAGATGGACAAGGAAAATCATTGTACGCCCATTTTACAGATGAATAAATTGAGGCTTAAAGCTTTAAGGCTTAAACGGAAATGATTTAGGTGGTTAATCATTTTGTGTGTGTGTCATGGACCTCTCTGGAAATCTAGTGAAACCTATGGACCCTTTCTCAGAATAATGTTTTTAAATGCATAAAACAAAAAATGTACAGCATTGCAAAAGAAACAAATTATGTTAAAATGAAATTATCAATATATTTTAAAACAAACAAGTTTGTGGATCCTAGGTTAGAAACACTGGTAACACATGGCAGAAAACTTAGCATTACCTAGTTTAAACCTCTTGTTTGGGCAGAGGAAGATGATTTGCTTAAGTTTTTCCAGCTCAAAAAGTCAGAACGAGAACTCCCGATGCCAAGCCCAGTGTTCTTTCCACTGTCCAGCACTGATATGGAATTACAGAGCTGGACGGCTCTTTAGTGGCCATTTTGTATGTCTAGATGGCACTTGAGGCCAGTTACTCTGTGTCCTGAAAGATGGACTAATACAGCCCTTTCCATACTGATTCACCCTTCTGACTTCCCTAACACTGATTCAGGGGAAGAAGTGAATTCCTTGTTCCCTTTTTTTTGAATTTCAGACATTTTAATAATAGTAATACCACTTTTTACTTGCGTCTAGCTTAACATTTACACAGGCCCACCACATTTTAATTCTGTGGTAGGAAGAGCTGAGATTAATTATAGCATCATAGAATGTTACACCTGTGAAAGGCCTTAGTGTCTGGTCTAAACCCCTCATTTTCTAGGCAAGGAAACTCAGTACCTCAACAAGAGAAGGTGCTTGAATCCAGGTTTCCAGAATTATCTGACCAAGAGCGTTACCTCTCCATATTCAGACATTTACTGATGAATAGACTGAGGCACTATGGGTCAAGTACCTAGTGAGTCATTAGGTGCTTAGCTGTATTTCCTAACCTAAACCATACTATGGACCCAGAAGAATATCTAAATTCTCTACTGTGGATGCCCTCTGCCATCTATATCCTCAGGCAGTTTGGGACTGGAGCCTAAGTGAAGAGAGCCAGGAATGGGAAGAGAAGGATGCTAGTTAGGGAAGAATGTTTGCTCTTGGACAGACATTGAAAATAGAAAGTGAACTAGGCCCAGAGTTGAAAAGGAGGAAGAGAGCAGGCTTTTAGAAAGTGGACTGTGCTTTTAATGGCCCCAAGTTTTTCTTCAAAACAAAAGTTAATCTTTTTTTTTTTTTTTTAACAATCTTCCCTATTATGGCTACAAAGCAGAGAAAACCATAATCTTCAAAGAATTAAAGTCGAGGGTCACCCAAAGGGTAACAGATCTAGAAGGGGAAACAGCATGGTATAGTGGAGAAAGCACTGACTCTGAAAAGGGCTCAAATCCCACCTCCTAAAGTTTACTACCCTGTGTGACCTTGGGACAGTAACCACCTTGAGCCACATTTTTCTTAGCTGTGACAGGGTGGGGTTGGAGTAGATAGCCTGGGAGGTCCCATGCAGTTCCACATCTGTGATCCTATGGTGGGAGTCAGCAGGCTGCAAAACATAACGACCAGACAAAGAATTTTGCAGGGGAAGTAGCAGGAGGGAGATCATCAGAGAACGTATGGCTGGGTAAGAGAGAAGTTAATGAATGGACAGCCCTCCAGCTCCAGTGCTATCCAGGCAATCTCCAGCATTTAGCAGGGTTTGTAGGCAAGTCACAGGAAATGGTCAGGCACAGACAGGGTGCAGTCTGATCTTTATAGGTGGTATTCGCATCAGGGACACCTCAAATCCACTGAAATATTAAAGCAGGGTTTTAAGTTGTAAAGATTGTCAGTAGTAAATGATTGTTGAGAAGTAAAAATTTCATACAAATTCATTTTCATAGAAAAAAAGTAGTAGCAATTTACGTTCTCACAGTTGTTTAATGACTAACTAAATAATGGTATAGTAATGTAATATAAAGTTATAGAGCTGTCAAAAATAAATAGGAAGACTACAAGAAAATATAGAAAGACCTATAGAGAAGCCGCTAAGTGGTGCAATAGATAAAGTGCTGGCCCTGGAGTCAACCCAAGTTCAAATCTGGCCTCACTATGTAGCTGTATGACCCAGGGCACTTCACTTAACTGTTGTCTGCCTCAGTTTCCTCAACTTTAACATGAGGATAATAAAAGCACCCTCTTCCCAGGGTTGTTGTGAGGATCAAATGAGATGATATTTGTCCCTTCCTTCCTCCCTCCCTCCCTCCGTCCCT
>CM053601.1:140523485-140545340 GCA_028646575.1 Pseudocheirus occidentalis
AAATGCTAGTTATGTATCAGTGTCAGAATTCAAATCCAGGTCTACTGACTACAAGTCTAGTGTTTCTTCCATGGTACCATTGCTTATACCAATTTTAAAAAAAAGCAAAGAACATGAATTTTCAAACACACACAACATACAGACCCAACAGCCTAAATAGCAAATTCTATTATCTCTGTCTTGGACCATTATAATTACCTTTTAATAAGCCATCCTTTTTTCTGTCACTCTTTGTTCCCTCTAACCATCCTTCCCACTCATTAGGTCAGTCTTTTTAACACAAACTCGACCATATCATTTCCTTTTAAAACAAACAACCTACAAATACTCTACTCTGCAGCCAAGTTGGCCTATTCCCCATTCTCTCATATATATGCCCTGTGCTCTCTGGCTGCTGTGTCTCTCACGAAATTCCACAAGGCTGGAATGACCTCCTCTGCCTCTCCTCCTGCTTCATCAGCACCTATCAAACTCATTCCTATTCTTTAAAGGACCAGCTTAAATGCTACCTCTTCCATGGAGTCTCTCCTTATGTCCAAAGCAAAAGAGATCATTCCTTCATCTGAACCCATGTATTACTTTGTACTGGTTTAGGGCATTTAACTATAATAAAAGATACAATGTGTACTTTGTGCCCCTGTTCTGTATCCTGTTATAGTCCAAGTTCTTGAGGGGGCCAGATAAGAACTGTGGTTTTTTTTGTTTTTTTTAAGAATTGTGTTTTACTCATCCTACCATCCATCCCCAGTTCTTTGCTAATAATAGACAGTTAATGAAGGTTCCTTGAACTATTATGTATATATGTGAGCAATGCTCCCTCATGGTCACCAAGGCATCTACCAAATGTCTTGGTATACAAGCAGATCCTAAAGGTCAAGCTGGATTCCATAGAAGCTCCCCGGAGACCTTATTTCAAAGGTTCTGTTATCTTAGTTTTCTCTATTACTCTGCTTGATGCTTTCAAGCTAAACTTGAATACAACATTTTATCAACGTTAGCTCTAGGTTTTAAAACTCAGTACTTATCTACCTTTCTACTCGATGGGTAATTCTACCCATGTAAGCAGGACAAGCACACTCTTCAATGTGAAAAGCATGCTCCCCTTAGGATGTTCTATGTTTGTTTTCAAAGCAGAAGCTGTTTTTGGTTTTAAACTCACAGGAGCCAGAGGGAATTTGTTTTCAGGCTGAAAACTGCTACAAATGCCACATCAATACAGAAAACTTGTAAAAAGGAAGGCTTTGGTTGTTAATACAGAGAAGCATCTTTCAAGTTCCTGTCTATAGCCCACTTAGTATAAATATATAACATCAAATCCCATACTTATATGCCTGAGAAATACAGAGCTCAGAATTTAAAAAAAAATTCCTTTGGATATCATCACGGAGACCTAAGAGTGAAGTGGCCTGGCAGTGATCATGTCAAAATTCATGTATGCATGTGTACCTCCATACTTGAACCTCTCATTTCTATGGCATGGAGGTGACCTTGAGATCTTGAAGGTTATACCAACAAAATGCATCCCACTGCATTTCTCTTCACCCCAAGCCACCCTCCACTCAGCTAGCAGATTGATTTTCCTGAAGCATAGCTCTGATCACATTGAGCCCCACCCAATTAATACCAGTAGCTCCCTATTATCTCAGGGGCAAACCTAAAGTTGGCTGGCATTGAAAGTGCTTTACAAGAAAATTTGAAACTCAAGAGATTGTGGAACTGAATCTTGTAAACTAAAAGTAAGAAAAAAAATCGATTAAAAAAACAAGAAAGTGCTTTATAGCCTAACTCCTTCTACCTTTCCAGTTTTCTTTAATTCCCTCCATGTGCACTATAATCTAGCTATCCTGGCCTCCTCACTGCTCCTAGGACACAAAATTTCCTGTCTCTGCACTAGAATGTTCTCCCTCCTCCCCTTTGACACTTCATCTTCCTGGTTTCCTTCCAGAGTCAGCTCAGACCCAACTTCCGCAAGAGGCCTTTCCTTGGGCTGCCTGGCAGTTGGTGTTCTCCCCTTTGAGCTAACCTTCCATCTCCTCTGCATATATCTTGCATGTATCTAATTGTTTACATGTTTGTCTATCCCATTTGAATGTCAATTCTTGAAAGCAAAGTGTCTTTGTTTATATTCATATTCCTAATCTTTAGTACCAAGTGGGTAACAAATGCTTGCTCTGTCTACTTATCCATCAGCCCCTTCATTCTCTACTCTTCTATCTTTTGTTCAGTCACATCCAACTCTTCATGACCCCATTTGGGGTTTTCTTGGCAAAGATACTGGAGTGGTTTGACATTTCCTTCTCCAGCTCATCTTACAAATGAGGCAAACAGAATTAAATGACTTGCCCAAGGCCACACAGCTAGTAAGTGTCAGAGGCTGGATTTGAATTCAAGATGAGTCTTCTTGACTCCAGGCCTGGCACTCTATTCACTGAGCCACCTCACTGTTCACCCTTCTATCTAGTTCTCTTCTTATCTCTGAAGTACTCAAAGGATCTCAGATCTGGGGCAGGAAGGTACCTATGAGATCAATCTAGGTCAATTATTTCATTTAGATAAGGAAATGAGGTCCAGAGTGTTTAAGTGATTTGTCTAAGGTCACACTGGTTTTAAATGGCATAGGAGGAGGCCAGGGCATATGTGGCCTTCTAGATCCTTGGGTATGACCTTTCGACCAAATTTAAGTATTACACAACAAATCCTTTCATTAAGGGAATTTGTTTCAGAAAGTCTGGATTCAGTCAAAGGGCTGTGCTTGGAGGCCACAGGTTCCCCACCCCTGGATTAGGCTCTTCAGTTCACTCCCCAAAGAGCTATCAGGGACAATTTATGTGGAATAAATATGGAAAAATTATCTTAAAATACAAGGAAGGAGACAAGGAAGGAGACAGTGGAAGGGTGGGAGTGATTAACTTTCTGATGTGGTGCTTGAGCTCCTGTCTCCAAAGATCAACAAAGAAGGGGAGAGCATCATAGATGGATATCCTATTCCCCCCTCAAGAACATAAACTCCAGGAGACAGGAACTAGGCACTGTGCCCTACTAAGTATCTTTGAATCCTCAAGATTGGCACATAGAAGTCATAGATTTAGAACTGGTTATGGTATATGGTGGGCTTGTAACCATACAATCTAATATTTACAGCTCTATAACCCTGAGCAAGTAAACTAAAACTCTCTGAGGTTCTTTAGCTCCTAAGTAAGGTTTGTCTTTCTCCCCTGAATTCTTGGTTCCACACATCTATATTGTCTAATATTAGGTATTAATAATACTTTATAAGGATGTCTTAGTTTCATAACAGACTATGAACTCCCCAAGGACTGGCTAAATCTCTGCACATGGCAGACAATAAATGCTTATTTAATTGATGTGAATCCTTCTGTGATCGAGTTTCCCCACCAGTAAACCGGAGATGGTAATATTTGCATTTCCTCCCTCACAAAACTGTTGTGGGAAAAACACGATGTAAACCTTAAAGCAGAATAAAAATGTGAACTCCTATTTATAGCTACTTAATAAATGTTTGTTGAAGTTGAGGGAGGCTGAGGACTGTGAATCACTGAACAAAATCAACCAATTAATTAGCAATTATAAGTACCTACTAAGAACAAGGAACTGTCCTAAGTACTGAAAATAGAAAGTAAAAAGTGAAGCAATTACTACCTTCATATTCCCAGAGAATGGAGATACAGAAGAAAAAGTAAGGATCTGAGGAAAATCCTATTCTGTAACTATATTTGATCTTGAAAATAGGTGTGTGTAGGGGAGTGCATATTAAAACCATAGAAGGGAAGGTAAAAGAATTCTGTGTGAGTACATGAGTATGTGTGTGCACGTGTGTGTGTGTGTGTGTGTGTGTGTGTGTGTGGTCAGAGAAAAAAAGGAAGGTTTTTAAGTTTACAAAGTGCTTTACAGACAATGACCCCATGAGGGAGCAAGTATCAGCTCCATTTCCCAGATCAGAAAACTGAGGTTAAGTGATTTGTCTATTGCCACACAGTTAGTAACAGAAACCTCCTTAGTCACCCACGTTTGAAACCTCAAAATCATTTCTGACTGCTTCCTCTCCTTCACCACCACCCTTTATCCAATCATTTGCTAAATCCTAGTGATATTCCATTCCCCCTTCCAAAGTCTCCCTGCCTCCACTCTCTGGCCAATCCAATCCATCCATTCTTCAAACAGCAGCCAAGATAATTTTCTTAATGCAGAAGATCCTGGGCAAGTCATTTAATCCTGTTTGTCTCAGTTTCCTCATTCTCTTGCCTAGGCACATAGTTAGTAGGTGTCTGAGGCTGGATTTAAACTCAGGTCTTCCTGATTCCAGGTCCAATGCTGTAACCACTGTGCTACCACCTGTTTCATGAAGCCTTTTCAGCTGCCTGACTCCATTTGCTCCCCAACTTAATCTGTTTAAACTCAATTCAACAAGCATTCACCTTTTTTACAGTAAATTTTATTTGTATATTCATTGTTAGCTCTATAGTGTATTTTATTTGGGTAAAATTTACTGCTCTGCTTGGTTTCTACTTCATGGATGTCCCTCTCAGGATAAGTTTCATCACTTCTGAACTTGCCCCCTGCTGCTAACTCAATCCTTGATTGACACCACCAGCCTCAGCCCCTCTTCCCTCAGAATAAAGGGCTGAAAGCCAGTGTCCCAAACTCCAGGTCCAAGCACTTGTCACTTAGAAGTTATTTTGCCGAGCAAGTCCCTTTTTGCAAACCTCATTTTCCCCAATCTGTAAAATGGCAGGTGGGTGGCACTGCTGATAGAACATGGACCTGCAGTCAGGAAGACGTGAGTTCAAATCCAACCTCAGACATTTCTTAGCTGGGCAAGTCACTTAACCTCTGCCTCAGTTTCCTCTTCTGTAAGATGGGGATAATAATAGCACCTACCTCGCAGTGCTGACATAAGTTCATTCTGAATGTTTCTGATGTTAATTCTTGCAGATCACAGTACTTTCACATTTATCCTTTGCTTCTGTGCCTTTTAAAGATCTAAGGTTGGCCAATAAAATCCCTAGGCAAGTATCAGTGTCTTTGAAGGCTCCCCTTTTCTTCATCATTAGAATCATTTGTGTTTGCATGGTTTAGAATTTCTTTCTGAGAGACCTCTGTAAACCAGGGGATCCTAGCTAACCCTTCATGCATTCTATATTAAAGACAAACTGGGTTACTAGTTACTCCCCACTCTCGTCCCACCCTCTCTCACCTCCATATCTAACTATTCACACAAAGCCTACAACTACAACACACGCTCTGTCTTCATCACCTTCTGAGAGCCTTCTCTTCCTTTAAGTCATCAACATCTCTAAAGGCTTTCCTCCTCCCTTTCAGCTGAAAAAGACGTCTCCCTTGCACCCACCACATTCTAACTTGTACTATACTCATACTGTATTCTAACCTGGGCTATGCTTATACATGTGCCTAGAGAGGTAATGTGGCATGTGGGAAGAACACTGGACTTGGAGATGAAGAGACATCTGGGTTCCATCTTTCCTCCAGCACTTACTATCTCTGTAACCATAAGCAAGTCATTTAATTTTTCTAAGCCTCAGTGTTCTCATTTACAAAGTGGGGGTAATAATACCTAGAAGACTCACTTCACGGAGCTTGTATGAGGATAAAAACTTCATGTAAACCTTGAAACCTATGTAACTGTCAGCTGTTCCTATGAGGATGATCTAATACCCCCTCCATTAATTTCCTGGATTACAAATCTTGGGGTCAGAAGTGATATCCTGTCAAAGCCCTCAGAGCCAAAGCAGAGTGCTTTGTATGTGCTAGGTTCTTTTTTTTTTTTTTGATTTTTCTTTTTTTTGGGGGGGGCAGTTGGAGTTAAGTGACTTGCCCAAGGTCACACAGCTAGTTTTTATGTTAAGTGTCTGAGGCCGGATTTGAACTCAGGTCCTCCTGACTCCAGGGCTGGTGCTCTATTTACTGCGCCACCTAGCCGCCCTATGTGCTAGGTTCTTAACAAATTCTTATTCTATTGCACTGTTGCACTGGGTGGTAATGAAAAGTATCTTCACTGGCTGACTGGGAAGAACACCTTTCCAGTCTCCAACCTCCAAGCTTTCACATGGTTGACTGGAAGCAGGCAGAGGATATCTGCACATATTCAATGCATACTTATAACCCATTAGGAAGGGCAAGTGTGAGCATGCTCCATTACTATTACCTAAGGAAAATCTGACAATTACGGCTATCCAAAAGGAAAAAAGAACTGCTTTAGAGGTACCGAGTCCCCCTCCATGCAGATAATCCAAGCAAAGGCTGGATGAACACATATTGGGCATGTTGTAAAGGAGATTTCCCTCCAGGTATGAATTAGATCATGTGATCACTGAAGTACTTTTCCAACTATGAAAATTTATGATACTGAAAGAGGAGAAAAAGGGGAAAGAGGATGAAAAAGAGAAAGAAAGAGGAAAAATATAGAAGAGAAAAGAAGTAATTGAAACTGTGAGGAAAGAAAAGGCAGGAGAGGAAAAAAGGGAGGAGACAACAGAATGGAAAAAAGAGAGAATGGAAGAGAAAAGAAGGAAAAAGAGAAGACAAAAGAATAGGAGAAGACAGGAGAGAAGAAGGGAGAAGTCAGGCGAAAGAAGAGATGGAGACGAGTGAAAAAGAGAAGACAGGGAAAAGAGGAGAGAAGGAGGGGGCAAGATGAAAAAAGGGAGGGAGAAAGGAACGAATAGTGAAGGAAGAGTGAAGAGGAAGGGAAAGAGGAAGAGAGAGAAGAAAGGAAAGGGAGATAGAGACAAAGGGAAGAGAAGGGGAGGAGAGAAGATGCAAACAAGTGGCATTCCTTGTGAAGTTGAAGGAGCTGTTCTCATTCTAAGTGGGGAAGAATGGGGTTCTTCATCAACTTCGTACACAAAACCCAATTCACAGCTGTTTGCTCCATAAATGAATAGCTAATCTCCCCTGTTTTTCTCTCTTCTTGGAACTACAAATGAGCAGAAAGGCTGTTCTCAGAGAAGATGATGTTCCCAGCATGGGAATGGGACAAATCTGACATTCTTCCCATGCTTGCTATGTCAAGGCAAAAGCACACACAAACACAGGCCAATTTGTTCTGGGGGGAGCTGAATGAAAAAGTGGTCTGATGGGAAGTCTGACCCTTTGGGGAGTGTGGTGTAAAGGGCAGGAGGGGAACAAGGCCCCCACACAATTTGGGGAATAGGTCTCACAACATGGGGAGATACAACATTCTTCATGCCCTGATCCCACTGTTAAGTTCCTTGCCAATTAAACACTGTCAGAAAAGGAATCCAATTTCCCAAAGCCATTGCAAAATAAACTACAGCTGGAATCGGAGAGAAAGGAAAGGGTTAACCAGTGATAGCATGAACAACAGTTCAAGTTTTTATAGAATTGTATGTTTTACAAGGCACTTTTCCTCATAGCCATAGACAATGCAAGTATTATTAGCCCCATGTTACAGATGAGAAACTGAGAGGAGATAAATGGGTACAGACACCCCAAGAGGAAGAAAGCTGGATTTGAGATTGAGAACTGGAAAGCAACTTGAGATGCTCATCAAATCCCACCTCCTCATTCTACAGAAGAGGAAACAGTCCCAGAGAAGTGATTTGTTGAAGGTCCTCTAGGGAATAAATCACTGAGATGAGATTCAAATCCAAGTCTCCTGACTCCAGATTTTATGTGCTTACTACTACACAACATTCAAATCTGGGGGACTGGACTACCTCATGTCCAAGGGACCTGCTGGCTCATCTGGACAATCATGAGTCACTTCAGCTCAGCTCAGTTACCAGAGAAGTAGCTGCATGAAAGATCTGAGCCCCATGATACAGGAGGGGCACTTCCTCAATTGATACTCCCTCAATCAAGGGTTATTAACCTTTTATTGTTTCAGGAACTCCTTTAATGCCTAGGGTTAAGCCTATCTCTGAAACAAGCTGGTAGTGAAGAAGAGAAGGGCCAACCCTCTTCAATGCCCTCCATCTTGGCCCCTAAACATTCCCCACATAGCCTCAACAGCATCAATGCCACCTAATTATCAATAATAGCCAGTCAGGTGTTGAAGTGGGTAGAGTGATGGACACATCTTCCTGAGTTCAAATCTGGCCTCAGACACTTACTAGCTGTGTGACTCTGGGCAAGCCACTTAATCCTGTTTGCCTCTGTTACCTCATCTGTAAAGTGAGCTGGAGAAGGAAATTGCAAACCACTCCATTATCTTTGTCAAGAAAACCCAAAATTGGGTCACAAAGAGTCAGACGTGACTGAAATGACAAAACAACAATTATCAATAATAACAAGTTAAAATATGAAGCTCTCCCCTTCACAGCCAAACTCCTAAAGGAGAAAGCCATTCATGAACTTTGCCTCTACTTCCTCTTCTCCCCCTCATTTCTCCTCCTTCTCCAATCTGGTTTCCGGTTTCACCCCTCAACTGAAACTGCTCTCTCCAATGTAACCAAACACGCCATGATTGCTAAAGCTTTTTTCTCAGTCCTCATCCTTCTCAACCTCTCGGTAATTTCTGCCAACTTGCTATCCCTAGTTTTTAAGACACTGCTCTCTCCTGGTTATTCTCCTACCTATCTGACTTCTTTGTATTAGATCCATCCTTAAGATTGTAAAGACAGGAACTGTCTTTTGCCTCTTTGTATCCCTGGCACTTAGCATAGTGCCTGCTACATGGTAAGTGCTTTATAGACTTATTAATTAATATAGTTATAGTCTAATATATTACCTATAATAATACATTAATAATTGACTGATTTCAGTCTCCTTGACTGAATCATCATCATCCTAACCCCAGCATGTGGATGTCCCCCATATCTCTCTTGAGTCCCTTTCTCTACAAGCTCCCATGGTTTCAGTTATCTCTATGCAGGTGGCCCTTAGATCTTTATGTCTGGTCCTCTTCACGCTAGTTTTGGATATTTCCACCTTAAGTGGAATACATCCAAAACAGAACTTCCTCAAACGTATTCCTTCCCAATCACCCATACCCCCCTTAGTTCAAGCCATCATCTTCTCTCACCTATTCATGGCAATCATTTAAATGGCCTCCTAGCTTTCTGTATGTCCCCTTTTCAATTCATCCTCCACACAGCTGCCAAAATAATCTTCATAAAGCATAAGGCTGACCATGTTACTCCCCTGTTCAAAATACTTTGAAAGATCCCTATTGCCTCTAAGGTAAAATACAAATTCCTCAGCTTATCATTTAAAGCCTTTCCTGCATCTGACACACACATGGTGTGACTTTGGGCAAGTCACATAACTTTCCTGTTCTTGAGGCAACTCTCTAAGACTGTAACTTTGAAAAAGGGCACCAGACTTGCTTTGGTAGAAGGGTTTTTGTCATTTGGGAGTTCCCTGAAACATAAAATCACAGGTCTGATTCCTTGTCCTTATCTCACTATCTGGCTATGCAGCGGTTCTCAACCTGTGGGTTTTGTTCAATTTGTAACAATGAAAATACATCCTGCATATCAGAGAGATTCATAACAGTAGCAAAATTACAGTTACGAAGTAGCAATGAAAATAATTTTATGGTTGGGGGTCACCACAACATGAGGAACTGTATGAAAGGGTTGTGGCATTAGGAAGGTTGAGAACCACTAGGCTACAGCCTGTTGCCAGGCTTATTGAACATTTCTCCCCTTCATGCATACAACCCACACAACTGCTGTTCCCCAACTCCACACTCCATCCCCTATCTCTATGCCTCTTCACAGTCACATCTCCCTTCCGGAAATGAACTCTACCTCTAAGAAGTCCTTACTTCTTTCAAGGCTCATTTCAGAAGAGCACCATCTCCTACAGGCAGCTTTCCCCTCATTCCCTTCATGGTGAATGCTTTTTTACTCTTCATCTTCCTCATATGATCATGCATATATAAGAATGTGGACTCTGGAAATAGAGAATTTGGTTTCAAATCCTCTTCTGGCATTTAACATCTGTGTGATGCTGGGCAAATCGCTGCCTCCCTAAGCCTGAAATTCCTCATTTGTAAAATGAAAGGGTAAGAACTCAGATGACCTCTGAATTCCATTACAGCTTTGGATCCATGAGGTTTGAGCTATGGCATTTGTTTACATGTGTTCCCCCTCTTCCCCCCAACACTGCCTCCGCTTCTCCTTTCCCATTAACAACAACTGAGGAAGATATAAGGAAACTATTTTGCCCAATTATATCAACAAAATTGGTAACAAGTGAAATGGATGAATATTTAGAAAAATATAAAAAATCATAATTATAGAACTAGATTATTTGACAACCCAATATCAGAACAAGAAACTGAACAAGCCACATATATACTTCCAAAGAAAAGTTCCCAAACCTAAATGGATTTATGGGGAATTCAATCAAACATTCAAAGAATAATCAATTCCAGTGTTACATAAACTGTTTACAAAAACAGAAAAGAATGGATCTTTCCAAACTCTATGATACAAATATGCTCTTGAAACCTAAACAAGGAGAAGGCAGAGAAACTATAGACAAATATCTCTAATGAATATCAATGCAAAAATAATGACATTAGCAAACTGACTATAACATACTAAAAAGATTATTTGTGAGGATTAGAGTGGATTTATATTAAGAATGTAGGGTTTGTTCAATATAAAGAAAATTATAAACATAACAGACCATATTGTGTTTACTAGGAAAACAGGAAATTTAAATAGGAAAAAGAATTAACAAATTATCAATGAATGTTGAAAAAGCATTCAACAGAATTCAGCATCATTTCTGTTAAAAAAAAAAACAATAAAAAACACTAGAAAACACAAGAATAAATGGATCTTTCCTCAATATGATAAACACTATGTATCAGAAACCAAGAGCCAACATTATTTGTAATGGAGAACTAAAGGTCTTTCCAATAAGATCAGAGGAAAGCAAGTATGTCCATTATTACCCCTGTGATTTCACACAGTGCTAGAAATGCTAGTAAGAACAATAAGATGGGGGGGGGGGGGGAAATAATCCAGGGACTAACCATAGGCAAAGAGAAAACAAAATAATTGATTTTTGCAGATATGATTGTGCATCTAGAGAAAGTCAAAAGAGTTAGCTAAAAGATTAATTGAAATGGTAACTTGTAAAGTTGCATGACACAAAAAAATCTGCAAAAATCATCAGCTTCCTATAGAATATCAACAAATACAGAAAGAAGAGGAAGAAAGAGAAATTCCATTTGAAAGAACTATAGACTGTATAAACTACTTGGGAGCCTATCAAGACATACACAGTAACTATTTCAAAGCAACTATAAGACATTCTTTACTTTATAAAGAATATAGAGAACATAAAGAATAAAGAAAATAGCTGGAGAATATTAAAATGTTAAAATTAAAATAATTAAAGCTCTTACAATAATAAAAATTATAATACTATCAAGAAAAGTATTAATGGGTTTTTAAAAAATAGAATAAGAAAAAAATAATAGCTAAATTGATCTAGAGGAATAAAAAGGTCAAGAATCTAAAGAGAAAAGATGAAAAATGGTGGGAAGGAATAGGGCTTAGCAGTACCAAATCTCAACCTCTGGGATGGGGGTTTGGTAGACGAAAAGATCCCATTGGTTCGCTCCACCTCAGAGATGGCTTCTGAGAAAAGAGTGATAACTTGTAAGAGCGGTGCCTTGGAGAGATTGTCTCTGGGCAGTAACCATGTGATTAGGAGCCATCTAGACTAACGGGTACCTCTAAGAAATCCTCTTTACAACACAGCTGGACCAGTGATCATCCAGGCTCTGCTTAGACCTTAGGTCAAGTCTTAACAGCTTATTGGTTATTCCCTTCTGTTCTCTGCTCATTCATCTAAACATCTGTAAGTGTCTGTATGTTCTAGGGGCCCCCCAGTTCTGATATTGTGTTCTAAGGACCCTTTTATCATTTATGTAACCAGAACTGCCGATGTCTTTGCAAAGGCAATTAAGTCAGAGCCGCTTTGCTTCATTAATATCTAAGGTGACTCACCTCATCCAGTGAGAGATTATGTGGTAGGAGGAAAAGAGCTGAGGGCTTTCTTCTTCTCTGAGGCCATATGGTATCAAGAAATGGCCTGAATTCTTGGCTCTTTCCATTTGAGATGACAAGCAGCCACTCCGTCTCTAGTAATGAGCAACCTTGTTGCCTTAGACAGCATAGAAGATAAAGTGCTGGGCCCTGAGTGAGGAAAACCTAAGCAGCTGCCACTTAATTTTTTATTGACTGACTGAAGACCTGAGTTCAAATGTGACCCGGGACACTTTCTGGCTGTATGACTCTGCCTCAGTCTTTCCAACTGTAAAATGGGAACTGTGAGAATCAAGAGATATTTGTAAAAGGCTTATTAACATAGTACCTGGCACATAGTTAATGCTGTAAAAATGTTTATTCCCTTCCCCCTTCATAGTTTAGGCAGCTGTTGGGAAGTCAGCTCTCCCTATAGAGCCCAAATCTGCTTCCTGGAACCCTACCATCCCCTGCAACTGCTCCTCATTCTGACCTCTGACATCAAGTCTCATCCCTTCACCTCCATGACAATCCTTCGGATGCTTGAAGACAACTAGGGCAATTACTCAATCCTGGCACCATTTTCCCCAAATCATCTCAGATTGTGAGTGAGGTAAACTAAACAAAGAGAAAACATGTTTCAACATCTTGACTTCACCCGAATTCCCAGCTGTGGTGGTAGAGTAACCCCACCAGTATTTTGAAAATCTACTGCCAAAACATAGCTTTTAGATACAGTTTGCAAGTCATTTTTTTTCCTTTTTAACTGATTTGTTTATTTACTTTTAGTTTACAAGATTCAGTCCCACAATCCCTTGAGTTTCAAATTTTCTCCCCCCCCCCCGTGGCAGTACACAATCAAGTATAGGATCTGCAAATACTTTCACATTGGACATTAGTCTGGTTATACAGAAATGTTGTAACCAATGGAGTGAACACTGGGAAAGAGGAAACAAAACCAAACACGGAAAAGAACAATAGCATGTATTGCTTCAGTCTCCATTTAAACTCTGCTCTTTCTAGATCTTTCTCTGAATGTAGTTTGCAAGTCATTTGTGAATCAAATGAGATAAAAGTATGGAAAGAGCTTCAAAAACCTTAAGTCTATATAAATTAAAGCTTTGGTCATTATTCTTCCTTATCATCTACTTTACCCAATTTCTAAAGTTCCTCTTTCATCTGTTCTCAATTTTTCTGCCTTTTGTTCCAAAATGTCTGGCTTCAGCGTCACTGTAGTCCAGTCAAATGATCCACTTAACTGTCTAAATAAAAATCATTATTTCTTTCTAAATTTCTAAGGTCTGCTTAGAAGCTACCTCCAAGCTACATATGACCTCCCAACTTCTGATTTTCTGCAAAGATTTACTTTTCTAGTTTTAATGTTTGAGAAGCACTGCCTATGTCAAAAATTTTTTTAAGCTCCTAAATCTGTGATCAGAAGAAATAACAATAACGACAAAATATATTATTTAACATTTCTTCCTGGGACTATGTCATGTTTTTTTGTTTGTTTGTTTTTTGCTTTTGGAGAGGGTAAGGTAGGGCAATTGGGGTTAAGTGACTTGCCCAAGGTCACACAGTTGACTTTTGTGTTAAGTGTCTGAGGCCAGATTTGAACTCTGGTCCTCCTGACTCCAAGCCCTATTGGGGCTCTATTCACTGTGCCACCCAGCTGCCCCACCATACCATGTTTTTTATCTTTTCCTTCTCTAGCACATAGCACAGTATTCTTCTTATAGTAGGTTTCTAACAAGTGTTAACTTGTTCAATTCAACAAAGTTATTCATTTTCTAGTATACAGGGCTGATATATCCCTGCCCTGACCTACCTATCCAAAACCCAGGGTCATCTGTCTGGATTTAGAACAAGGCTTAGCTTGCATTTAGGAAATGCATATGGCATTGAAAATAGTCACTTTTGGGGCAACTGGGTAACTCAGTGGATAGAGCACTGGCTCCAGAGTCCTCAGTCTCAGATACTTATTGGCTGTGTGATCCTGGGCAAGTCACTTAGCCCTGACTGCCTCCAAAACAAAAAATTTAAGAAAATATACTCACTTCCCATCTCTGGACCTCAGTTTCCCCCTTTGCAAAATGAGAGGATTAGACTACATTGGGAGTTCTTAAATGTTTTGTGTGTCACTGACTTCTCTGGCAACCTGGTGAAATAAAACCCACTCATCCTGTCTCAGAATAATATTTTTAACATGACTAATGTGAAAATGTGTTTGATAGGACTGTACGGGTAGATCCCATATCAGACTGCACGCCGTCTTGGGGAGGGAGGGAGAGAAAAATTTAAACTTATAGAAGTGAATGCTGAAAACTAAAAATAAATTCATTGGAAAAGAAATAATGTTTTTAAGTAATTGAAAGAAATAATAGGGGCAGCTAGGTGGTGCAGTACATAGAGCACTGGCTGTGGAGTCAGGAGGACCTGAGTTCAAATATGACCTCAGACGCTTAACACAAAAACTAGCCATGTGACTTTGGGCAAGTCACTTAACCCCAATTGCCCTCCAAAAAGCAAAAAAAGAAAAAGAAAGAAAGACATAATAAATTTCTGTTGGGTCAGTGAAAATAAAGATGCAATTTTTCTTCCCATTTAAGTTCACACACCCTCTGAAATGTATCCATAGATCCCAGGGAGTCTGGACCCCAGGTTAAGAATCCTTAAAACTTCTTCTAGTTTTGTCATTTGGTTTGTTTTTAACTTTAAAAATAAGTTATGTACTTAATCTTTATGTATACCATGCCACAGAAGCCCAGAATTTCAGAGATGAAGGGCACTTGGGAACCACCTAGACTAACCTGCACCTTTAAGGAATCACCCTTTACAATACACGTTGGACCAGTGGTCATCCAATGCATACTTGAAGACTTCAGGTCAAGTCTTAACAGCTCATTGGTTACTCCCTTATGCTCTCTGCTCATTCATCTCTCCATCTGTTAAGTGTACATTCTGAGGGTCTTCCCACGTCAGGCATTCTGTGTTCCAAGGCCAGTCTAACTCTGACAGTCTATGCTTTAGGCCCTTCCAGTAATAACATTCTAATGCCCCTCCCAACTCTAACATTCTGTAACTACACACGTGTGGGCAGGTTTCGGCAGAGGAGCAAAGTCTAATGGGTTTGAGGGTTATGTTATTGTTATTACTGTTGATACATAATGGCTTTGACAGGAAAGCTTACAAAGTTTCTATCAGTAAAGTTTTGCTACTGTCTGATTGGAAAATATGCAAACTCGGGTAATTGAGACACTCATTGTTTCCAAGTTGAGAGGCTGCTTGGTTTCTCTCTCCAAGCTCAGATACAAAGTGAAAGATAGTGAGGGGAAAGCACAAAATTGACATCAAACGTACCCAGCAATGAGAGTGCTGCCTGACCTGAAGGTTAAAACAGAGGAGGAGCAGGATCTCGGGATGGTCTAACCCTCCCAGATCACCAGCAAGCAACACTTGGGGCTCAGTCACTTATTTTGAATGACACACACACCTTGTAACAACACTTTTGTTTACAATGATGATAAATTCCCTGCTGGGTCACCTTGAATAAAGAAAAAAAGAGGTGTTCTACCTCCTCTGTTCTCCATGCTAATCAAACCACGTCTGCAGTACCGGGTCTGCTTCTGGGTAAGATATTAAAATACATCAAACCCAGAAGAAAACAACCAGCAGGGAACTAAAGACCATGCCATAGAAAGATCATTTTCAGAAACCAAGGATATTTAATCTAAAGGAAAGAAGACAGAGTTTGGGACAGCTGATTTCAAATACTTGAAGAGCTGTCTTGTGGAAGGAGGATTAGGTTTATTCTACTTGGACCCAGAATTAATGAATGCAAGTAAAAGGGAAACATTTCAAGAGGATTCCCTTCCTTCTAAGAAGGAGGGGGAAAAAATCCACTTTCATTTTTACAGAGGGGCAACTTAGGCTAACAGAGGGCAAATAATACGTCCCAAGTCCCAACATGAGTTAGCTTAAATCTCATATTTACTCCCTGAATTTAATTAAACAAATAATTATGAAGTGCCTAGTATGTGTTAGAAGAAAAGAAAACATGGAATGGGGCAAAGATTCAGTGGGTCCATGTACTTGGATGGGAAAACAATTATCTTTAGTTTCACTAGCCTCTAAGTGAAATCTAGCATTTCCTTCAGTTATTTAAAAACATAATTCCTAGAACCGGTCCATAAGCTTCAGCACATTGCCTAAGGGGTCCAGGACTAAAAAAAGATTAAGATTCCCCAGCATAGTAACAGAGCACCCACCTCAGTGTAATGAAACCTCTGGTGCAAGTCTAGTCACTGACATTTTACCTACTGTGTAATCCTGGGCAAGTTACTCCATGCTCTCCCCCAACAAGGCTCTAAGTTTCCAAGCAAGATCTACTGCATTGGTAGAGGGAGTTTCCTCACTGGGAGTTCCCTAAATAAATGCAATCACAACTCTGAACCAAGGAGGAGGAAATGTGCCAAGCATCAAGTTAGTTGTAAGACACAAAGAGACAAAAACGAAATAGTTCCTGGTCTCAAGGAGTTTACATTCGGAGGTCTTTCTATTGAAACAATATCTGAACTTTTTAAATTCATTCAAAAGTTGGAGCTTTAGAATAAAAATCAATAAAAACCTTAAATCCAGGCACCAACCACTCTGTAACTTATGCATCTAGACCTGAAGTTCAAGGTCACTAGTCTTTGGGCATTGCTGAGCATATTCAGGTCACAGCATAGGTAGCATTAAAAAGGTACTGATGGGGAGACTAGGAACACAACAGCAACATGTCTATTTGTTGTTACACTGAGAAATTTAGGGCACAGTTGAGTATACTCATGGAAACTCAGATTTTCCTCACCAATAAACCAAATTTAAAGGGTACCATCTAACAATGCTGGGACAACTCAGATCAGACATTGGGGGGTGGATTGTTCTAATTCATTTTACTCTAAGCTGGTTATGTAATACTTGTCAGTACAGCCCAATCATTCAAATGGCCAACATTTACTAAGCATATGTGAGGCCCTGTTCTGGGCAGTATGGGAGAATAGCCAATAAGGGTTAGAAGAACTCCTAGATGGGAGAAATCATCTGATCATCAAGCTCAGAAAGTGGTCTGTAAACACAGATCCCTCAATATGACCAGCTGGCATCAACAAATATTAGAGATGGGCATATTGTAGAGGAACACCTCTCCTGGCTAATACTGATGATTACACCTACTCAAAGGTAGTCCAAAGTCACTCTTAAGTTATTCTAATCATATCCATTCTACCTTCCTCTAACATGCCAAGATCCTAAAAGTCAAGCCAGGTCAGGACCAGTTCTGTAGCACATATACAAGGGGCAAGGAGCCCTTGACTGATCCAACTTGACCAGATTAGGGGCATGATCTACCTACTAAGAGAAGGAAGGAGTCTGTCTGATTGCTTCAGTTAATGGAAGTATCTCCAGATCACTTTCACCAAGCTTGAAAAGAGAATCTTTACAGATTCATCAAAGAACAAATTTATGGTTTTAGGAAAATTATTCTCCAAGTAAGCCAAAAGTTAACCGACTATTTTTCTGTGATGAAGCAAGTTATCTTCATTTTCCCCTGAGCACTGTAACTATGTTTTATCTCACTGTGGAATTTTGTCTGTCTTCCTGGAATGTGATCATCATAACTGCAAAACGGCTTATGTTAGAGAGAAATTTCCAAAGTCATGGGGTGGTTTTCTCCATCTTTGGGTTTTTTTTCTCTCTCTCTCTCTAAGCATAAAATCTTAGATTAGAATAATCAAAATTAATTTAAATTATTTCTGGCAAACTTATGCCTGAAGTAGGACAGCATTTTCCTCCACACTTCTCTGAAACAAACTGCTTACTGTAACCATTTCACATAACGTCGTGTTGTTGCTGAGGAACCAATTAATGGAATATGCCTACAAACGCATTACATATGAGTCCTCTATTGAATCCATCAGCAAGCATTATTAAGCACCCACCACACATCAACCACTGTGTTAGGACTGATGGAATAAAGACAAAAATGATTTAGTTTCTGCTTTGAAGTTCCTGCTTTATGTGTTAATGGGAGATAACAATGATATCTCTTTCTTTCTGGAAGAAATCTAATGAGTGATCTGTGCTATCTCATTTAAACACAGAGCTGGACATTAACTTAATAGCTAGAATACTGGCTAGTATTTATATGCTATATGCTAGCTATTCTGCTAAGAGTTTTACAAATATTTTATTTAATCTCCAAAACAGCCCTCTGAGGTAGGTGCTGTTATTAGCCACATTTTACAGCTGAGGAAACTGAGGTAAAATGACTTGCCCAGGGTCACAGTTAGTTACATGCCTGAGGTTGCATCTGAACCCAGGTTCCTGACCCCAAGCCTAGTGCTCTATCCACAGCCACCTAGCTGCCTCAACTGCATCATCACTTAAAACTAGTTATTACTCAGTCAGGTTCAACCCCTTGTGACCCCATGGACTTTGTTCATAGGATTTTCTTGGCAAAGACACTAGATTGGTTTGCCATTTCCTTCTCCATTTCACAGATGAGCAACTGAGGCAAATATGGGTTGAGTGATTTGCCCAAGGTCACATAGCTAGTAAGTGTCTGAGGTTGGATTTGAACTAGGATCTCCTCCTGGTTCCAACCCTGGTGCTCTATCCACTACACCACCCACCTGCCCACTTTAGGGTAGTTTTTATTAATGGATTTTTCATTTAGTCAACCACTGATTTTAAATTTTATTACACAAAGTATTATTATCTGGGACAGGTTCAAAACCTGCCTCTGATGATTATTACCTGCGTCACCAGGTAAATCATTTAGCATTGCTAAGCCTTGGTTTCTTCAGCTATAAAATGAGAGGGTTGGACTCTAGTCTCTAAGCAACCTTTCCAGCTCTATATCTAGGATCCCCTGAAAACCTCAAGCAGAGTGAACAAGTGTGACAAATGGGCAAAATGCAGTGAGCTAAGCATTAGAGTGGGCACTACCAATAATAAGCCCCCAAAGCTGGAGGAATCTCACTTCCAGCAAATGTAGAGGAGGCAAGGGGGTTTAGCAGTGACCTGTGGGAGCATGTTTGGCTGGGGAAAATAAGAGTCATATATGTCCAGAGTGTAGATTGGTCCTCCTCGTAAGAGAAAGTTGAAAAGACTGGAAAGATGCTTCTCGACTTTCAAGGCTATTAAAGAGAATCAAGTATTCCACGAATAAAGGGAGTGTTTTAAGTGGTGGAATAAAGGAAGAAAAGGGATGTGAAGAGGTAGCAGGAATTCTACTCTGGATGAGAAGGGTAGATGGTGGAATAGATTAACATAGAGAAGGACTGGGACAAAGACTATGAAACATTTGGACTGGAGAGGGGTGGACCAGGACCCTCTTAAGAAGCATCATCTTCCCATGATCCAAGGAAAGATCCATGGCGCCATCAGAAGAGTGGTCATCCATACTGCTCAGAGAAAGAAAATGGTGACTGATGACTCCTTCCTGAGAATTAGTGGCACAGCAAGGGAATTTATCGGCATAACCATAAACAATACAGAGATGTGAAGTTTTCCTGAGGGACTGGATGTGGAAAGGGAAGAAGAGCCACCTGAGACTTGTCAAACCTGACAACCAGTATTTACCACAGGCAATTCACAGGGAAATAAAAGGACAGCACCAGAAGGAACGCAGGAAGCATTGCTGAGGATCATCAAGTCCTGTGCAAGAAATACAAGATCTCTGGGGCAAAGAGCTGTTTCGATCATTTTTGTTAATTGAAGGTTAGGAGACTTGAAGAGAAATGTCAATTTGGAAAGTCAACAGGTGTTTAAGAAGGTTATTTCTAAGGAGAGGATTTGGATTTCTAGACCACAATACAGATTGTGAAATATATAGAAATTATATATAGAATATAGAAATAATGTATGAAATAATTCATAGAAATATAGAGATAATGTATGACTGGCCTGGACCTAGTGCACCTAACAGATGGGCAGTAACAATCTCTTTGGGGCAGCTAGGTGGTGCCATAGTCCACAGAGCGCTGGCACTGGAGGCAGGAAGACTCATGTTCCTGAGTTCAAAGGTGACCTCAGATACTTCCTACCTGGGTGCCCTGGGCAAGTCACTTCACCCTGTTTGCCTGGAGAAGGAAATGGCAAATCACTCCAGTATCCTTGCCAAGAAAACCCCAAATGAGGTCAGGGAGAGTCAGAAATGACAGAAAAAAACAAACCAACCCTATTTGCCTAGTAGGAGTTCTTAACCCGTGCAATCTTAGATGCCCACTACTTCAGTCAAGGTGACCCATGAAGTAGTAATTTGAAGACTCTCTGAACTTTTTGTTAAAAAATTAGGACTGAAGTAGCAGGATGTTTAGGAAGAGATAGAAAATGCTAGTTTTGGAATCAGAGCACTTAGGTTTAATACTGTGGCTCTCTGAGTCCCAATTGCCTCATCCGTAAAGATAAAAGGGTCAGGTAACTGGTCTTCAAGCTCCTTTCCGACCCTGAATCCTACAATCCTATGACTGTCACAGGGATAGGGATGGGGAGAACATAGATGTAAGAATCATTCAGGAAGAAAGGCAGAGGAGCAGTTCTGGTGTCCCCTTAGATGCCTGAGTGTCACCCTGCACATTGGAACCAATTAACCTGAAAATTCTATCCACTCCTTCTCTGAAAAATCAGCCAAGGAAATTAACTTGCATTACTTCCTGCTTCTTAGTTAAGGTGGGTGGGGGACAGAACCCAAGTTGGCCAGTAAGCTATTAGTCATCCAACCAAGCAGACAGAATCCTAAGGTTAGGTCAAAACAGCAGGCAAGTACTGAGCTGAGTACTGGCTGCCCAGACTTCAATCACAATTATTGTCCCTTACAATGATCTGTTCTGCACATTTAAAATCATCCACAATTTGGTTCCTATCTTTTTAAACTTTCTCTCACTATTCACTTTCACATTCCACTTAGTTAATAGGTAAATATAGAGAAGTAACCTCACTTCCCTGAGCCTTGGTTTGCTCACCTGCAAAATAGGAATGATATGCCTCACTGCACAAGGTTACTTACTATGAGAAAAGTGTCTCTTCTGACTTTAACCTTAAAACACTAATATGAAAATATAAGTTATGATTGAGAAAACTAAGCCTCTATATGTTCAACTATAAAATTCAACTCAGTAATCATACATTTATTAAACAGTGCAAAGCACTGGCCAGAAAGACAAAAAACCTAACGGCTCCTGTTCTTAACTAGTTCATTTTCTCCTCGGTAGAAGGGAATACAACTTCTATAGAGTTAAGTTAAATACTTAACTCTATAGAGTTAAGTTAAATAAAGCCAGTTGGGATAGAGGCATAGGAAAAATCTAGTCAAAGCCCTCTAAGGAAGGCATAAGGAGGGAGAGAACACTCATCTCGGAGAACCAGGGAAGGCTCAGTGAAGGAAGTAGCCCCTGAACTAAGCCTTGAAAGAAGGAGAGTATTCTGAAAGGCAAGGATGAGAGGGCTGAACCTTTCAAGCATTGGGTAAGGGCATGGAACAAAGGTACGCTGCAAAAGCAAAGAGAAATGAGTGGTAATACTGACCTGGGAAATGCTAGTGGTTCAGTTTGGCTGGACAGGCAGTACAACATTCAAAAGGAACTCGTAGAAAGTGAAGCTGAAAAGGCAGGTTGGATGTAGAGCATAGAATATCTCAGACTCCAGCCTGAAGAGTCTGCACTTTAATCTTTTTTTTTTTTCTTTTTGGAATTAAAAAAAATTTTTTTATTGACTTGTTTACTTTTAGTTTACAATATTCAGTTCCAGAATCACATGACTTTCAGATTTTTCTCCCCTTCCTCCCCAACCCCCACCCCTGCCATGGTGGCATAAAATC
>CM053601.1:140545840-140566532 GCA_028646575.1 Pseudocheirus occidentalis
TGAATTGTTATCATCACACTCTGCTTTGTATTGTGGTTACTTGTGTCCTTGACTCTTCCCTTCTACCGTACCTTAAGCCATCTGATGGCAGCGGCAGGGTCTTACTCATCTTTGTAACCTCTAAGAACTTAGTGTAGGGAGCTTTATATAGTAAATATAGTGAATGAATTGAATGAAGTTATCAGAAGTTTCAGCCAAACTCTATTCCTATAGACAATCTATGAGTGTCTACAGTACCTGGAGAAGGCAACTGGATTAGGAGATGGTGGGAGGATGTGCCAAGGAATCTGTGGTCCAGTGGAAGGGAACCATGGCAGAGTCAAGAGAGCTAGGTTATTTCTAGTTTTCATCTCTGCCATTAACTCTCTATTGATACGTCATTTCATCTCTCTGGGATTCAATTTCTTCCTGTAGGAGAGGCAGCTTGACAGCTTTGAAGTCAGGAAAAGCTTGATTCATTCAAACCCTGTCTCCAACATAGCCTGATCATGTGATTGTGGTCAAGTCACTAAACTTTTTAATGCCTGATGCTATCAGTAGATGATCTGCATCAGTGGTGGGAGTTTCAGCACCAGGAATTCCCTATGTTCCTGAAATTATGGTTCTACACCAAAACTAAGTGGCACAATGGATAAAGAGCAAGACCTGGATTCAGGAGGACCTGAGTTCAGATCCAGCCTTAGACACTTACTAATCATGTGAGCCTGGGCAAGTCACTTAAACCTACCTGTTTGCCTCAGTTTCCTCATCTGTAAAATGAACTGCAGAAAGAAACGGCCGACTACTCCAGTATCTTTGCCAGGAAAATCCCAAATCCCTATTTGGGGATTAAGACTCATTAGGAGTCAGATACAATTGAGAAAAAAAATGACTGAACAATCACTATCACTGCCCCTCAAAAAAAAAATTAGTGGGTTGGATTAGATCAGGGGTTTTTAATGTATATATATTTTTGTATTAGAGATCCCTTTTGGAGGTTGGTGTAGTATATGTACCTCTTCTCAGATAAATATTCTTTTTTTATTTTAATATTTTGGCTTTTTTGGAGGGCAGTTGGGGTTAAGTGACTTGCCCAAGGTCACATGGCTAGTAAGTGTGTCAAGTGTCTGAGGCTGGATTTGAACTCAGGTCCTCCTGACTCCAGGGCTGGCGCTTTATTCACTGCAATCCCTAGCCACCCCTCAGATAAATATTTTTAAAGACATAAAATAAATAGGACTCCAATTATATTAAAATACAATTATCCAGTAAAAGAAAAAGACCCAGACCCCAGGTTAGATACCACCCCTAAAACTTCACTTAGCTCTAATATGTCATGTTTAATTCAATTCATTCAATAAAATGCATTAGGCACTGGGAATACAAAAGAAAAATGAGACAGTCCTTGCCCTCAAGGAGCTTACTTCTGATCTATGAGATTCTTTTATTCAGCGCTTTGTGAATCTTTCAGTGTCCCCAGTAACTAATATGAGCAGCAAGTGGCTGGACACAAGTCCTGGCCCTGAGGGAAGAGGCTGGAGATACAGGTCTAGGAGTGAGGGAACGGAAAGCAACATCATGAAATTGTCCTAGAATTACCTCTGTGGCACTCAATGGAAGAAATGAGCACAGAAAAGGAGAAGGGAAGCCTGCACAGTCAGCCCTCCATGAAAGATTGGAAATACAGCAAGCACACCATCTATTGGACAGATGTAAAAGCAGTTTGAGGAAGGGACATCTGGAGAACTAACGCCAGAGACCACTGCTGAGAAGGAAGAGACCAGAGAACCCTTGATGGCACAGGTATGGAAACCCCTAACCTGTGGGCTTCTAGATTATCTAGGCTCGAAATTCCTCATTGGAGGAATTGGAATGCATTGGGTATGCATTGCACTCTGTTCAAGACCACCAGGCATCTCTCTATCTGCATCTGCCTGATACTTTTAGTTCCTTGGAGGTGATAGATGAAATGAAATATGGATGTTAGATAATCCCCATCCACTTGGTCTATCCCGTGTGGATGGACAGGTCAGACTCCTCTAAGTTTTTTGAAGTCAGTAGAATTTCATCTCACGCCATATAACAACACCAATGGGATGTTATCATCGAAAAGATGAGTTTTTACTTTGGTGCCAGTAAAAGTATGCTTGGCGCCAGTAAAAGCTTTGCAATTTCCCCAGATCGACTAACCCCATCCAGCTAGGTAGTATAGTGGACAGAGCACTAGATCTGGAGTCAAGAAAACTTGAGCTCGAGTTGGACCTCAGGAAACAAGACTTGTCCCTGCCCTCAAGGAGCTTACAATCTAATGGGGGAAGCAATATGCAAATAAACATATACAGTGACATGAGCAATATGCAAAATAAATAAGAAATAATGAAAAGAGGGGAAGATACTGGAATTAAGAGGGTTTGGAAAGAAGGTAGGAGGTGGAATTTTAGTTAGGACTTAAAGGAAGCCAGGGGATAGTTGGAGCAGTGGTCTTTGGTGGTTTACTAAGGATCTTGCATTTCTATTTCAATGTGGAGAAAATCGTGTTTCTTGTTGCCTGTGTCTTCCCCCAGAGATGATTTTGAGGTCTCTTCCTGAGATTTTTCACCCCATTCCGAAGATAGAGTTGTTTTGAAAAGCTGATTCTGAGGTACCTTTGATGTTGATTGCTTTAGATGCCAAAATTGCTGATTTTAACTTGCTTGGTACCTAATCATTTGATTGTGGCGCCATCTTGTGGAAACCTACAGCACTGTTCATGAGCATTGATCATTTACTACCACAGTAACTTAAACTCAATTCAATTTCATTTAAACACATATTTAGTAAGTATCTACTGTGTGCAGAGCTCTGTGAGGGGAATTGAGAGACATAAATGATGCCCTATCCTCAGTCTACTGTGGAAGGCAGTGTAGTACAATGAATTTGCAGTCACAGGACCTAGATCTGCTATTATTTCCTAGGTGACTTTGGACAAGTAAGTCACTTATTTTCTTTAGGCTTAAATTTCTTTCTTTCTTTCTTTCTTTTTTTTTTGATAGCTAGTTACACGGCTAGTAAGTGTATCAAGTGTCTGAGGCTGGATTTGAACTCAGGTTCTCCTGATTCCAGGGCTGGTGCTCTATTCACTAGGCCACCTAGCTGCCCCTTAAATTTCTTAACTTGTAAAATGAAGGGACTGGACTAGATGAAGTCACTTCCAGATTTAAGTGTATGATCCAAATGTAAGGGAAAGACACAAACAAATCTAGCTTGTAGTCTTCCGTGGAAGGTCAGTCCTGATTGAGGTGATTTAGGAAGGCTTCACGGAGGATGTGGCGTTTGAGATGTATACAGTGAGATTTCAAGATGTGAAGAAGAGGCCTTGAGACCCTGCTGAGGCTGGATAGGTGATCTAACTTCACTTTACCAAGTCCTACATTTGTGAATCTATAGCCTTCAGGTCTCTATCACTAACAAGGTCCTGACCCCATTTGTGACTGTCTTTGGGGATGTGATCTTTGAAAGATTATGGGAAAATCTCCTGACAGAGAGGCAATGGACTCAGGCCACAGAATTTTTAGACATAGCTAATGTAAGAACTTCTTTTGTTTAACTCTTCCTTAAAAGATTTTTCTTTTTCTTTTTTTCCTATTAAATGGAAGGAGAGAGATGAGAGAAAAAGACAATTAATGCTTGTTAATTGACCAAAAGTTAAATAAATGTTATATTAAAAAAAATAAGAAGCCCCAGGCCTGGAGAAACAGGCCAATATTGCATTAATTTTCCCAAAAGGGACTAGAGTGGTCTGGAAACCGTAGGCCAGGGAGGTAGATATTAATTCCTGGCAACGTGCTAGAAATGTTTCTAAGTGATGATTTGTGAGTGTTTAAGAAAGGGAAGTGACTACTACTGAGAGCCAGGATGCTTTCATCAAGAACAGATCATGCCACACTAATCTCATTTCCTTTTTTTTTTTTTGATAGGGTTACTAAAGGGTATATCAGGGGAATGTCGTAGCCATAATATGCCTAGGTTATAGCAAAACCTTTGCTTTGACAAAGTCTCACCCTGTCAGGCAAGATAGAGAGAAGTGGGCTAAACAGCAATCCCTGATCAGGGATCATTCAGTGTCACCTTGGAAGGAGTTTTCTAACAGATCTGAACCTAACCCTCAGCCATTTAAAATTTTTATCAATGACTTGGGCGAGAGCATAGAGAATACTTGGCAAACTCGCCAATGGTATAAAGTTGGCTGAGATTGCTAACAGATTAGTTGAGAGAATCAGGATCCCCAAAGACCTCTAAAGATCAGAACGATGGGTTTAATCTCATAAAGTGAAATTTCACAGAAACGTAAGTCCTACACTTGAGTTAAAAAGAAAAACAGTACCTCACAATTTCACAGGTACAAGATAGGGAGAGGTATGGTTAGACACAAGTTCAAAGGTCCTCAAAGTCATGTCATACAACTGCTGATGAAAGGGACTAGGTGGTCTGGAGACAGGACTTATGGGGGATATGTTGGTTGCCTTTGCTTATTTGGAAGACTTTCATATGGACAGGAGAATTATACTTATTTGGCTTGGCTCCAGAGGATAGAATTAGGTGCAAAGGAAGGAAGTTTCAGAAAGGGAAGATTTCAGTTCAGTTCAAGGGAAAAAAACCAATAACCTGCTAACAATTGGAGCTATTTCCAAGAAGAATGAGGTGCCTTGGGAGATACTGTGTACCTTCACTAAAGTTCTTCAGGCAAAGACTGGATGACTGCTTGTCAGATATCTTTATTTATTTATATTTTTAAAGGTAATTAGGATTAAGTGACTTTGCCCAGGGTCACACAGCTACTAAGTGTCTGAGGCCAGATTTGAACTCAGGCCCTTCTGACTCCAGGGTCAGTGTTCTATCTGTGACACCTAGCTGCCCCTTGTCAGATATCTTTAAAGGCAGTCTTGTTCAAATTATTAGATGAGATGGCAGCTGAGGGCCATTCTAACTCTGAGATTCTGTGATTTTTAGGGGACTGCAAGTTTGTTATGAGTCAAAAATGTGTCACCAAAAAAAGCGACTGGGGTTTTAGGTGGCATTAAAAGACATCAAGAGTCCAGAATGAGAGAAATGACAGTCTCCCTCTACTTTACCCTGGTAAGACCACATTTTGCGTATAGAATTCCATTCTGAGTAGTATATTTTAGGAAATTCATGGATAAACTAGAGTGTAGGCAGAGGATCAGGGCCAGGATGGGATAGCAACAAGGTCAAATGAGAATCAGTTGAAGAAACTTGGGATATATACCGCCATTTTACATAGAATTAGGAATAAGTGGTGATGCCATGGGTTATACTTGGGTTCTCCATAAGGGAAAATTTCCTAAAAATCAGAGTGGTCTAAAATCAGAATAGACTGCTCCAAGAAGAGGAGATTAGATGAACACCTGTTATTAGGGGGAATTCCTGATTGAATATCGGTTGGACTAGATGACCTATAAGGTGTCCTCCAGAGCTAAGAATTTATGGAATTCTGGGTAGCAGAACCTCCATATTCTTCAAAATCCAAGTCAAGTCTTACCTTCTCTAGGCTGTCTTCCTTGATCACTCCCCACATTGATTTCTCCCTCTCCTCAATGGGATGCCAGCACTGGGTATCTTGTTAGTGTTTCTTTTCAAGTTTGTATACAATCAGTTCCTTCAATAAATTCCTCCCATGCCTTACTGTGGTGGGGAAGGGGCCCTTGGTTCTTGAAGGCTACTCCAGAGGAGGCTGGCAGGTCTGATAAAGTTAGAAGGGTTTTGAATATAAATCCCAGGGGTATCCTAGAGCCAGCTAGAAACAGCTCAGGAGAGCTGATAGTTAAATTTTCACCATGAGCACTTACACCTTGGAAATAGGTAAATACTCCAAATCAGGGTTTGATGTACAATTTTATTGATGGTCTGATGGAGAAAATATTGATTCAGATTAAGCTTCAAAGTGAGTTTAGTACATTTCCCCCCTGAGACCTAGTTGTTAAACATTTACCAGAAGACCCCTGACAGAGTCCATGATAGATCATACGGCTATCATTCAAAGATCATTCTAGTTAAGTTTGCAGAAGCTCATGATTAGGTTTGTCAAAGGATGGTCCATTTTCCCATCATAACAAATTTTAAAGACTATTAAACTGGAAGGATTATAATGGAGGGAATTCCACCACCAATGAAACCATTTATCATCAAATACTACTCTCACATCCTTGGAATCTATTCATCAACAAGCATTTATTCAGCACCTTCTAGGCACTTGGTACTGCACTAGGCAGGCCATCTTTGATTACTTATGTAATATTGTGTTTTATAAGTATGGGTTATAATAGGGTGTCTTACCATCCTACTAGATTTTAAGCTTCCTGAGGGCAGTGACCCTTATATTTAAACTCTCTTTCCAATGCTTAGCACAGTGGCTTCACAAAGATACGTTGGGTTTTTTTTTAATTGAATTGAAGTAAAAGATTTTAGATTGTTCCATGAATATTTGGTTCTTGGAGGATGGCTAGGATCTGGATAGGCAAAGAGGAAAGAGAATGGGGAATGATCAAGGTATCAATCAATCAAGGAATGAAGTAAGCATTTATAAGCACCTACTATGTGACAAGCTCTGTGATAAGAGCTTTACAAATATCTCATTTGATCCTTATAACAATCCTGGGAGGCAGGTACTATTATTATCATCCCTATTCTACAGTTGAGGAAACTGAGGCAGACAGAAGATGAATGACTTTTCCAGGGCCACGTAGTTAGCAGCTGTTGGAGGCTCTATTTGAACTCCAATCTTCTTGATTTCAGGGCCAGTATATTTCTTCACTGAACCCCCTAGATGCCTCAAGCTACAAGCATTTATTTAACACTTACTTACTATGTACTAAGTAGGAAGATTCTATGGTTCTCAGATCTAATAGTTCTATGATTCTATATAGTACTATTATAAGATTTCCATAATTCAGCCTTGGTAGAGATGCCCAGAACTCTTACCACTAGAGCTGCCCACAGGATAGGGTTATGAGCCACCTCTATTCATGAAAATCAAAGCCAGAATTTTTTTTCTCAAGGTCCAAGGGTTTTGTAAATGGAGAAGTCATTCTTGCTCATCTAAAGGAGAAAAAGGAAGGAAGTGGCTGTGGGATTTTTCAGAGGCACTGGGCCAGTCTCATCCCTGTAAGGAGGGTATGTGGGGCGTCTGCCTTTATAAGGAAAAGAATGGCCGATGGAGTGTACCAGGAGTGAAGCCCCAGAGAGTGTCTGACATGCAAAGCCATCCTAGCTCCTGACAGACATTAGTCATTAGAGGGGTCTCCCTAGCTAACACCCTGGGAAGAAAAGTCCCACTGTGCATATGATTTAAACACCAATACTTCATGGGAGAGGTGGCATTTGGATTGAGATTGGAAGGAAAGGTTGAAATTCAGTAGGAAAAAGGAAGAGAGATAAGGAGCAGTGGAGGCACAGACAAGGATTCTAGACTGTTAGGAGGAGGATGTTCCTTACTCCTCCCTCATAGGCAGAACCCAGGAGATAATTGTCAGAGGAGAGACAGCAGAAAGTGTGGATGTGAACATTGTCACAGGATATGTCCTGGGGATAGGGAATAGTCTAGAGGGGTTTTTAACTTGGGTGTTCATGGACAGAGCAAAGCTTTCAAACCCAGAGGATTTGAACCCAGGGCCTCTGAGATTCCTAAAACAGCTTTTTGTATGCCTCATAGAATTCTAGAGCAGCTGAACTTTGGTCATTAGCATCATGCAGTCAGAAGACCTGAGTTTGATTCCCAGCTACAAGTATTTGCTCATCTGTGTCTTCTTGTATAGGTTAGAGGCACCCCATGTCCAACAGGGGGAGTTGCTTTCCTTTATGGCACCTCAAATGGTCCTGTTGTGCAATGCTCCCAGGGATGGAAGTTGAGCCCCTCCATGAAGGCTCCAGAGCTTGGGCTCACAGACCAAATCGGCAGCACATGTCATCACTGTTTAGGACTCCTCTTAAATATATATTTAAATAAAGCCTCACAGGGCTGCCTAATACTCTCGGGAATGCAGACATGGGCTCTGGACTGCTTTCTCTAGAAATGCAGCAGTTAGGGACATACACAACATCCTTGAGGAGGATGGGAGGGGGGACTTCTACCAGCCCCCCACCCAAGCAGTCCCATTGCCAGCTCCAGAGAGCCCTATGTGGCTGCTCATTTCCTTACTCTCCATCCATTCCTCCATGATTCTCCCAAAGAATGAGCCAGTCTGCCCAGAGCACCCCAGCACTGAAAGGAATACAGAGCTAGCTTAGCTACTGCCATCCCCCTAGACCAGGTGTCTATACTCATCTCCTGTTTGTGGCCCCAGCTGGGCTCTTTCACCCCATGCGATTATCATTAGATTGTAAGTTCCTTGAAGGTAGGGAGTGCTTCTACCTTTCTTTGTATTTCCCTGTAGCACAGTTCCTGGCATAGTGATTTGATTTGATGCCACCATCACTTAAGGATACTCTATTTCTTCGTGGAGGCAGCTGGGTGACTCAGTGGAGAGAGCGCTGGGTCTGAAGTCAGGAAGACTTGAGTTCAAAAGCTGCTGTGAGGATCAGATGAAATAATATTTGTAAAGCACATTGGAAACCTTAAAGTGCTATACAAATATCTAGTTATTAAGTATTATTGTTCCATTTTACAGATGGGAAACAGACTCAGAAAAGTAAAGTGAGTTATCGAAGGTCTCACAGTCAGACCCAAGATTTGCATGCCCCCAGGTCTCCTGACCTGAAATACATGTTCTCTTTGTAGATGGCTGGGTAGTACAGTGGATAGAGTTCCTGGCTAGGAGCTCATCTTCCTGAGTTCAAACCCGACCTCAGACACTTAATAATAGATCTTAGGCAAGTCACTTAACATCTTTTCGATTTAATCTACTAGAGAAGGAAATGACAAATCCCTCCAGCGTTTTTGCTGAGTAAACCCGCTGTAATGTTGTTCACAGGGTCACAAAAAGTTGGACATGAGTGAACAACAACATTCCCATTTCCTGTGTAGGCCCCTTCTCTCCAACTTAGAAGCTGCCCAAAGGCAAAGCCCTGGACTTGTCTTCTGTCTCTTGCCCTGGACATGAGTTCCCTAAGGGAAGGGCATGGGCTTGGCTGCACTCTTCTCTTTCTTCCCAGACTATGAGCAGCCTAGGAAAGGACCCGAGTCTCTTTTCTTTCTGTCACTGTAGGACTGAGAAGAGGCTTGGACACAAAATAGAGCTTGATAAGGCCCAAGGACAATGTCTGCTCTCTGAAGGTAAATCATATCATTCCTTCCTGGTTGAGGTCAGGACCTTATGTGAGCTGTGGATGGTGAGGTTCAAAGAGAATTTGTCGTTGTTCAGTCATATCCAATTCTTCATGACCCCATTTGGGGTTTTCTTGGCAAAGATCCTGGAGTGTTTTTGTTATTTTCTCCTCCAGTCGTTTTTATAGATGAGGACATTGAGGCAAACAGGGTTAAGTGATTTGCCCCGGGTCACAGAGCTAGTAAGTACTTGTCTGAGGTTGGATTTGAACGGAAGAAGATGAGTTTTCCTTCTCCTAAGCCCAGTGCTCTATTCACTGCACCATCTAGCCGCCAAAGTTCCTCCTGCCCTCTTAATGCCAGATTGCATGATCTTTTCTTCATTCTAGCTAGTAAGTGTTTAAGGCCAAATCTGAACTCAGAAAGAGTTTTCCAAACTTTGGCCTGACGCTCTATCCACTGTACTACCTAGTTGTCCACAAAGACATTATCTAACTTCAAGTCAGTAGACCTGGGATCATCCAAATCTTGGATCTGACACTGTGTGACTGTGAACTGTGAGACCTTGAATAGCTAACTTTACTTTTCCTAGTTTCCCATCTGTAAAGTGGGACAATAATACTTAATAACTATATATATATATAGCACTTTAGGGTTTCCAAAGTGCTTTACAAATAGTATTTCATTGATCCTCACAAGAACCCTGTGAGTTAGATCCTATTATTATCCCATTTTGCAGATGAGGAAACTGAGCCATAGGGCAGTTAAGTGACTTGCCTAGGGTCACACAACTAATAAGCGTCTCAGATTGGATTTGAACTCAAGTCCCCAAGTCCAACATCATTCTACTCTCTGGGTAAAGTAAATAAGAAACTCAACATGTAATTTTCAAAGCCGTCCTATTTGTCACTAAGTTACTTTGGACAAGTGACTTCTTTTCTCCAGACTGTAGTTCTCCACTGTAGGGAGAAAGAATGCTGAACTTCTTGACTATGGGAATGTCTTGGCTGTGACTCTTTCACCCCCTTTCCTTCAGATGGGAAGGATTAATCAACACCCCAGACTCCACTGAGGAATATCCTTCGGTGAGGTTACCTAACTGCCAATAATTACATTCTCTTTCTCATGCATTTGCTATTAGGTAAGTCCTTTCTAAACTGTATAGGGATTCCCATGGCCCCAACCTCACCAAAGGATATTCCTCAGTGGAGTCTGGGGTGCTGATTACTCCCTCCTGTTCCACAATGGATGTGGAATTGTGTGTTGGAGTTTAAGCTGAGAATTTAAAACAAAAAAATACAGGTCCCGCTAGAGTTTCAGCACTGAGATGAGTAACAAGGTATCAGAGTAGACAATAGATGGTCCTGGACTCTAAATTAGGGCTTGGGAGGACAGCCCTAGAACCATGACAATCCTCTAGAGTGGCTGGCAATGGGACCAGGATTCCTCTGACATTACAAGAAATGGGGAGAGGCTGGTATGGAGGGTGCTACAGGAAGGGGAGGCAATGTCCCTCAGGGACAGGATCTGATTCTCAGTCTCCTAACTTTTCTATGACTGTAGCTCTTAGCTCCAGGCTAGCTAACCAAACAAAATGCCTGTACTTTGATGCTACAAATCCCCATGATCTCATCCTTTCTATAATCTGTTGGCAGAAGGAACTCCCTGCATGGATAAGATAATGGCTGTTTAAATTATTTTTATTAGCAATACTTGGGAGGGATGGTGTGCCAGTTTGAGCACTAGATCCACACCTTAGTTCAAATTTTCCTTTCACGGTTTGTCACATAAAGTCAGAAGATCTATAATTTCACGTATGTGAGTATGCCACCAATTGGCACAGGTTGCTGCCTCTCCATACCTCAGAAGACCATTATATCAGTTACTGCAACCAACAAAATAAAAACAGAAATCATCCCTCAGCACCCCTTTCTTTGATTAGCCGTGGAAAGGCTTGTATTCCTCTGGTGTGGGCCCTTAAGAAACCAGGATCATCTTCACATCACAATGGGGCATTTGAAGAGGGCGTTAGTGGGGAGGGAAGAGAACAGACCATCGAGACCTGGGAAGGATCTGAGAAATCAACAAGCTTGGGCCTTCCATGGTACAAAGTATGAATATTATCCCAGGATCATAGCCCTGGAGGGAGTTGGAGGGGAACACAGAGATCTTCTCATCCAAACCCTCATTATACAGAGAAGGAAACCGATCCAGAGAATGGAAAATGACTTGTCCAAAGTCACACAGAGAGAATCCAGGGCAGAGTGGGGCCTCCTGACTCCCAGGCCAGGGCTTATCCCAGCTACATTTGGATTTCTCCTGGGTTAGGTTGGCCCTGGCTGTCTTCTCTGTCACCTTGGTAAATAGACATAGAAGGTTTCCCAGAGCCTTCTGACATCAGAAAACTTCAAATTCTCTCCCTCCCAAAGAATGATAACAATTCTCATTTCTATAGCTAATAACTAACATTTATATAGCACTTATTGTATGCCGAGCACTGTTCTAAGCGCTTTATAATCACCATCTCATTCGGTCCTCACCACAAACCAGGGAAATCAGCACTATTATGATTCCCCACTTTACAGATGAGGAAACCGAGGCAAACAGAGGTCTTTGTGACTCACCCAGGGTTACAGATAGTAGTTGTCAGAGGCAAAATTTGAACTTAGGTCTTCCTGACTCCAGTTCTAGCTTTCTATCCTCTACACCACCCAGTTTCCTGGCATGGTAAGGTTTACAAAGCATTTTCCCCATAACAAGCCCATGAGACAAGAAGTATAAAAAGTATTATTATCCTCATACAGATTGAGCCTCAGAGGGGGAGCACGAACTGGACAAGGTCACACAAGGTCACACAAGGTCACACAAGGTCACACAACTAACTAGTGGACGTGAAAGCTTGGATTCAAAGACAGGACCCCTGACTGCTAACCCAACACTCCCTCCACACTACTGAATTTCATACACATGACTCTTCTTTCCTGTGACCTTTATCTGTGGGATGTAGGCCCTTGATGGGGTTTACCATGGGGCTTTCACAGATCATTCATCCTTGGGAATTTTCCCACAGTGGTGAGGCAATCAGTTAATTTGTATTTACTCAGTGCTTTCTCTGGGTCTACCCCTAGGCTATCCTTCCTAGCTTTGTGCCCTCAGTTGTATTATTGACGATATGTGATAGAATCAGGTTGTCAAGGTGGGTTAGAGTTCAACAAGGTGAAATTTAACCTTGGGAGAAAGTCCACACCCACCTGAAGATTAAGGCTCAGGATCTAATTCCATGTGATCAAAAGGCCAGGCTAGGATTTTGGGGGAATCCAGATGCAAGAGAACACAGGATTAAAAGAATCTAGAGTCATAAAGGACCTTAATCAATCAGTCAATTAGCATACATTTATTGGGCTCCTACCATGTGCCAGACACACATAGGTGCTGGTGTTGATCAATTGTCTCAGTCATGTCCAACTTTTCCTGACTCTTGGCAAACATACTGAAGTGGATTGCTATTTACTTCTCTGGGTCACTTGACAGATAAAGAAACTAAAGCAAACAGGGTTAAGTGATTTGCCCAGGGTCACACAGCTAGTAAGTGTCTGAGGTCAGATTTGAACTCATGAAGATGAGTCTTCCTGATTTCCAGGGCTGGCATTCTATCCATTACACCACCTCGCTGCTCAGTTATGGGCTAGGGATATTTCCAGTCCTCAAGGTACTCATGTTCCACTGGGACCACGCAGAGCTAAGTAAATATAGAGTATAGATCCTCAAAACAGTGATGGAAAGTGGAGATGAAAGGAACCTAACAAAACGATTGGATTTTCTGTCTCCTCACTCTTCTAGGATTGTAGTACTTAGCTTCAGGCTAGGTAACTAGACAGGAAGGCTTTTTTTTAAGGAGCCAAACATTGAAGGGAATGAGGATTTACAAGAGGAAATCATTGAAGGCTGGGGAAGGAAAGCATTCTAGGCATGTAGGACAGCCAGTTTAAGGGCAAGGAAGGAAGATACAGAATGTTCTGTACAAGGACCAGCAAGCAACCCAGATGGACTAGAATGTAGTATTCTCAAGGAAGAAGAATGTGCAATCATCCTAGACAAATAAGCTCTTCATCTGAGACTGGAGTGAAAGAAAAGATGGTGGAGGATATCTGGAGTCCTATGAGATAAGGAGGATGGGAAGGGAGAATTCTTAGCTGGTGGACTAATTTTAAGTCCTCAACTGAGAGGGTTGAGGGAGCAGTTACCATGAAAGGTTTTAGAAGAGATGAAAAGGAGAATAGAATCACGGAACAAGCAGCTGTTTGCTTTGCTTCAGTGAAAGCCCAGTTGATATTAGATAGCATAAATATGCAGTGGAGTCACTCATCAAAGTTTCTGATGTTCCATATTGTAATTTCACATTCCCCATACTTTCCCTAATTCTGTAGAGGGCACCATCATTCCTTCTGTCATCTAGGTTTGTGAACTAGAAGCCATCCTTGAAACTTCATTTGACTCAATGCCCCTCTACTCAAAAAAGCCTCAGTGGCTCCCATTGCTTTTAGGTTAAAATTGATCTATCCATTTAGCATTTAAAGCCCTTCACTCTCTATCTCTCTCTTTGTCTCTGTCTCTGTCTCTGCCTCTTTCCCTCCCCCCTCTGTCTTTCTTTCTCTCCCCCTCCCTCAATTTCTTCTTGGTCCTTCTCCCTGCTGCCTACAAATATGCCCATGTGGTCCCATCCTTAAAAAACTCATTTGATCTGGGCATCCCATTAGCTATTTATTTATAGCTATATCTTACCTCCTTGAGAAAGCCATCCTCAATCAGTGCCTCCACTTCTCCTTTCATTTTCTTCTAAATCCTCTGCAATATATCTTCTAATTTCATCATTTAACTGGAACTGAACACTCCAAAGTTACTTTTGTTGCTGTTCTGTCATTTTTCAATCATATCTAACTCTTTGGGGGACCCTTTGGGATTTCCTTGGCAAAGATACTGGAATGGTTTGCAATTCCTTCTCCCACTCATTTGACAGATGAGGAAACTGAGGCAAACAGGGTTAAGTGACTTGCCCAGGATCACACAGCTAGTAAGTGTCTGAAACCAGATTTGAACTTAAGAAGATGAGTTTTCTTGATTCTAAGCCCTGTGCTCTACCCACTGTACCACATAGCTGCCCCCTCCTACTGACCTCTTAATCTCCAGATTGCATGGTCTTCTCTTAATTCTCATTTCTTTTGACTTCCTTCTATTCTTTGACATTGTTGATTGGCATAGTCTTTCCTTGCTAGATTCTCATGGCACTGCTCTCTTTTGGTCGTCCTACCTGTCTGAACATCTGTCTCTTTTGCTGCTTTTTCATTCATGATGAGTTCACTAATGAAGGGCAGTCTTTCAACACTCTGTCCTGGGCCTGCTCTTTTACCTCTTTATTATCTTACCTGGTGCTTTTATCACCTTTCTGGGCTTAATGACCATCATTATGAATATGATTCCCAAATCAACATATCTAGCCTTAGTCTCTATGGTGAGGTTTAGGCAGTCATCTCCAACTGCCTCTTGAACATCACAAACTGAATTTCCTAAAGGTGTCTCAAACTCATCTCCAAAATGTGGTGCCCCCAAATAGTCCCCTCTTCAGAATCTCCCTGTTATTGTCAATTGTTACTCAGGCTCGAAACCTCAGTGTCATCCTTGATTCCTCATTCTCACCTCCCAAACCCAATCCAGTACCAAATCTTAACATTTTGACCTTCACACCATCCCTAGTACACATCGCCTTCTCTACTCACACAGATACTTCTCACCACACATCTCTTGGACTACTACAATAGCCTTTTAACTGATCACCTTGACTCAAGTCTTTCCCAATTCCAATCAGGGAAACCTAGCAACTCCTTACTTCCAGAAACAAATGTCAAGTCTTCTCTTTGTCATTTAAAACTCTTCACAAACTTGTCCTTTCCTAACTCTCCAGTCTTCTTACACCTTACTTCCCTCCCGCACTCTATGATGAAGTCAGATGAGCCACAAACACCACACTCCAACTTCTATCTCCTTGCCTCTTCCCCATTGACTGTTCCTCATACCTGGAATACATTGCTTCAACTCTACCTCTTGGTTTCCTGGCTTCTTTCAAGGCAAAACTCAAATTCCACTTCTGGCAGGGGATCTTTGCCAGGTTTCTTCACTGCTGGTGCTTTCCCTTTTTGGATTGTCTTCATCTGCTCTGTAGATTTCTCCTAGTTATCTACTTGCTGTTTCCTCCCATTAGAATGTACATTCCTTGAGGGAAGTGACTGGTATTTTTTTTCTTTCTTTGTATCCCTAGATCTTAGCACAGTGTCTGGCATATGGGAGACACTTAAGTTCTTGTTGAACTGATTGGCTAGATTAAAACCCAGGCCATCCATAGAATGTCAAAGCTGGAAGAAAACTTCAGTTCTCCTTTAGGTCTAATGATTATTATAATCCCTATTACATCAGGCAGATGAATATAAACTCTTGCACTTTGGCTCAAGTGAAAACTGCCCAAGTTGAGGTTGGAGTAGATAGCAATTCATACAAAAAAAGATCTGGATCTCTTAGTTGACCACAAGCTCAACTCAAACTCAAAATGAGTCAAGAGTATAATATGCAAATGAAACACACACACACACACACACACACAAACACTAAGGTGATCTTAGGCAGTATCAATAGAAACACAATGTCCAAAATGAGAGGGGGGGTAGGTAGTACTGGTGAATTTTCTCCCCCAGTTAGTCCCTACCTAGAGAGTTATTCTTTTTAAAAATTTTTATAGTGTTTTATTTTTTCCAGTGACATGTAAATAGTGTTTTATTTTTTCCAATGACATGTAAAGATAATTTTCAACATTCATTTTTATAAGACTTTGAGTTCTGAGTTTTTCTCCCTCTCTTTCCACTTCCTTCTTCCCTCCCTCTACTCCAAACGGCAAACAATCTGATACAGGTTATACATGTGCAACTATCTTAAACATTTTCACATTAGTCATGTTGTGAAAGAAAAAAAACAGAACAAAAGAGGAAAAAACACACAAACCTCCCCCCCAAAGAAAGTGAAAATAGTATGCTTCAATGTGCACTCAAGACTTCATCACTTCTTTCTCTGAATATGGATAGCATTTTCTATCATGAGTCTTTTGGAATTGTTTGGGTTACTGTATTGCTGAGAAGAGCTAAGTCTGTTATAGTTAATCACTGCACAATGTTGCTTTTACTATGTATAATGTTCTCTTGGTTCTGTTCACTTCATTTAGCATCAGTTCATGTAAGTCTTTCTAGGTTTTTCCTGAAATCCACCTGCTCCTCATTTCTTATAGCACAATAGCATTACATTCATATACCACAACTTGTCTAGCCATTCCCCAACTGATGGGCATCCTGTCAGTTTTCATTTCTTTGCTACCACAAAAAGAGCTGCTATTAATACTTTTATATATGTGGGGCCTTTTCCTTTTTTTATGATCTCTTTGGAATAGAGACCTACTAGTGCTATTGTTGGATCAAAGGGTATGCACAGTTTGGTAGAAAGTTATTCTTAATACTAGGATCACACTTTAGGAGTCATGAGTCAGAGTAAGTCCAGAGGACAGCAAACATTGGTGATATTTACCCTGGAGATGACTGAAGTCCCTGAAACCATAGCATCAGCCCACTGGGGTGGGAGACCAAAGACTTGAATATGAGTCTCTGTTCTGGTTCTCGGTCACACGCTAGTTGTGTGACCGAGAACAAGTCACTTTACCTTTGATCTGTAAGGGGAACAATACTTTACTTATCTATAACACAGAGCTGTTATAAGATGAAATAAAGGATATGAAACTGCTTTATAACTGTGAGTCATTCTACACATATATAGGATGATTCTTATTACTGGGAAGTCCAGCCCTCCCCATTCCTTCACATTGCTGACCTCCCTTCTTCTGTGGCCCCTTCTTAGTTTGGGAAGGCTAGAATATAAGAGTTAGTGGCAAAATGATAAGCTTGGCATGAAGCCCACTACATAAATTCTAGGTGGCTATTACTTAGTGCAAATCCAGTAGCTGATAGTTCAGACACGTTTAGATTGGGTAAAAATTGGTGAGGATCAGGAAGCAGTGGAACACTTTGGACTTTGTAAAATGATTCATCCCCCACATTCCTTCAAATAGCAAGCTTTGCTCATGCATTTAAAAAAGAATCTAGTGTAGAAAAATTATATTTGCTCCCATAATTTCAGAAAGAAAACCACTGGGTAAAGTCCAATTATAACCCCAGTTATAATTTTACTACAAGACCTAAGGATACTACTACTACTATTAACTCACATTTATGTAGTACTCTAAGCAGAGCTGTAACTAGAGTGGGATGAATGAGACTCTTTCAGGGCACCCAAATTTAGAGGGTGATGACAATTTCAATAGCATAGAAATGGTTCTAGAGTTTTACAATGTTAGCAAGAATGATTGATTAAAATTCTTCCCCTCCAGAGGAACCCCCAGGTGAACTTCTCCCCAGTTTGGCCCCTCTCTACTCTTCTTTCTCCCTAGGATCTTCCCAGAATCAGTCTTGTTGTGTCCCAAAGTCTCCAGTGATGGATGCTAGTGTTTCAGGCTTTCTCTCTCACCCTACCACCGAATTGATCTTAAGGCAGTGATTTGAAGGCATGTTTCATACAGCTTACTCTGAGTGCATATCTTGTAAAGCTCATGCCAGGTGCTCAAATTCCTAATGACAGCTCTGGCTTTAAGGTTCATTTTAATGTTTTACATTTTTGCATATGTATAGGATTGCTTACTGTCCCATGGAGGGTGGGGTAGGAAGTGAGGAAGGGATAGAACTTTTTTTTAACATTTAAAAATTCTTTTAATATGTAATTGGGAAAAAATAAAATATCATCAAAAATAAAGTTCGTCTTATTTAGACCTCACAACAACCCATATGGAGTAAATACTATAGGCACTATTATCCCCATTTTATGGATGGAGAAACTGAGCTGTAAGAAGACATTAGTCCCTTGTGGGGATCAAAAATTCTCAGTAGGGCCTTGTGACCTCTAGTCATCACAGAAACCTCAAGCAACTTAAGGAATAATTTTAGGTGAAGGCAGGCATGACCTGTTTATGGCCAGAGCATGTGATTATTGGTACTCTGGGCTTCAGAGGTACTTATAGAAGTCTTGTATCAAAACCATTTCTCCCACTGGTCTGAAACTGTACCTTAAACATCTTCTCTTAAAGATTTTCTCTTTCAGAGAATGCATGCATTGAGAATATCAGCTCTGGGGGGATCCTTAGAACTGGAGATTTGCCCCAAAATAAATTAGAGTCATTCACTGACTGTGTCCATTAGAATGAAAGTTCTAGTTCAAGTTTTAAAATGAGAAAGAGACTCAATCAGTTTCTTCTCCCCGTTTCAATTCCTTCATTTGGAGGCAAATGCTTCTCCAAAAGAGCAATTACTTAGTTACTCAATATTAGGAAAGAGAGAGAAGATGAAACTCACATACAAGACTGATATGTAGAAAAGAGATGAACAGTTATAATATAAAGACTGCTGGAGATGAGAGTGAGATGCTGAGACCATCCAAATTGGCATTCAGGTTGGGGTGAAGCTGTATCAGCTCCCCAGACTGAGATATTGGTGTGGTAGCTCCAAAAGTGGCTTTTTGTAGAGGAAACATCCCACTTCTGACAAGAGTTTGAGATAGTCTCCCCTTTTCAAGAGTTCCAGGATGTCAAGTGTGGAGGAACAGAGTGTTTGTTATCTGGTTGTCTCCATTTCCAAATCTGTACTTAGAGATCTTGGAAAGTAGTTGCTGGTGGATCAGGATGAGAGTGAGAGCATGAGACTGGAGTGTTTCCTGATTTGTTCGAGATTAACTAATGGGAAATATGGAGGGTTTTTAGCTATGGTGCTAGCTACAGTAGGGCTGTTTGGGTCTAGATGAACACATCTATGATGTTATAATTGAGGAAAGAAGGAGAGAGCATACTCTCTAGTTTTAGGGAAAAAGCAAAATATGCTAAGAAACAATTTACACTTGCAGGGTACCAGCCAATTGATGAAGACAAGATTCTCCTTAAGAATATCTGTCTATTGGCTAATGTACAGAGAATGGCTTTGGTTGTTTTATTAGAGTAAAGACCAACTGAGGTACTTTGGTTTGTTTCCCCTTAGGGTTCTCCATAGCAATACTAATTAAGATTCTATAGGGTCAAGTCAAGTCAAGCCAAGCCAACAAGCACTTAGTAAGCATTTACTTTGTGCCAGATGCCATATTAAGAGTTGGGTTTACAAAGAAAGGCAAAAATAGTCCCTGTCCTTAAGGAAGTTGTACTCTGATAGGGGAGATGACATATAAACAATAATGTACATGTAATAACAGGTGCTAGCATTGAGGGGGAAAGATCACTTACAGAAGGCAAGATTTGATCAGAGACATGAAGGAAGCTAGCAAAGCCAGGAGGTGGAGGAAAGGAGGACAAGCACTGCAGATACGGGAGACAATCAGTGAAAAAGTAGCGATTTAAGAGATGGGGTGCATGGGAAACAGAATAACCTCCCAAAAAACAAAGATCCTAACACTGGGAGAAAGGCTGTAATTATGATGTAAATATGTAATTATGTAATTATGAGCCAGAGGTGTGCTAATAAATGTTTAACAACTAAAGTGTGCCCAGGACACAGCTTTAAAAAAAAATTAGTTTTCAGGAGCCAGTCTACAAGAGAGAAGATCTATAGCCTCCAGCAACTCCACATCTACCAAGGTGGGAAAAATATGGATTAGAGAAAGGCAGCTCAGCAGGAGGGGCTCATCCTGCAGGCCTGCAAGGTGGGAGCTGAGACCAGCCCAGCCTGAAACCAATATGTGGCCAGGCTCCAGGGTGGCTGGGAGGAGCCGAGCCTCCCAAGCCACAGCGTGAGTCTACTTCAGAGAAGATCTAAAGCACCTGGAACAATCTTCACATCTATTGAGCCAGGATTAGAGTTGAGTGAAAGTGAATGAAGCTTTCAAGCTAAATTTGGGGGAGGAAAAGCAGTTTAGCCAATCTACCCCCAGGCCAAGGAAGCAGTGGGGGAAGGGCAGGAACTGCTTCAGAGGCCCTGGCCTGCAGATCCCGCAGGGGGGCTGAGTCGATTGATCAGGGCCAAGTGTTCTCGCGTTGAGCAGCCTGAATCTGGATCGTGGTCTTGGGTGGTGGTCCTGGGGAGCACTTTCATCAAGCCAAAGCTGGGAGGGGCTGCAACACCCCCCTAATAGCTCTGGCAACTGGGAAAACCCCAGCAATTTGCAACAGAGCTTTCTTCTCTGGAAACAGAGTTTCACAAAGCTAAAAAACCCAACCAATTATTTGACTGGCCAACATGAGGAAAAGGAAGCAAAATAAGAACAGCAATAAAACTCTAGAATCCTTTTTTGTGGACAAAAAGGATCAAAGCATGGAATGGGAGGAAGACAACAAAG
>CM053601.1:140567032-140599015 GCA_028646575.1 Pseudocheirus occidentalis
CAAGAGACTAGGGGGCGTGAGGTGGGGTGACAGAGGGGAGGGCAGGATCTGGGGGAGGGATGCTGGATGCTTACACTTCAATAAAGGGACAGGGACAGGGTAGAGAACAGAACAAGGGGAGGAAGGATAGGAAGGAGGGACATATGATCACTGTCACAATATGTCCACTATGAAGATGTCCTGTATAATCACACCAACACAGCCTGTATTGAATTGATTGTCCTTTGAGCGGGGGTGGGTGACAAGGGAGGAATGGAAAGAATCTAGAATTTAAAGCTCTGCAATACCTGTAACTAGGAATTAAGATATACAGGGGTTCGGGTAGGGAGACTCTCCCTGCCCAACCAGAAAGTTAGAGAGCAGACCTGGGGAGGGGCTCTACAGTGGGATCACTGCTTTGGGGTTGGGGTAGGGGAAAGACGGGGAGAAAATCTGTAATTCAAAAATCTCATGAAAACGAATGATGTAAACAAGAAACAAATAAAATTTATTACAAAAAAAATAAAAAAAATTAGTTTTCAACATTTATTTCTGTAAGATTTTGAGTTCCAAATGTTCTTCCCATCTCTCCCCTTCCCTCACCCTAAGATGGCATGTAATATGTAAGGAAGAATTGGAGCCAATTGGAGAAACTATGAAAAAGAAGAAATACAAATGCAACTTTAGTCTGAATAATCAATATTTTTACATCATTTTCTAAAGTCTAGGCAATCCAGAAAATAACAAATTAAAGTCCAATTTGTAGCATTTGCTGATTTCTGAGGAGCAAATGCTCACACTGAAAATTTAACAAGCAGTTCTCATAATCCAGTAGGAACTGGTTCCAGCATACCCTTGATTATGGCTATGTATAAATGTTTATATGGCCATATATATTTTATAACCAGGAATACTGATTCATTGGTATTCCTCTGAAGAGGGAAGGATGGCACTTGCAGTTTTGAAATTCTAAGAAACGAACATGTCCTTATATACTTAATGTGAAAAGATCATAGAAACCATAAACCAGACAGTTTGAAATGAATAAAGACAGTCATGTCTGTCCCTCCTGGGACAGAGGCTCTGAGAAGCCTGGTGGGGCAGGGAGAGAAAGGGGTCACCTAATAGCTATGGCTGATGGATTCCCTGATTAACCCAACCCTACCTTCGCCATTTAGCTTCTAACAGTCTCCATTTTTCTCCTTCTTGCCTTGAGATCTCATTTCCCCAGGTAACTCTACATTTTCTAAAAATGCAGCATAAGAAAGTACACAGAATTTTCACTGAGAACTCCTAAGTTTGAGTTCTTCCTCCAGCACCTCCTAACTGCATAACAATTATTAAGACCCTTTGCTTCTCACCAAAGCCATATCCTTGTCATCTATAAAATGGGGATAATATCATTTGTACTACTTAGGTGAGGAATCTGTTGTGAATAAATCACTTGTAAACCTTAAAGTCATTCTAAAATCTGTGAATTGTTATTGTTATTTTAACTCTGAGGACAAATCATTCCAAATGGTCAATTATCCATGACTGAGAGAATACAAATTCAATGTTACAAACATTCATTAAACGTCTAGTGTGGAAACAAGGCTCTGTATTCTGACCATACAAGGATTAAAAAAAAACAACACAGTTCTTGCCCACATGGAGCTTAAAATTTACAAGGAGGGGGGGCGGCTAGGTGGCGCAGTGAATAGAGCACCGGCCCTGGAGTCAGGAGTACCTGAGTTCAAATCCGGCCTCAGACACTTAACACAAAAAAACTAGCCGTGTGACCTTGGGCAAGTCACTTAACCCCAACTGCCCTCCAAAAAGCAAAAAAAAAAAATTTACAAGGAGGGGTACAAGATGTGTGGAAACAGAACAGAAGGGGAGGAGCAAAGGATTCAGAAGAAAGTTTGAAGAGAGAAAAAAGCATTTCCAGGGAAGGCTTCATTGAAAAGGGAGCTAGGAACAGGGTCTACACAAGTCCTTTTTTGCTTTCCAGTCCATTTATCCTTGAGAATTTTCCTATATTCAAGGAAACAATCTCTCTCATGGACAGCCAGCTACTCAGTCTCCTGCTGTATCTAGATACTTCTAGAGATAACAGCTTCATATACACAAATTTTCTGTGGGTATGACATTAAGACAATAGAATCAGGGTCCCTAAAGATCTGCCCAGGCTGACATGATGGGCTCATCAAGAGAACAAGTGAAATTTAACAAAAGAAGGTCTACAGTGCTGAAGTGTTTCTTCTGTCTTAGGAGAGGAGAAGGAAGGAGCGGAGTGATTGCCACAAGCCATGCTTAATAACAGAGGTGGGAGGGCCATTTCTTTCCTGGGGAACCAGAAAACTAAGTCAGGGCTTCTTCAGATCCTCAGAATTCAAGAGATAATAGAAGGGCTCAAAAGATTAAGAATATAAAATGGTAAAACCTAGGCCATAATATAACTCAGCTGGAAGACACCTTAGAGATGCTCTGGGTAAGTGGACTCATTTTATAGGTAACAACTAAAGTGGAGAGATTGTCTAGTTTATCTAAAATTACAGAGCTAGTAAATGACAGGACACAGGTTTTCTGTTTCCCAGGCTTCTGCTGCTTCTCTTAGCATGCCTGCTTTTCTTCCATCTCCCCAGTCTTTGAATAAATTATATGCTCCAGGGAGTAATCAGAGTTGTCAATATTTAAAGACATAGTATAAATACTATATTTATCTAGGTAATAAGAGCACTGTCTACTCCTGTTAAACTGGTACTTTACACATTTCAAAGGGCTTTCATTCACATCTATTATCTCATTTTTACATGACCATAAAATTCTCTTAAAAATAAGAGACTGGCTTGAATTTAAAAGGTCTTCCTGTTCCTGCTGGATTACAAAGTCAGTGAGTCAACAGTGTGAAGCAGGGACAAAGATGTTAACTTCATTTTAAGCCGCATGATCTTCCTTTCCAGAGCCTGGGAGGCAATGGTTTCACTGACTTCTGCCCTGATCAGATTAAGTATGGGGAACGTGTTCCCTTCTGGGAGTCACATTTTAGGAGAGACATTGGCAGATTAAAGGGTACATAGAGGAGAGTGACCAAGCTGGTAAAAGGACCAGAAATCAAAGAGGATCAACGAATGAAGAAAAGGACCCATATGTACAAAAAATATTTATAGTACCACTTTTTGTTGTAGCCAAGAACTGGAAACAAAGACTGCATCTATCAGCTAGGGATGGCTGAACAAACTGTGGCATGCGAAAGTAATTCATTATTATTGTGCTTTAAGAAACAGCAAACATGAAGTATTGAAAAAGAATTGAGAATTTGTATGAACTGGTACAGAGTGAAATGTGCAGAACCAAGAAAATAATTGTCATGATGGCCATGATCATTTAAAGGGAAGCAGGAAGTCTTTCCCAACCCCTCTTAATTCCCCTTTTGTTCATTATTTCCTATTTAGTCTGTATATATTAATTTGCCTGTTGTCTCCAACATTCGATTGTAAGCTCCTTGAAGGCAGAGACTATTTTTTTTGCCTTTTTTGGTATTCTCAGCACTTGGCACATAGTAGGTACTTGATAATTGTTTATTGATTGATTAAAAAACTTCAAAAGTTCAGTCAGTGCAGTGACCAATCAAAAGAGCTCATCTTTACATCATATGTTAAAGTTTGCAAAGCTCTTTGAATAGACTTTCTCACTGGATCACGACTTTAGAAGACCAATGACAAAGCATATTGCTTGCCTCTTGGCAGAGAGATGGTGGACTAGAGGTGTACAATGAGATATACATTTTCCAACATGGTCATTTTCTTGACTTGTTTTGCTTGATTATGTTTCTCTGTCATAGAGGAGAGACTAATTGAAGGAGGGAGTTAATGGTTTGTGATGAAGGTGCAAAAAAAAAAAGGAGCACCAATAAAAGATAAAAAATGTGCAAAAGAAAGCAAAAAAGTTCATTTGGAGAGACAAAGAAGGCAATTTTGTTACTGCCTCGTTAAATTTAATATAATTTAATATTTAAAACTATTATGTCTATAAGATCTCATACAATCTTCTTTTTGTTCTTTATTTATTGCAATACTTGTATTTATCAATGATTAGGCTCAACAAAAAGAGAAATTTTTTTTAAAAGAAAAGACAAGAAATAATTTCAGAGAAAGATCACTTAAAGAACTTGGGATATTTAGTCTGGAGAAGGTTTAATGGACACACGATTGAAGTCTTTGAGTATCTGAAGGGCTATCACAGGGAAGGGAAGGATTCAATTTATTCTGCTTGGTCTCAGAAAGCAAAACCAAGAGTTATGGAGGAATTTTGCAGAGAGGCATATTTTAAGTTTGATGCAAGGAAAAATTCTAGGACAATTTGAACTATCCAACAAAGGAATGGGTTCCCTTAGAGATGGTGAATTTACTGTGTCTAGAAGAGTAGAAGCAGGAGTTGGATGACCATTGTTGGGGACATGGTTGAGGGGATTCCTACAATGGGTAAGACTGGGCTGGATAACTTCTAAGGTTACTTCCAATGGTAAGATTCAATTTGATTCAAGACTTATAAGTGCGTACTATAAATGAGGAAAGCAAAGATAGACAAAACCCATAATACTAGCTTTCAGGGAGTTTACAATCTGATGAGGGAGGGTGCTGACCAAATATATAAATAAGAGAGGAAAAGATATTTGCAAATGAAAAGTCCAAACAAATAATTATGAGGAATTTGAAGAGGAAAAGATTAGTTTCATCCAAGGGTGGAGTGGGGTCTAGGAAAACTTCACAGAGGAGGTGACACCTGAATTGGGCTATGAAAGAAGGAAGCCATGCTAATAGGTGAAGAGGAGAGAGAATCAGTTCTAGCCATGAGGACTAAGCAGAGGTATTGAGATTGGATGGGGTATGATCAAAATGGAGAACAAAGAATGGGTTAGAATGTAGTATATACAAAATACAAAGCTAAATGTACAGGTTGGAAATAGATATGGAGGGCCTTGAAAACCAGGGTTAGGAGTTTATTCCTTATTTGGTAGGCAATGCTAAACAGCTGAAGGCTTTGAGCAGAAGAAAGAAATTATTTGAGCATGCATTAGGAAGTTTAGGTACATAGAATGAAGGAAAGATTGGAGAGGGGAGGGCTTGGAAGTCAGAAACTAATTAGGCAATCACGATGGTCTCAAAAAGAAGAGACTAGGGCCTAAGCTAGGGTGATGGTAATGGTAATGGGGAAGAAGAGAAGGATGTGAAAACTTTTGTTGAGATAGAATTGACAGAATTTGGCAACAGTTGGATACGTGGGAGTAAAGGAGAAGGAAGAGACAAAGATGACTCTGAAGTTTCAAGCCAGGTTGAGTGGAAAGATGGCATTGTCATCAATAGAAATAGAAAATTTGGGGAGAAGCAGATTTAGGGGAAAGATGATGATGTTAATTTTGGACAGGTTGAGTTAGAGGTGGTGCATTGGTAGGTAACTGGAGATTTAAGAGATTAGGACTGAATATAGACTGGGGAATCATCTATGTAGAAGGGATAATTGAAGTCAATGGACAACTCACCAAGGGAGAGTATAGAGAGAGAAAGAGAAGAGATTTATGGGTCTATAACTATAAATGTCAGGGTGACCCAGAAAGAATGACTGACTGAGACATTTATTAAGCACCTACTAACTGCAAAGCACTGTGCTAAGTGCTGGGAATGCGAATAGGAATGTAAGACAATCCCTGCTCTCAAGGACCTCACATATTATTTTATTTTTAACAATTTAATATTTTATTTTACCCCCAGTTACATGTAAAAACAACTTTAACATTCTTTTTTTAATTTTTGAGTTCCTAATTCTCTCCCTTACTTCCCACTCACCCTCATTGAGAAGGCCAGGGATGGCAAGAGCTCAGGAGACCTGGGCTTAGCACAATACCTGGTTCATCAAGTGACTGATGCTAGTACTAGGTTTTCCACTGTCTAGCTCCATGATATTGAGCAAGTTATAGGACTTTTACAGGATACAGAACTGAGAGTGACCTTGAATGAATGATTAAATGTATGAATGAAGAAGTAGTGAAAAAGTATTTGCTAAACATTCACCATCTGTCAGGCACTGTGCCAGGCATTTTAGATACAAATACAAAAGCAAAAGTCTTGCCCTCAAGCAGCTTGTATTCTAATAGGGAAAGATGATACACATTAAGGAATGATGGGGGGGGCAGGGAAGGATGTTTTAGTTTGGAAAGTCCTAGGGATGGTGACTGAAAACATAGGGCAGCCCATTGATAGCATTTCCAGAAACAATGGCCCAGTTGATTTATTTACTGACACTTACCAGACAAATGTTAGACTCTCACATTTTACAAATGAGGAAAAAGAGAGAGTGAGAGAGAGAGAGAGAGAGAGAGAGAGAGAGAGAGAGAGAGAGAGAGAGAGAGAGAGAGAGAGAGAGAGAGAGAGAGAGAGAGAAGGAGGGAGAGAGAGAAAGATATTTGTCCATAAGTAGCAGAGCTGACCTTGGATTTTTCAATTTCACATCAATGAAGCATGGTATGACACCATGCTATTACTTTTTATCTCTCTGAGTCTCAACTTCCTGGGCTAAACAATCTCTAAGGTACATTCTAGTTCTGATTTGTGCTATGATTTATTTGCTACTTTATTGTACTTCCCTGAAGGCTCCTAGTTTACAGGAATAATCACTTCCCCTTTTCCCAACAACTCAAGAGTAGGATCTGTAGGAAGAAACCAAACAGTGACCCTCAGAGGGAATGTCACTCAACATATTCGTCAATCCTTCCCTCTGAAGTACCTGCCAGGATTTAACTCAGCCATGTGCTGATAAATACTTAAAACTAATTCTCCATACATTTTTAGAAAGCTTTTCCTTTTTTATTTTTTGTTCTCAACATTCACTTTCATAAGATTTTGAGTTTCAAATTGTTTTCTCACTGCCTCTCTTCCCCTTCCCCAAGATGGCATGCAATCTGATATAAGCTATATATTTATGAACAATCACATTAAATGTATTTCCACATTAGTCATTTGATGAAAGAAGAATCAGAACAAAACGGGAAAACCATGAGAAAGAAAAAATAAAGACAGAATAGTATGTTTTGATCTGCATTCAGACTCCATAGTTCTTTCTCTAGATGTGGATAACATTATCCTTCATGAGTCTTTTGGATTTGTCTTAGATCGTTGTATTGTTGAGAAGAGTTATCAAAGTTGACCATGACACAATGTTGCTGTTACTATGTATAATGTTTTCCTGATTACTGAATCAAATTTATAAGAAGGTAAGTCATTCCCCAATTGATAAATGGTCAGAAGATATGAACAAGTAATTTTCAGATGAAGAAAGTAAAGCTATCTATAGTCATATGAAAAAAATGCTCTAAATCACTATTGATTAGAGAAATAAAAATTAAAACAACTCTGAGGTATCACATCATACCTGTAAGGTTGGCTAACAAAAAAAGGAAAATGATAAATGTTGCAGAAGATGTGGAAAATTGGAACACTAATGCACTGTTGGTGGAGTTGTGAACTAATCCAACCATTTTGGAGAGCAATTTAGAGCTATAACCAAGGGGCTATAAAAAATGTGCATACCCTTTGATCCAGTAATACCACTACCAAGTCTGTATCCCCAAGAGGTATACATATACAAAAATATTTATAGTAGCTTTTTTTTCTGGTGTCAAAGAATTAGAAGTTGAGGGGATGCCCATCGGTTGGGGAATGGCAGAACAAATTGTGGTATATGAATGTAATGGAATACTATTGCACTAAGAAATAATGGACAGGTGGATTTCAGAAAAACCTGAAAAGACTTACATGAACTGATGTTAAATGAAGTGAGCAGAAACAGGAAAGCATTGTATTCAGTAACAGCAACATTGTATGATGAGCAATTTTGATATATTTAGCTCTTCTCAGCAATACAATGATCTAAGAAAATTCCAAAAGACTCATGATGAAAAAGCTTTTAAATTTAATCTGCATTATTATTTACTGTATAACTTTCTTAAGTCTAAACAATCAACAAAACAATAAATCAAGGCCTGATTTATAGCATTTGTTATTTCAAGGGCTATCAAGCAACATGAGCACCCTCCTCTCTCAACCCCTCATCTTGGATCAGGATTAGTCATTCCTTCCACATCTCCACTTTCCCTATCACATTTTCTTTCTTTCTTTTTTTTTTAGTATTTTTTTTGTCTTTTTTTTTGGAGGGCAATTGGGGCTAAGTGACTTGTCTAAGGTCACACGGCTAGTTTTGTGTCACATGTCTGAGGCCGGATTTGAACTCAGGTCCTCCTGACTCCAGGGCCGGTGCTCTATTCACTGAGCCACCTAGCCACCCCCTATCACATTTTTAATATATTGTGGGTCAGTGTAAGAAATTAAACAGAATTTTTGGGGGGAGACATGTGAAGGTCAATAGATGACAAAACATATTTTATCTTTTTATACCTTAATAATTCAGACTTGTCTGGTATGAAGGAAGGATCAAAAAATTTTACACAGATCTTCTAGATCATGGGGGCACAGTGCCCCTAACCCCCTCAATGTGGAAAGCATAATTGTATATTATTTTTCATTAACCACTCCATTATTGATTTTCATTACCTTTGAATATTCCAGATTTATCCAAATCCTCCTTACCCTTCATAACCCAGCACAAAACTCACCTTCTCTATTTCAATTTTATTCTACTCAGCAGCAAGGGTCCCTTATGTGCAGAATATTGAGAAAAATAGATAGAGCCATAGATAGCAACAAAGAGAGAGATGGCAATTAAGTGCTTTTACTATGTGGTAGGCACTGTGATTACAAAAATAAGCAAGACATGTATCATGTATCAAATTGCTTACCCTCTCAGCAAAGGGGAAGAGGATGAAGGAGAACATTTGGAACTCAAAACTTAAAAAAATTAGAAATTGTTTTAACACATAATTGGGGGAAAAATAAATTAGTATTCAAAAAACAAAAACAAGCAAGACGATACCTGCCCTCATGGAGCTTATATTTAAATGTGGAATGAAAATGTATTAAGGTAAGTTAGATGGTGGCATGATAACGGACGTGGCTGGAAGACACTAGGCTTTGGGGATTCAATCATACAGGTACCTTCTCCAACAATTCAATTTATACTCTTGCACACACCTTCTCATCATGCAGTTCCTGTGTCATTGTCCCCAACACTCATCCTCTATCGCTGGAGAAATGGAAAGGGACAACCACCACAGGCCTGGGAGTCATTTTGAGTGTTTTATTTTTTTTTCTTTTTGGAGGGCAGTTGTGGTTTAATGACTTGCCCAAGGTTACACAGCTAGTTTTTGTGTCAAGTGTCTGAGGCTGGATTTGAACTCAGGTACTCCTGACTCCAGGGCTGGTCCTCTATTCACTGTGCCACCTAGCTGCCCCAGAGTGTTTTATTTTTTTAAGTAGCCTTTTGCCTTTAAAAAAAAATCCCCAATAATTGATACACTGCCTGGCACATAGTAGGCACTTAATAAATTTTTAAAAATTGAACCGAATTGAATCTTGTCTCCCTGATCAGAGTGGGGATTCCGTGGAGGCAATGTGGTAGATCTAAAAGAGGTTTTATAAATAATAAAATCCAACACCTTCATTATGAGGAAGAGGGAACTGAGTCCTGCAGAGACGAGGTGGCTTGCCTAAGGTTGTACAGCCAGAAGGTGGCAAAGATAGAATTCCATCCAACCCAGGTCTTCTCAGTCTTAGTCTAGTGTTCTTCCACTACAGTATGGTATTGCCTCAAGGTCTGTGTCTTCTTCTGCCTGTTCCTGTTGTAGTAGAACTGAGTAAAGAGCTGGTCATGTAGTAGACAACCAATGAACATCTATTGAATTAAATGGAATTCTCCAAATTAACATCTATTTTATAGTTAGCTGGTGCAGCTGAAAGAAACTTGAACCAGGACTTAGGAACCCCAGTCTGGCTCTGCCACTAATGTGCGATAAAACAAGACCATTGGATGAGATGGCTGGTACCTTGCAACTCAATTAATCATTGGATAATGGGAGATTATGGCAGTCATTTAATCCAACACTTTCCCTTTCCAGAGGAAGAAGCTGGGGCCCAGAGAAGGGAAGGGATTTACCCAAGGTCACCCAGCCCTTTAGTGACAGAGTCTTCATAGGCTCTGGTCTCCTGTCTTCTCATCCAATGTTCTTTCTACTACCCCTTCAATGGTCCCTATAGGCTAAGATATTTAGAGTTGGAAGGTGTTTTACAGGTTCAGTCTCACTTGTTACAGAAGAAAAATGAGAAGACCAAGAGAGGTTGAACTAGTCACCCAAGATCACACAGCTAGTGGACAGAAGAGCTGTGATTCTGACTGCAAACCAAATATTCTTTTCCAAGGCACCATGCTGCCTTGTCCTCACTGGTTGATAATCCATCAACAAATGATCACAGAACTGATGGGACCCTGAAAGGGCCCTGGGAAGATAGAGTTTGCAATGCCAGAGCTGGAAGGGACCTTTAAGTTTACCTAGCTGGGGAATCCCTAAGCTGTGGTCCAGGGCCCCCCAAAAGTGGATAGACTTCAGAGGGAATGTGGGTGAGGAAAACTTTGCATCTTTATTTTCACTCACCTCTAGTTGAAATTTAGCGTTTTCATTCTGAAAAGGGGTCCATAGATCTCATCAGACTGCAAAAACTTAAGAATCTCTCACCTAACCCAATCTCATCATCTTAAAAATGTGGAAACTGAAGCCCCCCAAAAGGGGAAGGGACTCACTCAAGGTCTGTGAATCTAGGGGTAAACCTGACTACCTTCCCCCCATCCGAGTGACTCAAGACCATGGTTGATGTTAGGAGATCTGGTCTGGGCAAGCCCCTTGATAAGTCCATTAAAAGGTGAAGCTATGTATAGGCTCTTCCCCCTTCACACTCCTCCTCCGAGCACTCCCACCTCCACGGGGGAGTTGGAGAGGGTTGTACTATGAGATGACATCTCTCAGGCCTGGAGTTTCTCGGAAGGCACCTCTGGGTCTCTATGACTGCATGAGGCCCCTGAGAAGCCTACGGGACTCTTGTCTAAGGCAGTCAAATCAAGATGAGTCGATTGAAAACGAAAGGAGAGCCAGAGAGGCAGAAACCAAAAGCTGAGTAACAGTGAGACAGAGTCAAAGCCTGGGTCAGGCCAGGTATCAAGTGGGAGTTCAGATAAAGGAGCTTGTTTTTCCATTCCCCCCCCCCCCAAGATGGTTTAAGGGCTAGTTTTGCCGAAAAGGTCCTATATCATGACAAGAGAGTAGCCCCTGTATGGCAGTGCAGGATGGATTTGGAGGGTGGAGATGCAGATTTGAATCCTGACTCTGACACTTAACCAGCTATGTGACCTTGGGCAGGTTACTTCCCTTGTGTGGGCTCCAGTTTCCTTCTAAGTAAAGTGAGGGAGATAGACGGCTACAAGATCACCTGGTCCCTTCCATTTCTGACATTCAATGAATTGTCTCACATATAGTATATATCCTTCACATAATTAGGTATGACAACTTAAACATTCTAAAGTACTTTTATACATGCTCTCTCATTTGAGCCTTCCAACATCTTGTGAGACAAGTAGGGCAGGGGATCCATTCCCATTATACAGATGAGAAGCCTGAGATCCCCAAGAGGTGAAGTTGGCTTACCCACAATTGCACAGTGAACTAGTGGCAAAGCCAGGATCTGGAAAACCCATATGTCTTTAGCATTCTCCTCACTGCTCCTAGATGAGCCTTTACACACCTGACCCACGTTCCCCTCTTGCCAATTACTTGGCAGCCTTCTTCCTGGAGAAAACACGCACATCCCTAATGGGTACAAATGCCACAATAACAACAGATCACACATCTCTCCTGCCCTGTGGTTTGGAAGCTTCCTCGTGCTTTGGAGGCAGGTGGTGTGGTGTCTAGGGGGCTGCTCTTGCTGCTTGAATCCTATCTGTAATTTTAGCTGCAAGGTCATGGAAAAGTCACTTCCTCTGGATTCTAGAGTCTAGAAGCTTCCCTTTCTCAATCTGTAAGATGGGCATAATAATATTTACCTCACAGGGTTGTTTGCTTTGAGACTCAAATAAGATCTGTGCAAAATGCTTAGCAACATTTAAAAACACTATCTCGACACCAGCTAATGAAGTCATGTCTTTGAATATTTACTAAACATTCACTATGTGCCAGGCACAGGGGATAAAAAGACAAGCAAAAGCAAGGTAATCCTGGTTCTCAAGGAGCTTCTATTCTAATAGGGGAAGACAATGTACCAAAGGGAGCTAAAAAACCAAGTGGGGGGCAGAAAGACCATCAGGGCATAGTAGCTAAGTCCAGAGAGCCAGAAACAGAGCTGGGAAAGGAATGAAGGATGGCTGCTCTGGACCCTTCTAAATGGAGTGCTAGGAGGAATCCACTGATGGACTACTAGTATTACTGTGCCTCATAACAACCTCATAAGGTAGGACATATAACCATTTTATAGATAAGGAAATTGAGGCTTGGAGATGTTGAGTAACTTGTCCAAGGTCACACAACTAGTAAATACCAGACCCTAAACACTCAGGTCTTCTGACTCTCAACCCAGTCCAAGCCACATATCAGTGGAAAGGGTATTGGATTTTGAGTCCAGGGGCCTGGGTTCAAAGCTGACTCTGATATTTACTAGCTGGGGTAACTGAAGCAAGTCACTTGACTTTTCCAGGGCTCAGTTTTTCGCGTGAAAAGTGATGGGGTTGGATGAGATGGTCTCTAAAATCTCTGATCCTAAGGGCTGTCACGTGGAAAAGAGATTACATATGTTCTTTCTGGCCCCAAAAGGCAGAGCGAGGAGCAAGAAGTGGGTAGAAATTATGGAGGCAGATTCCAGCTTGATAAAAAGGAAGCTCAAAATTTCTGGTGCTATGATGCACACACATACAGATGAGAGAAGTTGGGAGGCAGTATGGTACACTGGAAGGAGCATTGACTTTGGAGTCAGAGAGTCTGGGTTCAAATTCCAGCTCAGTTACTTACTACTTGTGTGATTGTGAGCAAGTCACTTCCTGTGTCTTGGCCTTCAGTTCCCTCATCTTTAAATTGAGGGGAATGGGAATGGCTAGGTGGCACAGTGAATAGAGCACAGGCCCTGGAGTCAGGAGGACCTGAGTTCAAATATGGCCTCAGACACTTAACACAAAACTAGTGGTGTGACCTTGGGCAAGTCACTTAACCCCAATTGCCCTCCCCTCCCCCCTTCTTAAAGCAAAAAATAAAATACAATAAGGGTAATAGGGGCAGCTAGGTGGCAAAGTAGATAGAGCACTGGTCCTGGAGTCAGAGGACCTGAGTTCAAATCCCATATCCGACACTTGATACTTACTAGTTGTGGGACCCTGGATAAATTGCCTGACAAAATAAAGAAATAAATAAAATGAGGGTAATGGATTTACTGCCTTCCATGGTGCCTTGTATCCCTAAATCCCCTGAGTGAGAGCTAAAAGGAACATCATGGAACACTGGATTTGATCCCCACATTTGCAAATGAGGAAACAGACCTAGAAAAGACCTGACTTGGGAAAGGCCACATGCATGCTAGATGTGGCTCCAATTCCAGGGCTCTTCCCATGGGGCCACCCTACCTCCCTGTAGAGTCAGCTACACACAAATCCACAAGAGTTCTTCCAAGAAAGGCTTGCTCCTCCTTTGCAGCCTCTGTTCTTACAGCCCTGGGGCCAGGCTGGGAGGAAGGGCTTCCTGGATGACCCAAAGAACACCTGTTTGGGGAGCCCAAAGGGCAGGGGCAATGGAGGGGAGGAAGTCCTCGGTGAGTGGGAGGTGGAAACCTCCCTGAGAGGAGCGTGCCCTAGTTCCTGGGAAGTACTGCTTAGGGCAAGGGGAGGGGGGTTGATGGGTTTTACCCCATACCTTGGCGTTATGCCCAGACTGTGCTCTTCCCCTGCAGGCTGGCTCCTCCCTCATTGGCAGTGGCCTTGTCCTTTGGGGGAAGGTGGAGCTGGGTCCCATGCCGTGGGCCTGGCCTGGCTAAACGGTGTGAGTCGGTCTCCCTCTCAGTCCTCCCTGGCCTTCCATCCCAGGCTGGGATTCCTCCAAATCCACGTGCCACAGGGTCACCTTGGGGGAGCCTCTCAAGCCAGGAAGCAGGTCTGGGGGTGCGTAAAGGTGGGGGCGGGGTGAAGAGGACCGGTTCTGGTAGAGGAAGAGATGATTTCAACCCTTACTGTAACAATGACTCCCTGGGAGCCTTCTCATGAACTCGGGCTGTGTTGGGGCAGGAAGGGGGCAGCTGCTGTGCTAAACATTTCCAGGATTATGTCACCAGCCCTGAACCTCATTACCCTTGAACGTTCTCCAGAGTGCTCTGCGAGGAGTGGATGGGGGAGGGGGAAGAGAAGAAAATACAGCTGTTGGGTTTGTTAGAAATCCAGCACCCAGGCTGGGACTGAGGCTGAGCCGGAAAACACCCTCAAATGAGGAAAAGTGCTACATTCAGAGCCAGTATAGGCCCTGCCCTAGATCAGTCAATCAACATACATTTCTTATGTACTAGGCCCTCTGCTGGGGCTTGGGCTACAAAGACAACAGTCAAACAGCCCCTGCCCTCAGGAAGATTGTATTCTATCAGGGGAGACAATGTATATATATGTATATAAGTAAATACAAACTAAATACAAAACAGATACAAGGTAACTGAATAGGAAAGCTGAGAAAACTGACAGGGAACTAGGTGGTATAGGGGAGGAAATATTGAGCCTGGAATCAGGAGGACCTGAGTACAAATCTAGCTTTAGATATTTCCTAGTCACATGACTCTGGGCAACTCAATTAACTTCTCTCAAACTCAGTTTCCTCATCTGTGAAATGGGGATACTAATAACAACTTCCTCTCAGGGTTATTTTGAGAAGTGAATGAGATGCACTGAAGTAGTAGATTCTTAATAAGATACTTGTTCTCCTTCCCCTCTGTTCTCCTATACACACCTTAGGCAAGTCATTTTCCCACTCTGAGCCTCAGTTTCCCCTTCTGTAAAATGAGGGGATTGGATTCAGTGATCTCTAAGGTCCCTGCCAAGGGGCAGCTATATGGCACAGTGAAGAGTGCTGGGCCTGGAGTCAGAAAGACTCATTTTCAGGAGTTCAAATCCAGCCTCAAACACTTAGTAGCTACGTGACCCTGGGCAAGTCACTTAACCCTGTTTGCCTCAGTCTCCTCCTCTGTCAAGTGAGCCTGAGAAGGAAACAACAAACCACTCCAGCGTCTCTGCCAAGGAAAGCTCAAATGGGGTCATGGAGAGTCGGGCATGACTGAAAAAAAAACTACTGAACGCCAGCTACCATGCCTGGTAATTCCTATTATCTCAGATGTGGAGATATAAAAATAAAGAGGAAAAAAGTCTCTGGCCACCAACTAGCTTATGATTTGCTCCTGAGGGAGGTTCTGTCATAGGCACAAATAAAGACATAAGAAGGAGTGAACTAAGTCTATTTCTTCTCCTTATTGCTCCCCTCCATGAATTCCATGCACAGTCAAGCTGAACTACTTTCTGTTCCTAATACACCATCCATGCTCCAGCTTTTGTGCCTTTGTCCTATAGAACCCTGGTGCCTGCAGGGCTGTGCCAAGACGCTGGGTCTCATGTTCCAGCAGGGGCTGGATGATCCCTTACTGAGAATGTTTTATTATTGTTGTTCCTCATTTATTATCATAAAGGATCTATGACATCAGGAGGCTATCTTGACTCTTACAGAAATTCAAGCGAGGCAGAGCTGTGCAAAGTCATTAACTTCACTCTCTCTTCCAAAGTCGTTGAAGTCCAGTGGTAGGACAAAGGTCAAGATGATTGGGGATGACCCAGGGTGACCTTGCCTTTGCAGTGGGTGACCTTGGTTTTTCTGAATTAAAGTCTTTTCCAGGTCTCTGTTTGTCTGAGGCAACACCAATTCAATGACCAAGGGCTAGATTAGAGTTGAGATAAAAGATGACCCATTTTTAATGTTATAGAGATATCAATCTGGGAAGAGAAAATCCTCAGAATTTTTGGTTAGAACAGAAAACAATTGTTATATAGGTGATTTCGGTTTAAAGGTATAGTCAAGTAATTCCATTTAAAATACAGTGGACTTTTTAAAAGCCTGTTTTTCCAAAACTATATTTCAAGAAATCAAAAATAAAAACTGCACAGGACAAAAAGTAAATTGTCCAGCTTTTTGGAAAAGAAATACTAAAATCAAATAAATAAGAAGAGAGAAAAGGAAGAGGAGAAAAAAAGAACAAGAAGAAATAGCAGCATTTTCCAACTTCTGATGTTTTAGTGGAAAGAAAGGAAAAGAAGGATGAAGAAAAGGAGGACGAAGTAGAAGAGGAGGAGGAGGAGAACCATTTTCCAACTTCTGATGTTTTAGTGGCATCCATGAGATTAAATTCAGTTCCCATTGTTATAACTATCAGGTAATGGTACTAGTTCCACTTCTCTCTGTATCAGTTCATGTAAATTTTTCCATATTTCTCTCAATTCCTCCTACTTGTCGTTTCCTTGGGTACAACAGCAATCTGCCACTATATTCACATCCTGCACTTTTGTTTCCAGCTCTTTGCTCCCACAAAAAAGTGCTGTACAAAGCACTTTCTTCACAGATACAGAGTAAGAGGTTAGCATTTACTCAAGGTCACATAGCTGAGTGACGGCAGCAGAGATTAGACTAGAAATTAGGAGACCTGGCTTGGAGAGCCGGCTCTGCTACTAATTAGCTGACTGACCATGGGCAAATCAGTCATTCCCCTTCCCAGGCTTTAGTTTCCTCTACTACTATAAAAGAAGAGTGTTGGATAAGTGTCTTCATTTTATAGCTAAAGAAAATGAAATACAGGGTGGCTGGGTGGCGCAGTGAATAGAGCACCTGCCCTGGAGTCAGGAGGACCTGAGTTCAAATCTGACCTCAGACACTTAATACTAGCCATGTGACCTTGGACAAGTCACTTAACCCCAATTGCCTAACCTTCACCCCTCCAAAAAGAAAAAAAAATACAGACTGACAATAAAGCATTAAAAAATAGAAAAAGAAAATGAAACTCAAAGAGGGAAAAGGGTTTAATTTAGATTACACAACTAGTCAATGTCAGAGACAGGATTGTCAGACAAGCTCAGGCGTCCTGGCTCCCAGTCTAGGGCCATTTTGGCTATATGTATAGTCCAAACAATGAGATTTGACGCCCAGCCCTTTGCTGAGGCTCTGCACAATTCTTAAGCTTGCTGAAAATCATCAAAGTAAGATTCATAGTCACTGGCCTCTACTTCCCAAGTCAGGAAAATGATCAAATATGTTCTAAAAAGATTTCAAACAAAATTGCTTAGATAAAAATATTTCCATTTCTCACTCTATACAACATATCTACTCTAAGAACTCCTAAAGCAGTGGTTCTCAACCTTCCTAATGCTATGACCCTTTAATACTCGTATGTGGGCGTATCTGCATGTGGGTAGACCCACCTGGAGACTGATAGAGGAGGGGTATCTTGGGTCCTAAGACCATCAGAAATATGTGTTTTCCGATGGCCTTAGGCGACCTCTGTGAAAGGGTTGTTCAAATCCCAAAGAGGTCGTGACCCACAGGTTGAGAACCACTGTCCAAAAGCACCCTGGTTACTTTGATTTTATGAAAATTTTTTAAAAAGCTTTTGCACAAATAAGAGCAAAGCACACAGAATAAGAAGGAAAGAACTATATCAAAGGGAAAACATCTTTGCAACAAACATCTATGATAAAAGTCTGACATCAAAAATCAATAAAGATTTAACACAAAGCCAAGAGTTAGATTCTTTCTCTCAATCACTGGATAAAGTGGTTAAAAGGGTATGATTGGGGCAGCTACGTGGCGCAGTGAATAGAGCACCAGCCCTGGAATCAGGAAGACCTCAGTTCAGATCCGGCCTCAGACATGTAACACTTACTAGCTGTATGACTTTGGGCAAGTCACTTAACTCCAAATGCCCTGCCCTCTCCAAAACAATAAAAAATATTTTTTAAAAAAGGGTATGACTAAGCAGGTCTTGAAAGAAGGACAAATTACCAAGAATTATATTTAATTTATTACAATAAATAATTTATTTTATTAATTTATTACAATAAATTATCAATAATCAATAAGTTCAAAAGTGCTCAAACTGCAATAATCAGAGAAAAGCAACAGGCAAAGATATTAAAAAATAAGAAAATTCAGGGGTGGTAAGACTACAGAAATACAGGCATGATTTCATACTACTGATGAAATGGTGCAGCATTTTGAGAAAGCAATATGGAATTATGCTATAAGAGCTATAAAAAGTCATTCTTATCTTTTGACCTCTGTATTCTTATGATGGGGACTATACAAGGAAGCTACTGACAGTTGGAAATGACCTCTACCTACACAGACCCATTCCTGGCAGCAAAATTCTGATTGAAAAAAATCTGGAGTGAAACTTTGTATTGAGGAATTGAGGGATTGAGGAATTAAGGAATACCTGAATAAGCTGTGGTTTTTGAATACAGCAGAAAATTATGACATGTTTCCTAAGAAATGACTAGTGTGAAAAAGAAGCAAGGGGGAAAACTTATATGAAGTAATAAAAAATGAAGAAAACAGAACTGTAAAAACCATGTACACTCTGACCTGATTGTTCACAACTATGTAAACAGAGATATTAACAGCAAAACAACTCTGAGAAATACACAGAAAGGAAATTTAGAAAGGGTCACTGAAAAAAGCCAAATGATTCCATTATTATTTTGTCACAATTAATACACACATTTGGCAGTGGGACTGGGGGTTTAGTTTCAGTGGGTTTTTTTCTTTCTTTTTTTTTTTTTTGGAGGGCAGTTGGAGTTAAGTGACTCACCCAAGGTCACACAACTAGTTTTTGTGTTAAATGTCTGAGGTCACATTTAAACTCAGGTCCTCCTGACTCCAGGGCCAGTGCTCTATTCACTGTGCCACCCAGCTGTCCCAAACTTCTTTCTGCTAGTGGTCTTTTTTTTTTCCTAAGCAGTCTGCTAAGGTGATAGTTCTATGTGGAATCCTTTACAAATATTTTTTGTTACTATAATTTTTATTGTTTTCTGTTCTTTTGTTCTTAATTGTATATGTGAATTGTACTTGTAGATGGAAGCTAAAACAAAATTTATTATTGTAGTTGGTGTGCCTGAGCATACCCCTTTCTTTTCCTGTCTCCCAAAGAAGGTGTGAAACAAGATCAATTTTTGAACAAGCCATGAAACAGCTTCACCTGGCACCAGTTATCCAGGCAGCTCATCTCTCTCTCTTTTTTCTGGCATTTGGTATGAATTTTAGTATGAACCTTGTTGGGATTCTATTTTGCACCTTTGACATGACATTGATGATGAAGGTCATGAGTGGGCTCTGTACATTCTACCTTGGGCGTAGTCCTTAAAAGGGATCTATCTATATACAGTGAGGCTGGAAAGATATCCAGAGAGGAAAGTGACTGCAAAAGGATTCAGACTGGTCTCTATTTCCTAGAGAGAGAGAGAGAGAGACTCTTTCAGGAAACTATGTAAGCCTTTGTTTGACTAAGGAAGTATGTAACAGAAGCAGCAAAAACAATTTACATAGTGCTTTAAGGTACACACCAATATCATCTCATTTTAGTCCTCACAACTCCCCTGGGAGGTAAGCACTATTATTGCCACTTTGCAGATGAAGAAAATGAGGCAGACAGGTTACATGACTTGGCTAGGGTCACACAGCCAGTACCTGAGGTCAAATTTGAACTCAGGTCTTCCTGACTCCAGGGCCACTGCTCCATCCACTGTATCATCTAGCTGCAAGGGAAACAGGGATTCTGAACAGAGGAGGAATTCCTGGATCAAGCAGAGGAGTTTCTGGACAAAGTCAAGGATTTGAATCAACCTGGAAGTGGAGAGAGACAAAATAAAAGTACAGCTTCTTTGACAAGGAAGGACAAACCCAGAACTGTGAATCATGCAAACTGTTCAGGTACAGAGGGAAAAAAGCTAACTCTCGACTGACCCTGACTTCTTTCCCTAGCGAGGGTAATAGAGTAAGTTTGGAGTCACTGTGGGAAGCCAAGTTCTTTTCCCCCAAAGGTGGTGTTTCCATGTCTACTAACCCCCAAGTTCCTTCAATTTGTGGGGGAGAGGGAGGGTAGTCATGTACAGAATATTGTAAATCTGAAAGAGCATTTATGTTTCTTAGGAAGTCAGAGGTCCATTAGAGAGGTAAGATTTGCTTGGATGATTTATAAGCTCTGGTGAAAATGTTTTCTATTTTCTGTAGGGTTGAATCAGATTGGTCCTATGGTCAACGTTCTGTTTGCTTAAGTGTTTGCTTGGGAGCTGAGGGACCATAGAAATACAGCTTTATAGGTAGAAGAGACATTAGACACCAACTAGGACAATCATTCAATTTACAAATGAGGAAACTGAGGACCAGAAAGGATATTTTCTTTTTCTTTCTTTTTTTAGACAACTAGACATGAGTCAAATTCTGAGGTTTCCGAGAAAGAGAAAACCCAGAGTAGGAACATGAGCCAAAATGAAAGATTATTGTGAGAAATTCTCATTATTAAGCCCAGTATGTGTAAGCTCAGAGTCAGTTCTGAATCATGGCTTACATATGGGTTTCAATGTATGCACACATGTATGTATATGTGTATATGTATGTGGGCATGTATGTATATACCATATATATTTTATGCATACATAGTTATGATTATAGTATGTATTTTATATATGTATTTGTGTATATACAAGTTATCTTTATTTTGAACTTGCTTCATTTCATTTTATATTTATAATAGCTCTGTGTTATAGATAAATAAATCATTGTTCCCATTATAGGTCAAATGTGAAGTGACTTTTTCCGACACAGAACTAGTATGTGACCTAGAACCAGAATAGAGGCTCAGATTCAAGTCTTGGGTCTCCTACCCCAGGGGGCTGATGCTGTGGTTTCAGGGACTGCAGCACTTTCCAAGATAAACATCACCAGTTTCTTCAGCTACCAGTTCCCTTGTTTGCTGTCCTTTGGACATACTCTAACCATTCATGCCTCCTAAAATGTGATCCTAATATTAAGAATAACTCTCTATCAAACTGTGCATACCCTTTGATCCAGCAATAGCACTGGGAAGTCTGTATCCCAAAGAGAAATTAGCAAAGGATGAGACTTGCTGTGCCTGGGTTACAGTTATGTTATAAATGACCTGAATGACTAATAATAGCCATGGAAGGACAGTGGTAGGAGAGGGCATAATCAGGAATGTGATAGTAGGTGAAAATAGGGTATAGTTATGCTGGAGAAAAGCCCAATATTGACTATCTTTGGGAAGGGTGAGAAGAGATTTCCCCTTCCCTGGTAGATTAAATTTACCCCTTGGTATTTTTATATATAGACCCCTGGAGATACACAGCCTCAGCTTTTTAAGAACTTTATTTATTTATTTACTTATCTATTTATTTATTTATTCATTCATTCATTTATCTATTTATTTGTTTTTCATTCATTCATTCATTTGTTTATTTTTAGCTCTAAGACTAAAGGAAAGGAAGAAAAGGTAGGTGACAGAAAGTTGAACCCTAAGATAGACATAAGAAAAGGTTAGGAGAGGACAGGGCTCTAGGGTCAGAGAAAGGACAGAGTCAGAAATCTAAAAATACACCCACTTTTTATAAGAAACCTTTTTACAACATCCCCCCACCAACATGTACCCCCTACACCAATGATAAGGTTTCCTTGGATGCCTGCAGGAAGTGAATGACCTCAAATGTCATCAGTGTCAAACCAGTTGTGAACCTGGAAATTGTAAGTGGTTGTGAAAGTCTGTTGAAAGAGGAAAGGGGTTTTTGTAAAGATACTTTCAAACAGAAGGGGGATGGGAAGCTAGAGACTGAAGGAAGCCGTGTCAGAGAAGTATGTGAGAGATGGTGCCTGGGGGTACCTGGGCTCAGGAAGATAGGAAAGCTGAATTTAAGACCCTGTTTTGTCATTATTTTACTGTGAGATTAAGTTACTTTCCACCCCAACTCAGTCCCCTTGGTTTCAGTGCCTTTCTGTGCAAAATTAGGCTGCATGAACCAAAGACTAGAATTTGGGTCTTCTTTCTCCTTTTTTTCTTCATTTTCTCTCTCTGTGTCTCTCTGTCTCTGTCTCTATCTCTCTGTCTCTGTCTCTGTCTCTCTGTCTCTCTCTGTCTCTCTCTCTCTGTCTCTCTCTGTCTCTGTCTCTGTCTCTCTCTCTCTCTCTCTCTGTAGCCTAAAAAGAAAGAAGAAAAGGAAGGAGGAAAAGCAAGTCATCAAAATGTTTTTGAAATGCACCAAAGAGAACAAGAGAACAGAAGGAATGCCAAAAGGAATAACAGAAAATCAAAGTAGTTTTGAAAGTAACACGTTGATTTGTCATGGGCTTAAAAAGAAAAGGAAACTGCTTTTAACAGATCCACAGTTTCATGTTCAGCCCTTTCTTTCTGTTCTACTATGTATTTGGAAGTGGTCATTTGAATTGGTGTTTAAATTCAGAATAAACAAATCTAGGGAGAGAAAAGAAGCCTAGCATCCATCTCTGCTCATCCTGAGGAAAGCAATATCCCTGCTATCTGGAGTAGCATGTTTTGGCTGCCATATTTTACAAAGGATATTGATGAACTAGAATGAAATTAGAAGAGAGCAATCAGGCTGACAAAGAGACTGGAGACTATGCTATACAACAATCATGAAGGAGTCAATCCAATCTAATTCAAACAACTTTTATTAAGTGCTTTCTAGATTTATACCACTGTCCAAGGTACTGAGGATTTTTTAAAAATGCGCAAAAAACACACAAAAGAACACAAAAACACAAAACCCCAAACCACCACCACCACCACCACCAATAACAACAACCAAAAAAACCCTCCTATTTTTTTGGAAGTTTAAATTATTTAGCTTAAAGAAGCAAAGGCTTAAGAAATAATCAGTTTGAAGATAGCTCAATACACCAACTGCTCTAGTGGCTCCATAATATTACTGATTTGAGATTATCTGTCTGTCTGTCTATCTATCTATCTATCTATCTATCTATCTATCTATCTATCTATCTACCTACCTATCTCTCTCTCTCTCTCTCTCTCTCTCTTGATCTATATCTATCTGTCTGTGTGTCTGTCTGCTTTCCTGTCTATCTATGTATCCTTCCAATATGCTGTGTGGGCTTCCCTCAAGTTCTCTGACCAGGGAAAGCATACCAATAAGGCCCAAATCCTGCCTGCCAGCTTTTCTTCACTCTCATTACAGGCAACCTTCCCATCTCTTTATTGGTTCCAACATCTCTTTAATGACATCCTGCTTGTCCTGTGGAAGTCCTTGTTTGTATTATATTCTAGCCTATTCACCACCATCTTGCATCTCCCTATTGTCCTTTGAATGATCATCAACCAATTTTTTGGAGATCATAGTTTCCGTCACTTATACACCTATAATGTCATCAGAAGAATCTCACTGGTTTAAAATTTTTTTTAAAAAAAAAGATGCTTCAGAGATAAACTTGGGATCCTTAAAAAAATCTTGCAATTGCCAAAGGCAATCAATTCCACTTTCCTCTTCCTGTTCAGTTCTTGTCCATTCGCAGTCTCTGTTCCAGCAAGTAAAGAGAGAGCTGGCCATTAAGACTCAGTTTTGTCCCATGTCTGACACAAAAGTTGTGTGAGTCTGGGCAAATCACTTCTTTTTTTTCCTGCATAAGTAATAACTTCATTGTAACTTGATGTGCTGAAATGCAAAAACATTTTTAGCAACAAGATACAAAAAGTACCTGAACATTAATGTCAGCTAGTTAAAAAAGGAGGCTGGTCAATTTGATGCAAGCATTTATAAACATATTATGAATTTTCTAAGTCATATCTACCTCAATACTGTCTTTACATCATTGTAATGATATATTCATTTCCAAAACAGGACTCATTTAAGTTAAGCCTTTCTAAACACTGAATACAGAATTAATTGGCCTGCTATGCATGATGATGAAGTTAAACATCTGAAGAATTCCCACAAATTCCCTTTCAAATGTAAAGTCCTTTTACTGCAAACAGAAAATAAATGATAGTCTAATTCAGTTCAGCAAACACTTATTAAGTGCCTACTATGTGCAAAGCATTGGTTAAATTAGTTTAATCTTGATATTTCCAGGAAGCTCTGTGTGTATGTGTGTGTGTGTGTGTGTGTGTGTGTGTGTGTGTGAATCTCTTAAATTCTAAGTGCTCTAGGCAAGTCTCTAAAACAAAACGTTTCTGAGAAGATGCTCAACAGCCTGAAAGATGATTAAAGATGCTAAAGTGCTTTTGTTTATGTGGGTTATAGCTACCAATATTTATCATATTAGAAATCGAAATGGATAACAGTTTTTGAGGGGAGGCAATCAGGGTTAAGAGACTTGCCCACAGTCACACAGCTAGTAAGTGTTAAGTATCTGAGGTTGTATTTGAACTCAGATCCTTCTGTCTCCAGGGCTGGTGCTCTATCCATTCTGCTACCTAGCTGCCCCCCTAAACATTTAAAAATGTGTGATTATTAATTCATTAAAATAACAATAAATAACATTTTTGTGAAAAAACACCTCTATTTCAAAAACAAAAAACATTAGTTAGAAAAGTTTTAGATATTTTTGAAAATCTTTTTAATTTAGTCTGGATAGGAGACAGCTAGATTCTCATTTGTGTTTCTGTATCCATTCTGTTGCAATATGTTGTTTTTATTGAAGTATGTGAAGAAAATCTGGCCTCACACAGATAAATGTGTATGCTGGATACACTGGATCTGAAGTTGGGAAGATCTGGGTTCAAATTTAACCTCACACATTTACGGCTGTGTGACCTTGGGCAAATCATTTAACCTCTCAGCCTTAGATTCGTTGTCTGTGAAATAGGGACAATAATAGTAACCGCCTCTCAGTATTGTTGCAAGGATAAAGTGATACAATATTCATAAAGCACTTTGCAAACCTTAAAGCTCTATACAAATGCTGGCTATTGTTATGAAAAGGAACATTAAATATTAGAATTATTAAAAAGGAGCCTATTTAAAATAGGCAATTAAAATAAATTTAATATTTATTATGAAAATGGTTTGACCTCTCGGACTCCCTGAAAGTGTTTCAGGAACCATCAGGGACTCACAGACAACATTTTGAGAATTGCTAATCTAGACAAAGAGAAGTCTTTATCTTGCATGGATAGTTAGATCAGACTCTTTAGAGTGCATACCAATCTCATCGAGGAGCCTTTGCAAACTGCTAGGCCTTGGTACAACTAATAGATTGTCCTCAAACAGGTGGGTCAGTCAGACTTTGGCATCGAGGAGGAATCCCTCTTCAACTTAGACACTTGTGCCAGATTTCCTCCAGTAAAATGGTGAACTCCACTGATGATCTCCATTGTTACCTCTTTTGAGGAATCTTGTATAACGTTGATGTATGCATGGGAAATGCCTTATGGGAGGAAAGCCTTTAATATTCCTTTTTGTTCTACCAAATCAAATACTTTTTTACAGTTAACAAACACATTAGATTCTTCTCTTCTCTAAGTCTTTTGGCCAATTGTATAATGGTAAATATGGAATCAACTGGGGACTATCTTTATAGAAGCCTGCCTGTTCTCTTTGCATACCCTCATAAAGGATGCTCTGGACAATTTGTCGTTCATAACTTCCTTTTTCATAAAACCAGAATGATTCAGTACATTAAGAAATTAATCCACTTATGGAATATCTGAGCTTGGAAAGACCTTAGAGATCATCTTAATTTGCCTCTTAATCTCTATAACTTTCTTCTTCAGATTAGGTCCTGATACCCAACTATTTCTGAAAATTAAATACCTGCCTCAGAAGATAAAGGATTTGGGCAGTGGGGGGGGGGGAAGAGAGAGGCAAGGGGAAGGGAGAGCTAAAGAGTCTGATGATCTGAAGATCATTCCCAAAGAGGAATTCCCAGGACATTTCTCAGAAATGGGGGCATTGTTGGGAATAAGGATTGTCTTCCAAGCTAAGAAGCTACTGTGCTGGTGTGGGAAGCCCATTGGACTTGGAATTGGAAAAGTGTGATTTGAGGGCCAGGTATGTTGCTAACTTGATATGTGACTTTGGGCTTTTTCCCAGTAAACCACCATGGTATGACATGCCACCCACATCCTTCCCCATTCAGGGTACTCCTAACCAGGAGACAAATTCTGTCTTCAAAGAACTAGTTCTCAATCAGTTGTAAAATAAGCAGGGTTAGACTCAATGATCTCTGAGGGCCTTCTAGCTCCCTTCTAATTCTGACCTTCCATGTTCTCAAGTCCCTTTCACATTCTAATGTTCTATGACTCTAACTCTATAATTCAACTCTGAATAAAAATAGCAGCACATATTTGTAGGGGTTTAACATTTATAAAGTGCTTTGTTCTGAAAGAGGTAAAGTTTGTCCATATGAGTAAGTTCTATGTGTGAAATAGTCTCATAATCTAATAGTCATAGGATCATTGTCTGCTCTAACTCTGCCTTCCCAATTAAGCAACAGACCAAGAGAGGAGAAATGATTTGTCCAAGGCCACAGGGAATGTTGATGATAGTGAAGGAACTGGAATTCATGTCTTCAGATTCCTCTTCTTGGGATGTGTTTTTTTCTTGTTTTGCAGTGAGTGAAAGAGGAAGAATGGTGGTGGTGGCATAAGCTTTTGACTTTCCCTACACATATGTCAAACCAATTAAGAACTGGTTCTTTGAGGTCAGAGTTGTTTCCTTGTTAAGGGTGTCCTAATTGTGAACAATGTGCGGAGGCTAATTAGTCCAATGGATACAGGACTGACCCTCAAGCCAGGAGGACCTGAGTTCAAATTTGACCAGAGATACTAGCTGTGTGACCCTGGGCAACTCACCTATACCCAACTGCCTCCAGAAAACCAAAACCAAAACAAACTAAATTGTAAGAAATGTGTTTGAAGTGCCTCTCCCTTTGTGTTACAGTGGAAAGAACATGAGATTAGGAATCAGAGGTCTCTAGTTCAAATCCTTCCTCTTTTATTTACTACCTCCATGATCTGGAACAAGTCACTTCATTTTGGGGGGCCTTGGTGTTCTCATCTGAAAATTAGGGTGTGGCCTTTAAGATCTCTTCTCGAATTAAATATATAATTCTATGATCTTTTGCAGAGTCTGAGCAGAATTCTGGAGGCCTGCCATAAGAGACTTCAAAATGGGTCAGCTCAGGTTAGAAATGATGGGAAATTATGTCGACAATAAATCAGTTTTTATAAATGTTCTTACTGCTCCCCCTTTTATGTACAGTTCCTCCTCCTGCTGTGAAATCTGGTCTTCCTCTTTGTGTTCCATGCCTGAGTTATTATTCCTTTGATTATTCCAGGGAAATGGGGAATTTTTCAGACTCTCACTATCTGGTTCTCTTGGACTCTTTCTCCAGCCCTTCCCAGCTATCATAACTGATGCTCCATGTTCTCATGTAGTAGCAGTATGGGCCTGATGGCTGGGCTGATATTTGAGGGAAGAAGGATTCACCAGCAGATTGGCTGAAGGGTGACGAATTTTTCAATTGTAGGAACACTCTGAGTCCATGAGCTAAGCAACAGGGGGAAATGGGGAGCAGTGGGGATGTCATAGTAAGCATTAGTGGGAGGAATATCACATCAGAGAAATTAAAGATTAGTAAAGAAATGAAGGAAAGAACATCGATCTCTTGGGATGCTAACTTGTTCAGTCAGCTCCTCTGTACTACTTGCCGCAAGTACACCATATTTATTCCTTTTGGACATGTTCCTGGTTCCCACAAAGCCTTCTTTCTCATACACGCAGAGAACTTAGTGTTCAACTGTTTTTTCATTTGTGTTCAATCCCATTTGAAATTTTCTTGGCAAAGATACTGGAGTGGTTCAGCATTTCCTTCTCCAACTCATTTTACAGATGAGGAAACTGAAGTAAACAGGGTTGAATGACTTGCCTAGGGTCACACAGCTAAGAAATGTCTGAGACCAGATTTGAACTCAGAAAGATGAGTCTTTCTGACTCCAGGCCCAGCTTCCTGGCTCCAGGACTCTACTGACTGCATTATGTAGCTGCCCAAATGCAGATACACTCACAAGCTTATTCTACTTAATCAGACACTCTTGCTATCCCAACCCTCCCTAAGCTAATTCCTGCTCTCTGACTGAGTCATCTCCGTGGTTCTCCTTTCTCTTTTGCAGTCTGTTTTACGTCTAATTCTATGATTCTATCATCCCCTGTGAAACACTATCTGCTATATTATTGTTTAGATTTTGGTGATTTAGAAGAAGCATAAATAGTGATTGTTTTCTGTTCTGGACAGAAACTTTGAAGATCTTCGCCTTCTAAACTGATATTTTTGTGATGGTAAATTAGGCCATCTTTCGTCTCAATCCTTACCTAGTCCTTAGTCATTCAGTGGGCATTGCCTCAAACCAACTGAGGTCTGGGAAAGTCCTTCATTTGGAAAGGCCAAGGCCACCCACTGCATCCTAGGCTATGGCCAGTCATCTTGACTTTTGTCTAGCCAGCGGACTTTGATGACTCTGAAGGAGATTTTGTGCAGCCCTGACTCACTCAGTGACATCATTGGTCTTCCTGGGAACAAAGGATGAACAGCAACAACATGCCCCTTCTCAGCTCTCCGATGAAAGGAATTTTCTAACCTATAGGCAGTCACCTATAGGTGCCCATAAGCAACTCCTAGGACCCCAAGCTTGTGCTCTGGGCCAAGGCCAGCTTGAAACTTGTTTCTAATTGGTATCTAACATGATGTGGAGAGGCAGCGTGGTGCATCGCCAGGACTCAGAGCCTGAAGATCTGGCTTGGAGTCTTGGCTCCTCCTCTAGGAACCTCATTTCTCCTTTTAAAAAAAATGTGATAATACCAACTTCACAGAATAGTGGGGGGGGGACATAAATGTGAGATTTTATCATTTGAGCCATAAGTAAGAAACCCCATCAGTCTTCTCCAATGGGCTGTCATCAATGCCTAAAAGCACTTAGAGTGCCATTGCTTTGAATTCAGCTTTGCTCTATTCAAACTTCCTCTGTCTCTGTCTCTGTCTCTCTCCCCCATCCTCTATGTCTTTCTCTCTTCTCTCTCCCTTCCTCCTTTCTCTCTCTTCCCTCCTCTTCCTCCTCGTCTTCTTCCTCCTCCTCCTCGGGACTCTGTTCTAAAATCCCTTTATATGCTAAAAAATCTAATGTCTATGACTTAATGAACTGTGTTCTAAATGTACTCTATCTTTGACTTTCATTTTATAATCTAACATTCTATGAATCAAGATTCCTTCTTGCTTTGACATTTTAAGTTCTATGTTTCCAAAAGTCTGTTCTTTAAGCTCAAATATTTCATAATTCTAAGTCTACAAATGAAAGTCTCTGTGCTTGTGAAGGGGGATGCCAGATGGGGAAGATATTTGGGGAAGGATGAAAAGACCTTCAAAAAGGGACCCTATGGGTCCTATGGGATGCTTTCACTGGCTATATGCTTTATGAACGTGCACCAAACATTTACTCAACCTTTAATAACACTGATAACACTGAAACCAACAGCAGTGACCCAGGATTAAAACAAACCCTTCTCTAGTCTGATCATCTACTAAAGTCTTTTGAAAACTACAGATTGAGGGGTAACTAGGTGGCACAGTGGCTAGAGTGCCAGACCTGGTGTCAGGAAGATTTGAGTTCAAATCCAGCTCTTATTAGCTGTGTGACCCTGAGCAAGTCACTTAACTCTGTTTGTCTCTGTTTCCTTATCTGTAAAGTAAGCTGAGGAAAAAATTACAAACTACTCCCGTATCTTTGCCAAGAAAAATCTCAAATAGGGTCATGAAGACTCAGATATGACCAAAATGATTCAATAAGTCCCAAAGAAAAATGACAAATGCCAGAGAGGCTGTGGGAAAATAGGAACTTTTTAATGCATTGTTGGTGGAGCTGTGAATTAGTCCAGCCATTCTGGAAAGCAGTTTGGAACTATGTCCCACTCCTTACCTCCTAAGCTATTACATGGAGCATGCCCTATGACCCAGTAACACTACTGCTAAATCTATACTCCAAAGAGAACAGGGAAAGAGCAAAAGAACCCATAGGAACAAAAATATTTATAGCAGCTCTAATTGTGATGGCGGAGAATGGGACACTGATGGTATACCCATATGCCCATCATTTGGGGGAACAGATGAAAAAATTAAAGTATATACATGTGATGAAATGTTATTGTGTCATTAAAAAATGAAGGGGATGGTTTTTTACGAGAAATCTGGGAAGACTTGTATGAACTGATGAAGTAAGCAGAATCGCCAGAACAATTTGTACTCTAACAAAAATAATGCAAAGACAAACACTTGGAAAGATTTCCTCTTCCGGGACCAAGTTTGGTCACTATAATTGTACTGTATTCAGTTTCATTTTCTTAGACAATTATTAAGTCTGGAAGAAATCTTAGAGATCATTTAATCCAATGGGGATTATATGTTAACACTGAGTCCATAGACTCCTGCTGAATTTGTGGATAGATTTCAGGGGGCTCCATGGATTTGGAGGGGGAAAAAATTACATTTTTATTTTGATAGAAATTGTTTCTTCTATGATTCTATGTCTTTTATGCACTTAAAAACATTATTCTGGGGTGGCTAGGTGGTGCAGTGAATAAAGCACTGGCCCTGGAGTCAGGAGGACCTGAGTTCTAATCTGACCTCAGACACTTAACACTAACCATGTGACCTTGATCAAGTCACTTAACCCCAATTGCCCTGCCTTCCCCCTTCCAAAAATAAAACAAACAAACAAACAAAAACAAAAAAACCCCATTATTCTGAGAAGAGGTTCATAGGCTTTGCTAGCCAGTGGGGTCCATGACACAATAAAAGGTTAAGAACCCCTGATCAGCCCATTTCCCTCATTTTAGAGAGGAGAAAACTGAAGTGACTTGTTCTAGGTAACACAACCAGCTAAAAGGCAAAATTAGGATTAGCACTAAGTCCTTAGACTCCCTGTCCAGTGCTCTTTCTACATACTATGCTGGCCCCTTATTGATGACTTTGGCACTCTAGATGTAAAAAAATTAGGTCAAGAAATGGGCACCAAAGGTCAACCCCACATTTAGTTTTGTTATTGGCCTGAGATAGCAATTCATACTGCCTGCTTTTCAAATGGCAGGTTAGCCTCTATATGATATAGGGACTGGGGGCTGGCTGGAATTCTGGAAGATTCTGAAGCCCTGGAAATTCCCTGTATTCCTAATACAGATTCTGGGAAGCTGGGGGAGGCGTGGATCCAGCTGGCCTCCTGCTCACACACTTCTATATCATTCAAAAAATTCCTAGAGGGTCATAGCCCTCAACTACAAGGAGAAAGGGTTTTGATGTTGAAAATATCCTTAATGGAAAACTGTCAGTTCCAGGATGAAGCAGAAATCTGGGAAGGTTAAGGTTTAGAAGGAGGAAGATACTGTCAGAAAGGAAAAAAGCCAAGCTCTGTACTTTCAATCAATCACTAATTGCTTATTAAGCACTTAGTGTATGTCAGGCACTGTACTAAGCACTGGGGACATGAAGAAAGGTACTATGAGTCCTTGCCTTCAGAGAGCTTGTATTCTAAGTTAAGAAATAATATGTAAGGAGGAGGGGGGCAGAGCCAAGATGGCAGCATAGAAGCAGCATAGCACCGCAGCTCCCACACAAACACGCTAAAAAGTCATAAAATGGGACTCTAAAACAGATTTTCAAGCTCTAAAACTCTCCAAAAGACAGAAAACACATCTGTTGCTACAGGCAGCTCAACGTGTGGGACTCTTCGCAGCAGTCTGCGAGCTGCGGCTGAAACCCAGGCCAGGTCAGCCCCTGGGGCATCAGGCAGAGCCCAGTCTATAGGACAGCAGATCGCCTGCACTGGAGGCACAGTTACCACATTTATCAGGCCAGAAGAAAAAAAGGCTAAGAGAAAGGTCAGTGGATTTTGCTAAATTTGGGGAAGAGCAGGCCTGGCAAAACTGCTCCCAGGGCAAGGAAGCAGC
>CM053601.1:140599515-140699889 GCA_028646575.1 Pseudocheirus occidentalis
TTATCCCCTTTCCCCCTTCTCCCCTGTAGGCCAAGATACCCAATTTAGGGTGTGTCATTCCTTCCCTAAGCCAAATTCAGTGCAAGTGAGGTTAACCCATTCCCTTTTGCCTTCCTGTTCTTCCCAGAAACTTTTTCCAACTAGGAAACAGTTGGTTTCTATGCCAGAGCAGTATGACAGCAAATGACAACTGAATCTTAGACTACTGCAATCTCTGAAGATTTAAAATTGTAGGTCACCCAGAGGCCGATGAGGAGATGCATATCGAGTGTGAGTTGTCACTGGTTACCAGTGACTTGTGCACTAGAAAGAATTTTAAAGATAATATAAAAAAACTATAAAGCCAGAAATGGAGATGGCTTTATCATGGAGCAAGATCTAAGATTAACTGGTGGGCAGCATGTATGTTCCATTGCTACTATGTAATGACATGAGACCTAGAGGAATGTTCCCTTCACATTAGGTGGATCCCTTTGGTGGATTCACATGAGGGCGTGAATAAGAGTGTGGATAACTGGCAGTCTGTACCAGCAAAGGGAATGTCTGTGCTAGGGAGATCACATATCTAGCAAGAGATCAGTTAATATTGTGATAGTGTGGGCAACTTTGTGGAGGAACTTGTCATTCTTGATTTGGACTCATCTCCCTTAGTTACTGAATGAATAAGTTACCTGCTTATCAGCCATTGGTCACCATGGCAAATAGAATAATCTAAAGTATTTTTTTTTCAGCCGTTGGAAGGGCTGGCAAGAAAGCAGCTTTGGTCTCAACTTTATTTCCATTGTCTTGTAACACATCAGTGGTCTCAAAGTTAACTCCCATAGTCACAATCATTTTGTCCTGAGATTAAAAAGTAGCCTTTTGGACTAAATCTTGAAATAAAATGCTAATCTTACACAAATGTTTTATATTTTTAAAGTAATGAGGGACAAATGTTAGAAATTAGTGGCTTTAATTAAGATTGTTAGAATTTTTCCTTTAAGTTTTAAAATCTAAGCATTTTTGAAGTTTAGCTCTTTCTAATCATTCATAGCAGTGTACGGAACACAAGTGTTTGTAATTTATGTGAACTACCCAACTAGTATATTTTGTGTACCAATATCAGTGTAAATAGATAAAATTTCCACATGCTTATATAACTGCATATAATTACATATCATAAACAATGGTCAGCATTATGTGTGGTCCAGTAGAAAGAACAGTAAAGGAGGAATGAGGACCGGTGTTTGGGTTCTGACTCTGCTATGACTTGGTTGTGTGACCATGGGAAGCTTACCCCCTCAGCTGTCTCAGTCTCAGCTTCCTTGTCTGTATAATGAGCAAATTGGACTAGCAAACCAGAGCTTTTTAAACTGGAGAGTCTGTGAACTTGAAAAAAATAATATTTTGATAACTTATTACAGTTGTTTTCCTTTGTAATCCTATGTGTTTTATTTTATGCATTTTAAAATGTTACTTTTAGATATGACTGCCAAAGGGGTGTACATAATGCAAGAAGTAATTTAAAACACATTGGCTAGATATTCTCTAGGCATCCTGTTAAAAAGATGACCCTATTAAATTAGTCCTGTAAAATGTGCTTACCTTAGAATTTAGTTTTATAGAGCACCATTTTATAGTGTCTAGAAAGTTTTCCTTAATATTGTGTCTGTTGCTCGTGGAGTGACAGTAGAGATAAATAGAATATTAATTAGAATATGCAGTTAGATAATAATTATTTTAATTTATAGGCTTTACCACCAGCACCTGTTCAGAATCATACAAATAAGCATCAGGTATTCAATGCATCTCTTCAAGACCATATTTATCCGAGCTGTTTTGGGAGTACTCCCGACTGGAATAGTTCTAAATTCATAAGTCTTTGGGAATCAGAAGTGATGAATGATAAGAACTGGAATCCTGCCACTTTTTTGCCAGACACAATTTCTGGTAAGGTTTGTTCTTTGTTGAATTTCTTAAAACTTTAAACTGAGTGAATGAGTGCATTAATTTAGAATGTATTGATTTACTTTTACAACTAAAATCTTGTAACATTCAAGATTTGAGCTCTGCAATATATTATGCTACTAATATAAATGAGAATATTACTTGTTGATGTTACAGGTAGACTTGAAACGTTGGTTATTAATGAAAGGCTGTCAGGCTTAGGATAAATATACTGCCAATCCTTGTGTAAACTAATTTTTTGACCATTGCATTGGTCATAATAATTTTCTGTCTCATATGACAGGTTGATCCTGTCTAAATCTAAAGAGTCCCGTTTGTTATGTTGAAAGCCTGATTTATAACATGGCCAGTAGGAATGATACAAAACGTGCTAGCATGAATTGCTTATAATAACTACTTGATCTGTCATCTTTCCTTGGTGTTGTACATACATCCTTAGGACAGGATGTGTTACCTGTTTACATTTCAATCCATTAAGATCTTTATCTTTTAGGCCTGTATATATTCAAAACAAACATTAGTTAGGATCCTTGATCAAGTCTTCTACTTTGTCAGTTTCTTTGTTATATCTCTAATTCCCTCCTGTTTCCCTTAATCTTCAAAATTAGCTGACCTTTCTATTCTGTTCCTTCTAATAGTTGTAATCAGTAAAGCTATACTTATTTTGAATTTCCTGGAAAGAACAAATAGATCAAAATAGTATGCTTAGTAAATCCCTTTATTGGAAGAAGTTTAAATTTTGAATCTACTGCCTGTCATTGGACATTTTTTGATTTTAGCTTGTTATCAGTAATTTTGTTATGCTTAGGTAATTTGTTTACTCAGTCTAAATATAATTATATCCATAGTACAGTAAAACAGTAGCTAACCTGAATGTGCTAACTTCCACTTTTAATTAATGTTCCCTTTACTATTACCAAGATAAATTTTTTTGTGCCTACATACATCTATGAAAACTGACTGCTTATTGGCCTTCTCAGCTGTTTGTGGTCCCAAACCTTGGGCATTCTGTCAGTGTGGTGACATAAGGACTTAACCCTGCCACTTACTTCTCTTTCCTGCATCTCAGATGTTTTGAACTATGAACAAACCTTGTACATTTCTCCATTGACTTTTTTAATCATAAAACTCTTAATTTTTTTTACCTCTCATTTAAAGGTAGTGACATATTAGGGCCAACACTCTCAGAAATAAGGCCTGAAGCACTTCCTACCACATCTGGCAATGAAACAACTACAGTTACTGATAGTAAAGAGAAAAAAAATGCTGCAAAAAAGAAATGTCTTTACAATTTCCAAGATGCTTTTATGGAAGCTAATAAAGTTGTTATGGCAACATCTTCAGCTACTTCCTCTGTCTCATGTACTGCCACCACAGTGCAGTCCAGCAGCAACCAATTTAAAGTGTCCTCCAAGAGACCTTCATCAATAGGTAAGAGTACATGTCTTCCTAAACTATTAATAATTGGTTTTGGTTTAGACACACCAAAGTTTTAAACCCACTTGATGTCACTCAGCTTGCTGATCAGTCACAGCCTTGAGTTAATAGAGTTCTTTCCACAATGTTGGATTCCTCTTTAACTTTAAGTCTGTCCCTTTAATATCTCTTGTCTTATGATATATAGGAATTAAACCTATTCTCTAGTATTTAAAATGAATTGCTTACAGTGTACATTTGCAGAATTGTAGTATTCTTACTGTTGACATAATCTTTAGGCACCTGTCACAGATCTTTTGAGCTCTTTTGAAATTAAGGAGAAATACCAAATTTTTACCAAAGAAGCCTAAGTCGGATTGGTGTTTAGCTAGTATGGTAGCATAAGTGCGAACAATTGTATTATCTGTAGTTTGAGTCACTAATGGATAAAAAGTCAATATAACATTAAAGAAAATATGTTGAATGTTAAAATGTGCCTGGTTAAGAAACTGTGACTTAAAAAGAACTGCTTTGATCTCTTTACATTTTAGGTGAAGTGTTTCACAATATCAATAAAGAGGATCATAGACATTCTGCGCCAGTTGCACCAAGAAATAGCCCTACTGGTTTAGCATCTCTTCCTTCTCTTTCTCCTGCTGCACTTTCACCAGCCTCCACACCCCATCTTGCAAATCTCACAGCCCCATCCTTTCCCAAAACTGCTGCCACAGCTCCTGGATTTGTGGATCCACATTCAGGGCTTTGTCCCACCACCTTAGCACCGCCTACATCTACTACAGATAGCTCAGTTAGTGCTCCACCAAGCATATGCAGGTGAGTCCTCACACTTGAATTTTGTAAATCAACAGTTATGAATGCTGCTTTTTTTTTTCTTTTTGGAGGGGGAAAGGTAGGGCAGTTGGGGTTAAGTGACTTGCCCAAGGTCACATGACTAATTGTTGTATTAAGTTTCTGAGGTCAGATTTGAACTTAGCTCCTCCTAATTCCAGGGCCGGTACTGTATTCACTGCACCACCTAGCCATTCCTTGCTTTTTTTTTTAATTGAGTTCTGACTCATTAACTTTTGCTATATAGAAGAATTGACTTCTATCCTCACTGAACAATTTAAAACCAAAGAGTTAGAAAGAAATATTTGTTGTAGAATACTTTGACATGGTAATCTACTTAGTTTTCATGGTTGTGATGACAGGAGCCACACAATTACAGTATAAGATTATACTAACCAGTGTACCTCAGAGGACTGCTAGTCCAATTCTCTGAATGGGACTAGTTACAATTCCAGGTTTACGTAGCCATTTAAAGATTGCCTCATCTTCTGGATTTTCTGTCCTTATTTTTTTTTCAATGTTCACTATTGCTAGTGGAAGCACTGTAGTAAGAAATGTGGGTGCTTTTGCTTTTAATGTGGGTATTAACATCATGTTATAGCAGAGTTTTCTACGTAAATGTGAGGTGCTGATTTGTATGTATCTGGTGTATTAATGGGAAATGGTGTTTCTTTTTTAAACTGTACAGTGACCCTGATTGTGAAGGGCATCGCTGTGAAAACAGCAGTGCATATGACCATCAGCAATATGATGGAGAAGAAAGCCAGGATGAAGATAGCTGTTCTGAGCACAGCTCTAGTACCTCAACATCTACAAACCAGAAAGAAGGAAAATACTGTGACTGTTGTTACTGTGAGTTCTTCGGGCATGGCGGGGTAAGTTCCTTTTATTTCTTGGTATTCTAAAACTGATTTTTCTAAACATATTACATTGTATTTTAATTATGAAATATGTAGGTTTTATTGCTAATAAACCTCAAATACCATAAACTAAGTTAAGGACATATTTTGTTATATTGTACTCTGTTTGCAGTGCAATTAAAAAGGTATTATCTGGGTGTTCACATCCATACCTTTGTAAACTTAGAAGTTGTATCTAATGTTTTCATTAAATTTCCTTAGCCACCAGCTGCACCAACAAGTAGAAATTATGCAGAAATGAGAGAGAAACTCCGTTTACGCTTAACCAAGAGGAAAGAAGAGCAACCAAAAAAGACTGATCAAATCTCTGAAAGGGAGAGTGTCGTTGACCATCGAAAAGTAGAAGACTTGTTACAGTTTATAAACAGTTCAGAGACCAAACCAGTGAGCAGTACTCGGGCTGCCAAACGAGCAAGACATAAGCAAAGAAAGGTAAAAAACAAGAAAAGTTACTTGACAAGCCCAAATTTCTTTTCTCTAAAGGAACTCTACATGTGTGGGAAAATGGCACATAAAAAACTTGCTAATTTTGCAGTAACATAATATTTCTTATGAAAATACCCTTTGTTCACTAGGATTTTAAAAATGCAAGTTGATTACAACTTGTACATGTCAGTTTTATTGAAAACATCTTGAATGTTAATTGCTACTGCTCACTTGAAAGATGATTCACTTTCAGTGTTGAAGGAGAGTATATTTTGTGAGTTTAAAAAAACATCAAACAGGGTGGTTAGGTGACTCAGTGAATAGAGCACTGGGCCCTGGAATCAGGAAGACCTGAGTTCAAATTCGGCCTTGGACTTTTAACACTTACTAGCTGTGTGACCTTGGGCAAGTCACTTAATCCCAATTGCCCTGCTCTCCTCCCTCCAAAAAGCAAAAAAGCAACCCACCATACATTTGAGCTTGAAATCATACTTCTCTCTTGTCAAGAAAAGATAAACATATTTTCATGCAGGGACAGGTCTTTAGAAATGGAGTTTTCAGTGTATTTGGTTACTTCTCCAAGGGTCTAAATGAATAAAAAGAAATGTTTTGGTTAGCAGGAGAAAGCCTTTTGCTGCAGGAAGAGGCAAAGAAATACAGAGATGTAGAGGAAGGAGGACTCAAGAATAAAAAAGGCAGCTGCTTGGAGACCAGTCTTTTTTTTTCTAAGTGATCATTGTTCAAAGAGTGTGAGAGATGTAGACCTTTGTAATAGGTTGTAGTTGTTCTCCTCATCTCCTCTCTCTAGTATACTACCATTACTGTTGTTTTTTATTTGTGGAGTGAGAGCAGTGTCGAGCAGCCAGGTGGGTGCTAATTCTTGGCAACCGTTACACCCTTCGTAAGTCAGGTATCCCTTACACATTGTAGAAGGACTTCAGGCCTCTCCTCAGTAATGGTCCTGTGTACTCTTGTTCAGTTAACTTTAACAAAAGCAAATATAATGTGAAACAAGATATCAATCACCTTAGATAATGGGAGAATGTTATAGAAACAAACAAGCTTTGACTAATTGAGTGCCTTTTAACAATTGAGCACTTTGGTTATAAGCAGCTCTAAAAAACCAGATTCCATTAGGATGTAGAATTCAGAGCCAGTGTCATATACTTAGATGACCCAGGGCAAGTCACATAATCTCTCTTTGCCTGAGTTTCCTTGGCTGTAAAATGAGGATCATAATAATACCTACTTCCAAGGGTTTTTAGGAAGATCAAATGAAGTAATATTTGTAAAGTGCCTGGCACATAGTAGGTGCTATATAAATGTTTATTCCTTTCCCATATGACCATAAGATGCTCTCTGAAAATCATCCAGCTTATATATTTTTATCATGATCCTTTCCACAAGGATTCTGTTTCAGAATTTTCTTGCTTATGGATTGATTCATAAGAACAAATGTTAAATTGTTTATCCTTTCCTGAAAAAGGATAGTAAATTATTTCGATTTCTTGAACTTTTTCTCCCCATGTGATTAAGTTTAAAATAAAGTAAAATAGCTAAGTTCAGTGGTTTAGTTGTACTAAGAAGAACCTGACCTGAAAACATTTGCCAGAGGGTATGGTAGGGTCAATCCCAGAGACCTCTCATAGAACAGAAGCTTTGAGTACTGGGAGTGAAACATCAGAACACTTCCTAAGGAAGCAAGTGAGGGTTTCCCAGCTGCATTTTCCAACTGTGGGGTCCTGCTGTAGATACTATCAACTGTTGTACACCACTGTCACTTTACCAGTTAAAAAAAAACTAGGGGGGAACTTGCCAACTAGATTACATTAGATATTCCTTCTAACTCTAAGACTTTATCACTCTGGTAAATTCTTACGGTTCTGTTGCCAATTGGTTGAAGGCCTATGTAAACTTAGTTTCTATCTTTACAATTCTTCTGGTCCCAGAAATTAGTCTACTTTTTAAAATCTATGCCTTTTCTCCAGTGACAAAACTTTTAATGACTTTTATTCATTTCCTTGACAGATGGAATTTTTTTTACTTAGAGTTTCTGGAATTTGTGTCCCTTTTTCAAGCAGGAAATAAAAATTAATTCCCTACCCTGCTAGGTACGAGAAATGTTCAGGAATCATTTTTCCATTAATGCTGACTTTTTAAAGGCACTATTCTACCACATAAAGGCTTTCTATATGTCCTCCCTGAGACGAGAGGAGTTATTATTGAGTTGTAATTCAGTATTATATCCGTATTTCTTCTATGTCAGACTTACATATATTCATGCATCAGCATCTGAACTGCATCTGCTCTAGAAATCAATGCTTACCGAGTGATATAACATATGCAGTTGAGTACTATTTGAGTACTGCACTATAAAATCTAGTATTCAAGTTGCAGAAACAGATAGTTGACTTGATTTTCTTTGTGCACATAGAGAGCACAGTGTAAGATTGCAAATGAGAAATATACAGTAATTTTATGGATATCATATATAAACAGCAGACTACCTTTTTTGTGTGCTTGGCATTAGCAGACACATAATAGGAACTCTCGTTTAACGCAGTGTTCGATATTTTACTCCTTATTCAATAGTATGAAATAATTTTGGGTGGGCATATTTTAAATATTTAGCACTACATAACTTTTTAATGGATATGAATAATATACAGTATGAATAATTTTCCTTAACATATACATATCATATGTCATCCTGACTTCCTGTTCATCTTAATTTAGAGTACTTACTGTCAACTTTTAAATCACTTTTTTAATAGCTAGAAGAGAAAGCTCGTCTTGAAGCAGAAGCCAGGGAGAAAGAACATCACCAGCTCCTTGAGGAACAAAGGCGGCGGGAGGAAGAGGAAGAAGAAAGACTCAAAGAGGAATTCCAGAGGCTCCAAGAGCTCCAACAGCTACGAGCGATAAAGAAAAAGAAAAAAGATAGAACAAATAAAGACTGTCCAAAGTTGGACATGCTTGCTCGGAATTTCCAGTCAGCAAAAGAGTCAGTACCAACCTCTGAAGAGATACGGAATGGCACACTTGAGCAGTCTGAGAAAACAGAAACCTCTTCGAGTTCGCCTTCCAGGCATGTTAATCATTTGGAACAGAGGCCAGGGCCTGAAACAGTCTGTGGACTATCAAATCCAGGCAACTCAAGAGACTCCAAACTCCTTTTCCAAAAAGAGCTGGGGGTGAAGCAGCATGAACCGCTTTCTTTTCTCTTTGATATAATGCACCACCACAAAGAGGGGAACAATAAAACAAAGCTCAAGCCTGTCAGTAAGCTGTCCGACTCTCCCAAAGTGCCCGAGAACCAGCCCAGACCCAGGAACCAGACAGAGCCCAAAGTGAAAGCGGTAGAACTCACTTCCTCTGCTGAGCAGAGAAAAGAGGAGAAAAAAGCCAACAGTAACAACAACAACAGAAAGCAGCTGAATCACGTCAGAGAAGAAAAGTCGCTGCCAATCCTAATTGAATCCCCTTCTCCAAGTGAGCAGCCCCCAAACAACAAACTGGTGTTGGCAGATTCCCCACAGCCAAAGGGCAAGAACAAGAAAAATAAGAAGAAAAAAGGAGACAAAGTCAACAATTCAATTGGTAAATATAGCTTAGAGAAAGTTATGTTGAGCTTGGTTAAGTGTGTGAGCGGTCAGAAGATGACAGAGTATCTAGAGTCTTTAGTGGTCAGTGCTTAGCACAGTGACACATAGTAGGTACTTAATAAATGTTGATTGATTGATTAATCTCTGAGAAGCAGTATAATATCCTGGGGAGGAGCCCCAGATTTGGGGTCAGGGTGTAGATTTGATTCCTGGTTGTGCCATTTCATTTTTTATTGTGACCTTGAGCGAGCCATTCTGGAATTCAATATGGTCTTCTATAAAGTGAGGGAGAAGGACCAGATATGCTATTTAGGAACCCTCCTGGCTCTAAATCTATGATCCTATGAAAATCTCACAGAAAGATTTTGCCTTTGTGCACACTGTACCTTGCTCTTCGCATTTTGTAGGGACTTTTCACCTGAATCAGTCAGGGGAATGAGGCCAGTGAGAAGTTTGGTACTAAACATTTTTACTTATTCATAATAGTACATCTGGTTTCAGGAAGAGCCACTGCTGTGATTAAAGTATCTCTTCAAGTTATCTCATTTAGGTAGTAAACATTCCAGTCCCATCTTAATTGAATGTGTCATCCACGTATAAGAATAATAATGCATTTCTATAGTGCTTTAAAATTGACCGACTCCTTTCCTCACAACATCCCTGTGGTAGGGAACTAGTGTGAGCATTGTTATGCCTGTTTTTTAGATGTAGAGAAGATGTGACTTGTCTTTGGATGCAGAGGGGTAGTATAGTAAGGGTCAGAACCAGGTCTCAGTTCCCAAGTTCTGTATACCATGTCATCTATTTAATAGCACCATTGCTAAATGTTCAAGAATTGAGACAAATTCTTCAAGATAAAATGATAGGAGAATGCTTTCAAACGTGAATAAAGTTAGTCAAGTGGATTGGCCTATAAGAGATTGACAAGGAATAAGGTCAGTTTCAATTAAAGAGAATTAAAAATGAACAGTACTTGTCCATTCTAATTGATACAGTCTTAACTTTTGGTAACATTATTCATTCTATATTTTAAAATACCTTATAGAGTTAAGTAATCTTTGAAGTAAATAGTAGACATTAGCAGGATAATTCAGGAAGATAAGAACTAATAAGTCAAAGTTTCAGAGTGATTTGAAATCATCAAATGAATGATTTTTTGATATAGAAGGAAAGATTATTTTAAAGTTACGTGGTTTCCATTCTTTGCATTAGTAATGTTTGTAGTAATTACATGTAGTAATATATGAGGGGAAAAGACCCTAAGCATTAACGATTCTGTGATCACATAATACAATGAGAATTCACTTGGATTTTAGGTTTCCTTGTTCATTTCTTAAGTTTCACTACTCTCTGTGGTGCTCTGTCTTTCTGCCATCATAGGATATCTCATTTCATGATACCCATCTTTTGTGCATCAGTATGTAGATAACACATTGTCAGAAGGCAAAGGAACATAGAGTTTTATTTGTCTGATGGAAACTGAGGCTGAGAGTAGCTAGTCCAAGGTTACACATAAGAAGAGGTCCAATCTTGTTAGGGACTGAGAACCTGAAAGGTAGAATAGCTTTGTTTACCATAGTGAACAAGAGCCCTTAACTTGGAAATGAGCTTTTGGAGTCAAGTCCTGGTGCTCTCACTGATTCTATGACCTTGGTGAAATCACAGCCTGTCTCTGTGTCTCAGTGCCCTTATATGCAAAGTGAGGGAGCTGAACCAGGTTATCTCTGACACCCTTCCAGTTCTTTCATTCTGTGACATGGTAAGGATTCTGATCAATCTGGTGCTTTTTTTTTACTCTGCTAAGCTACTTTGCTGTAGCTAACTCAATAGATAAAACTCTTGCATTGTTAATTGTTACTTTGCCTGGACAGTTAATCCAGTAAGAAGTAGCGCTAAAACAACTATAGTTTTTGAGACCTCTTAGCATAGACTGCAACATCCTCTTCACATTGCACTAATACTTTGGTACATGAAGGTTTCTGAGATTGCATGACAAAAGAAGGGTGCAGGATGATAAGTTTATGACAGGAAGGATAAAATAAGCCAAGAACTGAAGACCTAAGCCAAATAGAGAGATGTATTGTACCTTTCAGGTCTTTTCTGTCTCCAATAAAAATACTAATTAAGTAGGTGAATAGGAAACTTACTGATCTGTGGCAGCAAAAATAGAAGAGGTTAAACCACCTGGAGCTATCTGGAAGAGAAGCAAACAGGTTAAGAAATATGACATGTTTTCCTAATTAATATCTGACAACAAGTGTAAAAGTGCAAAAATTGCAGATAGCTGAAACAGCTAAGAAAAATCAAGAAAGAAATGAAGTATAGAATCCTAGGAATTAGATGAAATGTTTAATTAATTACATTGAATCTAACACAAAGGCAAAGTCATTTTGCTTAGGTATAAAGAGTCATATATATGACTTGATTTGTTCATAAGATGAACGTGTTTGCCAGAGTTATTTATTGGGGGGGGGGGGGGCTTGTTGTTTTTAAGAGAAGTGAAGGTTGAGGAAACAGAAAAATCCAGGGAAAACTTTGTCCTGCTTTTTGATAAGGTGAATGGGAAAATGTTTTGATGGGAGGGGCATGATCCAGTGCAAGGGTAGGGAACCTGTGACCTCGGGGCTACAGGTTCCCTGATTTATAAAATGGTGATATTGAATCACCCTCATCACAGGGTCATTGTGAAGAAAATGTTTTGTAAACCTTAAAACATTATGTAAATATGTTAGTGAAAAACCGTTTTTCCCATATCTTTGACAATTGAAACATTTCAATTTGTCAGCTTAAACTGTAAGCCCTTTGAGAATCTGTCCTCAAAGACTGCCAATTCTGTGCATTGTACACAAAGTCCTTAATAGAGCACAGCTTTATGTTCTATGTAGCATAAGCTCTTAGGGAATTAAATATTGATGGTGTGGTTTCTTGACAGAACTTTACTAACATTTTAGATTTTTAGATGCTTGTTTTCTTCTCCTTTTTTTTTTTCCTGAGGAAATTTCATTCATAATCATAATCTCTAGATTTGTCCCAGGACTGGATTTTTTAAAGTTTATCCATGGTAGACCAGGTAAGTTTAAAACCAGAGCTATTCATTCATGCTCAAGTCTAGCTGGTTTCATATTCAACACTCAGCATACACAAATGTTACAGTAACATCCTAAGATGTCATTATTCTGCATTCAGTTAATTGTTAACAGAATCCTGAGGAAAGAATAAGATGAAAATGGTGTGCCCAAAGCTATTTTGGTCATTTGAACTGAAACTCCTTAAGAGATGCTCTCTTCTGTAATATGTACCTGTACCCACAGACAAAACACTCAGCCCCACCTAAAATTTTATGTTTAAAATGATACTGCATAAATTCTGTGTGTCTTGAAAATTGGCTTATTTGATCATTCCCGTAATTGAATCTTTGCCTCTTTTGGAATCCACAGTTCTGTGTATATAGTAAGCCCTTAATAAGTGTTTGTTCATTTGTTCACTATTTTCCAGTCAAACTGGACTACTTGTTTTTCTGTAATCTTGTCTTACCTTTTCTGCCCCTCTGCTTTCATGCAGACGATCAGAGTCTGTACCTAGAATGTATTCCATGCCTGAAACACATTCCCTCTCTTCTCTCTTTAGTAATATCTTCTTTCCTCCAGTCCTATCTCAGATGCTACCTTCTTGAAATTTTCTCTGATCCTTGTACCATCTCCCTCTGCTTTCCATACTTCTACCCATTCAGTTCAAAGTGAGCTCTTTTTTTGTTCTATTACATTTTACCTTGGATCATAATGATCTGTTTATGTGTTGTATTCCCCACATTATACTTATATCCCTTGAAGGAACCTTGAATATAATATATTTTTACATTCCTCCATTGGAATGCAAGCCCTTTGCAAGTTAGGCTTCTTTTTATGTTTTCTTCATATTCCCAGCACTAGGTACAGTACTTGACACACGATAAATACTTTATAAATTCTTGTCAGTTGACTGAAGGCTGCAGTCCCATCATTTTTCATTCCCAAAGCTAAATGTTGTACCCTGATGGCCTGCAGCTGACAGCATGTGTCTTAAACATTCATCCCAGTACCAGAGTTTAATAACTTGGGCAGTGCTACTAATATTAAGTACTAATGATTCAAATTGACTACTTTTAAGGGTTACAAAACATTTTTCTCACCACTGCTCTTGGAGATAGATAATGCGACTGGTTATCTTCATTTTACAAATGAGGAAATGATTGCTCCAACAGAGGAAATAGCCCGGTGTCGCACAGCTAAAACCAGGGCTTTAGACTCCAGGCTAGAGCGGGCCTAGTTTTAGTTTAACTCATCTTTTGCAGTTATCCCATTATCATTATGATTTTTTTTTCCCTTCAGTAGGTGGGGTTCTTATCTTCTGTGCAAGAATCTTGATTTATTTTATTGCTATATAACATCAGCTAGATAGCAATTTGTCTGTAAGATACATTATTCAGTGGACTATAGTATAAAATAGAACTTAAAGAAAACAGAATTGTTTTTGTTTTTGAGCTATTCCATAAGTGTTTACATGGCAATAAAGAATTAAATCTGAGAGGAGTTGGTCACAGACTGAAATGATACTTCTGATACTTATAAGATGTCTAAGAACCCTAACTTAAATAGGAAGGTATTGCTATGAATACCTGGTTATACATTGAGTTATCTAGTTTCATCTGCGTGTGATTAATATAGAATTATGTTTATTCCATTTTGAAGGAAAATGATAATTTTTCAGTAAAAAGTTGTTTGTTTTACATCTCTTCAGTGGAGTTCAGTATAAAGGAGCTAGATTATGAAAGATTTTGAACACCACAGTGAAGCATTTGGACTTTACTTTGTAGGCAGAGGGAAGCTACTGAAAGTTTTTGTATTAGATAACGAAATTGGCATGTTTGATGTTTTATTTTGTCACAGTTGTCTCATACAAGTGGATTATGGAGGAGGGGACGTTAAGAAAATAGGGGCAAGAAAAACTCATTTAAAAGGTTATTGTTGTAGTGTGGGAATTAGGAGATGAGGATACTGACCTGCATGAAAACCATAGGAATGAAGAAGAAAAAATATAAAAGATTTTTATTATTCTTGATTATTCTTAATAATGGAATATTAGGCTACTATAAATAAGCAAAATATACATTGACTTACATATAACTTATAGCTTTGAACCATCAACCTCACTAAAAGGCAGCATGGTGTACTAAAGAGCCAGCTTGAGAGTACAGAAAACCTGGTTTTAACTCCTACCACTGACATATACTTACTCTGTGACCCTGGACAAGTTACTCAACCTCTTGATGTCTTCAGGCTACTCTTATAAGGATATAGGTTGCAGAGCAAATGTCCATCAGCATTGGCAGACTTTCCCCTAGATAACGATAATTTTCCTATACCAGTGAAGTCCCAGATCTGTTTCTATCTCATCCCTACAAACCTGATTTGCTTTTGATTTTTTTTGTCCCACTACTTTGACTGCCTTGTAGAGATGCATATAGTGATGTATCCAAAAGTAAGAAGAAACAAAGAACATATATTATCCACAAATAGGATGTTGAAGTTGCCAAATAATCCAGAAATGACTATTCTTCTTCACTGCACCTTCTCAGCATTTCCCACGTCAGTCCCCTCCGCTCTATTAATAAATACCACAACCATCTTAGTCCAAAGCATTTATCATTTCTTACTTAAACTGTTTAAATAGTCTTTTGCTTTATTTCCCTGAATCCAGTCTTTCCCTTCTTCAGACCATCTTCCACACAGCTGCCAAATGATTGATTTTTTTAAAAGCATGTGCCTAACTGTCAGTTACCTGCTTGAGATCCCTCCATGATTTTTTATGCCTCTAGGACCAAATGCAAATTCCTCTGGAATTTAAGCACATCATAATCTGACTCCAACCAGTCTTTTCAGGCTAGTTAACATATTACTCTCTTCATCCAAACTGATCTGTTTGTTTTTTCCTGTACAGAACATTCCATCTCCTGCTTCTGTACCCCTTACACAGAATATTTTCCCTCCTTACCTCTTGCACTTAAAACCCCTGATTTCCTTCAAGGATGCTTTAGTGCCACCTCCTTCAGAAGACTTTCCTGATTCCCCAGTTGTTAATACACAACACTTTCCCAACACTGTGTATTTATTTTGCATATATGCATATATGTATTTGTCAATAAATACCCCCTAGTACAAGAATTCTTAACTTTTCATGTGCGTTGGATCCCTCTGGCAGTCTGATAAAACCTGTGGGCTCCTTCTCATTTAATGTTTCTTTTTTTAAATTCGTAATTGAATGATTAGTGAAATAAAGATTAATTTTTTTTTCTAACCAAGTTCATAGACTCCCTAAGGTCTGTCTGCCAACTCTTTGGTGTCCCAGGTTATGCATGCCTGCTTTAGTGGAATCTAAGCTCCTTGAGGACAATTACTATCTCCCTTTGTATCTCTCCCCTGTACCTCACTGAGTTCTACCATATAGTCAGTGTTATATAAATATTTGTCGATTTATTGCTTCTCTTTAGCTTTAATTGAAGTTGCTCCAAGTGTATTGTAGCATGTGAAAAACTTTTAGGATTATAGATTTCAATCTGAAAAACACCTTAGAGATCTTCTAGTCCAAGGCACTCCTGTTGTACATGAGAGAACTGAGAACAGAGGTTATATGTGTGCATAGATAACTGTGTTAACAAAGTAGGATGTGATAAGAACAAAGGAAAAATCCAGGGGAGAAAATACTCTAAGCCAGTGGTTCTCAACCTTCCTAATGCTGTGACCCTTTAATATGTGTATGTGGGTGGACCCACCTGGAGACGGATAGAGGAACATTGTCTCAGTTCCTAAGACCTTTGGAAATGTGTTTTCTGATGGTCTTAGCAACTCCTGTGACCACTGTGAAAGGGTCATTAGACCCCAAAGGAGTCACAACCCACAGGTTGAGAACCGCTGCTCTAAGCACATCTGAGGAGTGAAAAATCACTTTTAGACTATCTAGTGGACACATAGTAGGTCCTTATGCTAAATTATTGCAAGATTTACTGCCTCTGCTGGGCAAAGATCCTAGGTAGCACAAAGGATGAAACACTAGACTGGAAGATCTGCAATCAAACCCAGCCTTAGACGCTACCTATGACCCTGAGCAAGTTGTTTAACTTCTGTCTGACTCAGTTTCCGCAACTGTAAAATGCAGTCAATAATAGCACCCAACTCATAGAGTGGTTGCAAGGATTAAATGAGATAATACTTGTAAAGTACTTGGCACAGAGCTTGACACATAGTAGGCACTGTACAAATGCTTATTTTCCTTCTTAACTGAGGGATCCTTGAAAATAGACATACATACGTGTGTGTGTGTGTGTGTGTGTGTGTGTATTTGATAAATTTCTGTGTAATTAGTTTCCTTTGAAATCCTGCATATTTTATTCTATATCTTTAAAAATTATTATAAGCAGTCTGTAGACTTTTATCACCGAAGGAATCCATCTATCACTTCTTGCTTAGACTTGATCTTCCAGTCTTTTTCTTCTTTTTTCTGTCTTCAATAATAGTTTCTAAATTGATTTTTCTAAAGCACAGGTCAGATCATGTCACTCTGTTGCTCACAAAGAGAATCTTATTTAGGGAGTCTCAGTAACCATCTGATAGAATTGCTTGCATTAGTCTTAAATAGACCTTTTATCTTCTAGTGGATTTCCTTAGTGATTTTCTCCAGTTTTGCTTAACCACTTCAACATTTGCTGATGTTGATTCCCCAAGGCTTAGATTTTTTTTTTTTAATGTTTGAAGTTTTGACTTTTTCTTTAAAAAAGGAAGGAGGAGGTACTGTATTAATAGTAACTAGAGTACTGGACTTGAAGCCAGAAAGCTTCCAATCTTCCATCTGGCATTTAATATCTCTGTGACCATGGCAAGTCATTTAACTCAGAGCCCAAGTTTCCTTATCCCTAAAATGGAAGTAATACTAATAGTACCCACATTACAAAGTTATAGGAAAACTCAAATAAGATTATGTATGTAATGCATTTTTGTTATTTGTCAACTAATATTCTTAGTATTTATAGAGGGATTTGCATTGGAGCTTAGTTAAACTGAATTTTAATAAGTGATAATCCTACAGAAAGATTACACCAGCTTTTGTTCTGAATAGAGAAAGAATTCCTTATCAATCAACTGTCCCATCAGGGGAGTTCTACTGTCTCATGAAGTGGTATGCTTCTTGCCAATGGAGATGTTCAGACAGAAACTAGATGTCTGTTGGTAATTTTGTAGAAGGTCCTACTTTAGGTAAGGGCTGTACTAGTTGTGTCAAAATCTGGATAGCTGTTGTCTACAAACCTTCAAGAAACTCTCTTTGTACTCCCCTTCCTTCCTCAATGAACTCTGGACCTGACTTACAATCTTTCCTCCCTAACTCCTACCCTCATACTAAGGAACTTCAGCACATATACTGATATTCCTTCAGATATCCTAACCTTTCAGTTTCTCATCCTATTCACTTCCCATGACCCCACTATACCACCCCACCTCAGCCTAACATTTCTGTGGATATAGTCATACCCTTGATCTTGTACCCACAAATGTATTCCTTCCATGTTCACTAACTCTGAAAACCCCTCATCTGACCATAATCTGTTGGCATTCCTCCATCCCTTATCAGAACCTGCTGTTCATACATACTGTGACCTCTAATCCCTTGAACCCTCAGTTCTCTCCCAGGCCAATCACGCCTGCTCTAACCATACTCTCTTCTTCCTTCACCTATACTACCATAGTGAGCCAGGTCACCTCTACCCTACCCTCTTCTCTTGAGTCCCTCTACCCCTTATCATATCACTGACTAAACCCTGCCAAGCCTCAGCCTTGTATCCCAGTCACCATTTATTGCCTTCACTGTACATACATGCTATATCTGCTGCCAAATGAAGGCAGAGAAAATTCTGCAATCTGTCTCTTTGTCCACTTCAAATGTATGTTACACAACTTCAACTGGGCCCTTACTCCTATGTAATTTTATTGCATCTCCCATGTAAACTCACTATCCCACTCTCCATAGCAGGTCTTCTGAAACATCCCATGGAGCTCAGTTTCCTGTCACTCAGGTATCTTCTGCCATTGTCTGCCTCCTTCATCCCATCCTATGTGATGTCATGGCCTGGTGATTACATTCCATCTTGCCTCCATTAGATTTCCCCCCTTTATGTTCAGTCTCTATCTACTGGCTCATTCCCTACTGCCTCAAACATACCCATGCATGACTCCTTCAAACTCAGAAAACTCTCATTTGATCCTTCTGTCCCCACTACTGTCTTATATCTCTTTTGCCCTTTGTATGAAAAATCCTTGAAAAGACCATCTACAATAAGTACCTCCAGTTCTTCTCCTCTCACTTCTTTTTTTTAAACTTGTTTGTCTGTTTTTATTTTTTTAATTTACTTATTTACTTTTAGTTTATAACGTTCAGTTTCGCAATCCCTTGAGTTTCTTTTTTTTTTTTTTTTTTTTCTTTTTTCTTTTTGCTTTTTGGAGGGCAGTTGGGGTTAAGTGACTTTGCCCAAGGTCACACAGCTAGTTTTTGTGTTGTCTGAGGACGGATTTGAACTCAGGTCCTCTGACTCCAGGGCCAGTGCTCTATTCACTGCGCCACCTAGCTACCCCAATCCCTTGAGTTTCAAATTTCCTTCCGTCTCCTTCCCCCTACCCCCTATGGTGGTATGTAATCAAATAGAAGTCCATCTGCACCTCATTTCTTATAGCACAGTATTATTCCGTTACATTAATATACCACAACTTGTTTAGCCATTCCCCAATTGATGCGCGTCCCCTTGATTTCCAATTCTTTGCCACGACAAATAGAGCCTCTACAAATATCTTTGTACATACAGGTCCTTTTCCCACTTCTGTGATTTCTTTGGGATACAGCCTTAGAAGTGGTATTGTTAGGTCAAACGATATGCACTTGTTTATAGCCCTTTGGGCATAGTTCCAGATTGCTCTCCAGAATGGTTGTATCAGATTATAACTCCACCAACTATGCATTAAGTGTTCCAATTTTTTCATATCCTTTCCAGCATTGATCATTTTCCTGTTTTGTCATCTCAGTCAGTCTGACCATTGAGATGTGTTTTGATTTGCATTTCTCTAATCAGTAGTCTCACTCACTTCTTAACTCATTACAGTCCAGTTTCCATTCTCATCATTCTGCAGAAACTGCTTTCTCCAAAGTTATCCATGATCCCCAGTTAGCAAATCTAAGAGCCTTTTCTCCGTCTTCATTCTTCTTGTTTTCTCTGCAGCCTTTAATGCTGTCACTCACCGGCTTCACCTTGATACTGTATTCTCCCTAGTTTTTCAGGATACCATACTCTCCTGGTTCTCCTCCTACCAATTTGACTGTTCCTTCTTAGGCCCTTTTGTTGGACCCTCATCTGGGTCATCCACACTAATTACAGGTATCCCACAGGATTCTCTTTTGCCCAGTGATCTCATCAGCTCTCATGGATTTAATTATCATCTCTCTGGGGTTCATTGTCAGATATACCTATCCAGCCCTAACCTCTCTGCTAACCTCCAGTCTTGCATATGCAACTGCCTTTCACACATCTCAAATTGAATGTCCACCTTAAATTCCTTATGAGCAAAACCGAACTCTTCATCTTTCTCCTAATCCAGCCCTCTCTCACCTCCAACTTTCTTATTACAGTAGAAAGGGGCACCATCAATGTTTCCAGACCCTCAGGCTTACAACCTTGGTCATTTCCTCACCATCTCACACCCTCTTTATCCCATCTCCAACGCCTACTGGTTTTGTCTTTGCAAAACCTCTTGAATATCTTCTTATTTTGTCCTAGACAACTACAGGGAAAACTATATGATTAAACAGCTATTTGTCAAAAAAAAAAAATACAAGTATTTGTTCAACATGAGTCAGCAGTGTAATGCAGCCATCCGAAAAAAAATAAAACAAAATAAACAAGCAGGGAAAAAAAAAACTTGTTGAACATGGTCCCTTCTTTCCTGATTCCATTACTACTCCAGTGCAGGACCTCATCTCCCTCATACCTGTACTATTGCAATATCCTGCTCATAGGTCGGCCTTCCTCAAGTCTCTCTCTATTCCAATCAATCCTGTATTCAGCTACCAAAGTAATTTTCCTATACCATAGGTCCGACCATGTCACCACAGTACTCCATAAACTAAAATAGTTCACTAACACCTCCAGAATCAAATAAAAAATTCTCTGATTAACATTCAAAGCCCTTCATAAACTATTCTTACCCTCTCCTCCCCTACACCTTGCTAGTCTTTTTACACCTTAATTCAATGTAGTGACAATGGACCCCATTCCGTGAAGATGCTCCATCTCTCAGCTCTGGCCATTTTCTCTCACTGTCCCCTGTACCTGAATGCTCTGCCTCCTCATCTTCACCTACATGTTTCCCTGGTTTCCTTCAAATCCCACCTAAACACCTATCTTCTACAAGATGCCTTTCCTAATCCCTCTTAATTATAGTGCCTTCCCTCTGTTATTTCCTATATATCCTGTATATAGTTTGTTTGTACATGCTTGTTTATTGCTTTCCTCGTTAGATTGTGAGCTCCTTGGGGACAACTGATTTTTGTCTCTCTTTGTATCCACAGTGCTCAGTACAGTGCCTGACACAACATATAAGTGTTTAATAAATACTTATTAACTATTTTCTTTGCCTGTTTTTCACCTTCCAGTTATTCTCAAATTCTCAACTGACATTTTATCTAGTACCACAATACCATGTGTATATCTTAACTTCTCTAGAAAACTTCTATGATCTTGTTTACTTTTCAGCCACTTGAAGTGAAGGGGAAAATTGGAAATTTTGCTTGTTTATATGGACATTCACATTACGAGCAGTAATTTGTCTACCCTTATCCCTTTATATTTTAAAGAGAGAATGTCCCTTAATCCCATTCCTGCATTCAGATTTGTTGTGAACTGAACTCCAGTTGCAAATGGTTATTGAATTGGAAGGGCAGCTAGGTGGCACAATGGGTTGATGGCTAATTCTGGGGTCAGGAAGACCTGAGTTCATATCTGGCCTCAGACACTTCCTGGCTGTGTGACCGTGGGCAAATCACTTAGCCTCAGTTTCCTCATCTGTTTTATGAGCTGGGAAAGGAAATGGCAAACCACTCCAATATCTTTGCTAAGAAACCGCCATGGACAAAGTTCACAGGGATATGTAGAGTTGGATGTGACTAAAAGACTGAATGGCACTAATAACAAAAATTGAATTTGAGTCTTGTTTAAGTACTTATTCTAAATGTTCTTTGAAAATTAAAGTTTTCTCTAAAATTATAATGACCAATCTTGACCCTTAAAATAGCTAAGGAAAATGTATCTCCTGCTATTGTAGCGGAGAACTATAGAGTAGAATATTGTATATACAGTCAGAAGTTCAAGCTTATATAGGTGGCATCTCTAAGATGACTTAATTTTATCTTTTATTCAGCAAATGATTAATAAATTCATAAGAGCAAGGTACTGTGCTAGATGTTCATAGGATTCAATTCAGGGTCATAAAGCTACAAGGAGACTTAGAGATTATTTAATCATATCCCTTTGTCCTCCTTTTTTTAATTGAGGAAGGAAGTTAGGTCAAGGGATATCGTGGCTTGCCCGTGGTCACATAGGTCATAAGTAACAGAGTTAAAATTGAGATCTCTGGCTCCAAATCCAGTGCTTCCACTACAACACTGTCATGCCTCATTCATTCTAACTTCCTTATTTATTAAGTGCAGTACCTACTTCATAGAATGATTATGAAGCCAAGTAAGACAATGCTTGTAAGGAACTTTGCAAGCCATTAGAATCCATTTTTGTTGTTATTATTAATTGTTAATTATGATCTTGTTCTCAGATTTTTCAGTAGAGTTCAGATAGACGTGGCCTTGGGTTAAGTTACTACCCTGCTATTCTTACTTTATATTTAGTATTCTGTGACATCGCACAGGTGGATAAAATAATAGCCTTCTGTGGTTGAATGAAAGTGCTAGATGTATGTTCATCCTTCTGTAGGCTTACTGAAAGTATCTTTGGTAAGATGTCAATAGTAGGACAACAGGGATTGATAAAGTACTTCATCCTGTTCCCACATGATTTTTAATTCCTCTACTAAATTTCCCTATTTTGAAAACTTTTCATTCCTTGTAGCTTGGAGATTGTGAATTTGGCACAACATCTATGGAAAACATTTTTATTAAGTTTTTGCAGATCAATGTTACGTCCAGATGATTGTGGATGACATTTTGGTGTTTGCTAACACTTATTCTGTGTGTGTGTGTGTGTGTGTGTGTGTGTATTATTCTATATATTCTGTTCTTATACTACTGGTTAGGCTCTCCAAGATACTTTAACACCTGCATTTTTAGTATAGGGATTTGTTATTTGCCCATGAAAAATAGCAGTGTTCTAATGCATTATTTTATTTTATTTTGCTTTTTGGAGGGGGGGAAGGCAAGGTAATTGTGGTTAAGTGACTTGCCTAAGGTCACATGGCTAGTAAGTGTTAAGTGTCTGAATCTAGATTTGAACTCGGGTCCTTCTGATTCCAGGGCCAGTGCTCTGTTCACTGCACTACCTAACCGCCCCTCTTTTGTATAGTTCTAACTTTAGTAGCCTATAATAACATGTATAGTTTTTGTCTTTCTTACATAATCTACGTTGATCAGCCTTTTTAAGAGTAACCTTTCTGGTGGCAATGATGATCTGGTCCTGAATTACCATCATAAACATCTCCTTTTTCATAAATCTGTTTAACTTAACCAGTGTGTTTTCTCCCATTAGAAAGTGAGTTCCTCAAGAGCAAGGATGGTCTTGCTTTCTTATCATTTCTGTCCCTAGCAATTAGCATAATGATATGCACATAGTAAGTGCTTAATAAATGCTTCATTCATTCAGTTACGCATTGCTTATTGTCAGCATATTAACTGAGTTCATGTAAATATTGTCTATGGTTTTGGCCTCAGTCTTGGATGTTAGTCTTTGGGGGGAGGGTAAGAGGAATCTTAATCTACATCTGACATCCACAGAAAGTAGCTTTTAGTAGCGTCTGTTTATATGAATCCATCATTTCCCCTAAGCTATGCTGACCCTCAACTAATTCTTCACACAACAGAACCCATTCACCCATTTCCAAAAGTCCAGGGGAAAGGAAAGAGGGCCTGTAGCTAGGAGGAAAGTACTCGAATTATGGGTATGGAAATGGAGCAAAAGTGGTAAAGTTGGGGAAATAAGAAAAAAGAGTACATTCACAACCATTAACCCCTAATTATCTTCTGTTGCTATTCTCAGCCTTTATTCTAGACCATAACGATTCCTTCTTAACTTGCCGTTTCTAGAGTGAGTAGGTTGAGTTTGGGGTGTTTTCAAGTCGTATCCTTTTTTAAAATTCATAAATGAATGTTTTTGCATATAGACTATGAACATGTAATATGCAAACCACTTAGTGACAAATAATTTAGACTTGTGTGTTTTACTCCTCCATTGAAAATAGCTCTTTATGTTTTGGAGGTGAACCTAGGTTCTCAAAAGCCAAAAACATAGAAGAGTATAAATCTCTAGCAAGTCTTACTACCTTACAAAGACATTGAACATTAGCCTAACTGGGGACAATGTGTCTGGTTGCAGAAAACCAACCTAGAAAAATGCAAAAGGCTCATCATCAGAGAGGTGATGATTTTCTTCAGCCATAGCAACTTATGAAGACAAGTCAACTCAGATGTAGAAGAGTTGTGATCTACCCAGTTGGAAGGCAGTGTACTCTCCAGTGAAAGCAGTTTCTTGAAGTATTGAAATATTAGTCTCCTAATATAATTTTACATTCCTAAAGTATTTTATTATACTTGTGGTTATATTCTTCACATCTAATTCTCTCTGTATCTAAGCCTGTAGTAGTAACTGCAAAGTCAGAATTAATTTCTTTATGTTTTTATACAGCAGAAATTAGGCAAGTCTATTAGCATAGACAGCTTTCAATTTAAGGTTTAAAAAAAAAGCCTTAGTATGTATTATCCTACTTCACAGATGATCAGTAAAATATGAGACACTTCTCTTGTCTCCCCCACAGCACTTTGTATGAGGCTCTGCTTATAGTAAGTACTCAAATACTGACTTGTATTGAATTGATAGCGTTTGTTATTGATATATAAGTTGTGTTAGAATTAGATTTTTTTTTTTAGTTATCACTGTTAAAAGGCATGGCATTTTAATCTGTTTTTCTTATATTTAAATGCTTCAATGAATGTATCTTCTTGGTATTGGGCACTACCTTCACCTGTATGGAATACATACCTTCTCATCCTACATAATTCTTGCCCATGCCCTTCCATAAATCCTTTATAGAGAATGTACCCAACCTGTTGGAGGTCTTCCTTCCTCTAGTCTTTTAATTTATTTTTAATGGAGGACTCATTTTAATCAAATGATAACTGATTTTCATGTTGCTAGTCTTTGAAATGCTACTTGAAGTCAATCAGTCAGTAAACAAACATTGAACTTTTAAATGACAGGCTTTATGTTAGCCACCTTGAAGTGCAATCTTAGGGATATTTTTATTAAAAAAAAATTTTCACCTGAATTCAGTGAAAAATTTGTGACAAAATATCAGTCTTATTGCAGCCATTATTTCTGACATTTAACTTCATAGACTCCACATCTAGTTTTAGTGCATCCTTTTTTATAACCATATTCTGATCCTACAAGCCCTTTTGACCATACTGCAAAAAGTATTTACGTATGAACTTAACCAAAATTTTATTGCTAATTGAAACTGTCCTTTTTGTTTCTATCACCATTTTATAATCATCATTATTCCTTTAGAAAATTGTAGTCTCAATAAATGAATTTAATTTAGTAGAGTTTTTGTTTTGTTGTAAAATTTTTTGTTTAAGTCTTTGGTATAATATTGTTTGAACAAGGAAGTAAGGGTACATGAAATCAGCAGTGAGAATCAGCAAATTAATAAGTACCCATTATGACATCACATAATACTTGAGACTAACAAGGAGGGAAAGAAGATATAAAGATGAATAAGATACAGGCTTTCTCCCCTCATAGTTCTTAGAGTCTAGCAGAAGAAATAAGACAAGAACACAAATAACTTCCAAAAAAATTATATGGACAAAAAGAAATGCAGAGATCTGCATCTGAGGGGAGAAAGAATATTGCCTTCTAAGAGCCTCTGGCTTTGTGGAATATGTGGCATTTGAAAGGTTAGGTGAGAAGTCCTTCCTCAGGTAGAAGTGGGTAAAAAGTATTCCAGGAATAGGGAAAGATACAAACAAAGACAGAGGTGGCAAAACACCTGAACCCACATATTATATAATAGTTGAAAAAGAGAGAAATCTACTTTCTTCTTACCTACTTTTGAAATTTTTAAAATAATTTGCCTGAGAGGTTATAATATTATAACATGTTATAATGTTTTATATGTTTGCATGTTATAATTTTTTATGAATTTTTAAAAAGATGAGTCTATTAAATTGTTACAGCCAGTTCCTGGAATTAAAATTTGTTCTGGTTTATTTTTTAGTGCTATAGCCATCTTATGTTAATTTGCCCTCTTCTCTTTGATTTTGCAGATGATGTATTTCTGCCCAAAGATATTGATCTAGACAGTGTGGATATGGATGAGACCGAGAGGGAAGTGGAGTATTTTAAAAGGTAAATGTTATAATTTGTATCTGACACAGTGGTGATTACATTTTCCTTATTCTCCTTTCATTTTTCTTTGTCATTCTCGCTGTTGTTTCCAACAGCAGAAGTTCTTACCTTGCCTACGAGTTTCCTGCTTTTCAATATGTTGCTATTCAATAATAAAGTGATGTTTTCATGGGCTGTTGGGGTTTGTAGAGCCTTTTGCTACCTACATGAAGGATCCTTTGACTGCTGGACTTCTTGTTAGAATTATGTGTAAAATGATGTTATGGAGTTAGGACTGTAGCTCCTGATTGAAGGCTTCTATGGAATAAACTGTATGAGCTTTGTGACAACTATTTCAGGGAGACAAGTGAAAATATTCTGAATTAGTTGGAATTTGGGAAAAAAAATTCTGGTTTTTGACCATCATTTGTTAACTACATTTGTGATAAATCTGACTTTGGTGACACAAGCCATGTTTATTTCACCTTTTCTATCCTGGTCCCAAATTGAGGATAAACTGTTTCCAAATACAGCTACTGAAGCCTTTTAGGGCCTCAGTCTCTACTGTCACTTTTAAAGGACCAGTAATCCAGTCTGGTTACATATAAATTTCAGAAATCAAAGCTGTCCTTTCCAACTAGTATGGAGTAATTTTTGTTGAGATCATTGTGTAGAAACACATAATTTGTATTCCTCTCCGTGTGTACGTCAGTGCATTGCACAGAGTAGGCAACAGTCTTTTCCCATTAGTTATCTAAAAATAAAAATGGTTCTGAGTAACATGTCAGTGACAAGAACCCAGACGTTAAAATGTGCCACTTTAAAAATTTCTACCTTAGTGTCAAATGAAAGAAGAGCAACCCTGGGCACTCAGTTTGTGGTGGTCCTGAATCTATGGAATTTTGCAGCTTCTTCACCTTGTTGGGTCCTTAGTTTCAGAACTGTACAAAGTAGAGCTTCTGTGGCATCTTAGAAGAAACTTCTTTGATATTCATCAAAGTTATTTCTGTGTAGAAAAAAAAGCTACTAGTATTCAACTACTAATGGATACTCAGAGGTTGTAGATTCTAGTGACTGGTCTTCTGAACCTACATGCACCTGAGCAAAACACTCACCCCTCTGGCAATTTGAGGTTCCCCCTCCCCTCTTAAGAGAAAGGAGTGCTGGTAGGCATTCATCATGTACATGCATGTTGTGCCTACAGAGATCAGAGCAGCAGTCAGTTTCATGTTTTAAAGACTTAGATGAAAGTAAACTCTTGCTTTTAAGCAGAACATTTTGAATTCTGGAAATGAAGCAAATCCTACACTGCAGCTTTGATTTTTTTTTTTTGTTCTTTCACTTTTAAAACAATATACCAACTGGCTGATTTCATCTGTAAATAAATGCCCCACGCTTAGCTAAGAATTCACTGATGCAGTACTTTGGGCTTTCATATCTTGAGGAATAATATGGTTTGAAACTTCAAGAGAGAGACTTTAGAAACCTCCTATTCCAACACCTTCATTTTGTAAATGGGGAAACTAAGGCCATAAAAGGGGAAGTATCTTGACCAGGATTATACAAGTAAGTAGCAGAAACAATTCAAACTCAGGCCCTTTGATTCCAAATCCAATGCCCTTTTCATTTTATTTTATAACTTTGGTAAACCTTAACAAATTCTTAATTGTAGATGTTTTATCAAATTAGATTTTTTTTTTTACCAAAATAGTGATCAACATAATAACAATGTGTATCTGTATGGTACTTTTCATTTTGTAAAATATTTTATATAAATTATCTCATTTGATCCTCAGAACTCCTTTGAGGTTACTTAGGAAAACAGTATTATTCCTAGGTTTCAAATCAAGAAACAAAATCAAAGAAATGAAATTATTCATTCAAATTCATATCAGTAGCAAGTTGGACTCCCTGCTGTTCTGACACCGAGTCTAGGACTCTTACCACCAACCAGGACTCTTACCACCAACCCATGTTTTCATACCAACAAGTTTATACTTAATAATCTAATATTGAGCCTATAGAAAACATCCATTGTTTGGAAAACAAAACAACTAGCCTATCTATTCCCCTTGTTTCACAAGGGGAAACGTTCACTTCTTTCAGTCAAGTCGGTTAGTAATGCATGGAATATTGATGTTGTGCCATAGTTTACAATGGTCCAATTGTCAGAGGTGAATTGTAATAGTCTTTATTTACAGATACTGAATGACTTTATGAAGTTAATTCTTTAGATTGACCTTAGCCTTTACAAAAAATAAGCAAATAAATAAACTGATGGTTGTTTAAGGCATTTTCTTTCAGTATCAAATAACTTTGTATTCCAATATAAGCTCTTTGCTGTCCATTTTTTTCATGCTAAGCTAATAAGTCTTGGCAGTTTTAAGGCCCTGTGGAAGCCATTCTGAGTTGTGAACCAACTTCACCCTGCTGGGCCATGTCATAGACACTTGAGTTCTTACTACATCCTGGATTAATTCTCATTCATAGGATTATAAGATTTTAGAGGTAAAAGAGACCCTGAACGTTATCTACTTGGGCACAACTAGCATTCAAGCAACTACTACTGTGTGCTGAGAAATGTGCTAAGGGCTGGGGATACAGAGAAAGGTGAGAGATAGTCCTTAATGTGGTGGTGGAGACAATATGGAGACAACCTTATGCAAACAAGATAGAGACAGTATTAAAAGAAGGTTCTTAGGAGCATTGGAAAAGGTTTCTTGTAGAAGGCATGATTTTTCCTGAGACTTAAAGGAATACCAAGACACCAGGAGAAAGAGAGAAGGAGAGTGTTTCAGGCATGAGGGCTACTCAGTGAAAATGCCCGGAGCTGGGGGATGGAATTTTTTTTTACAAAGAACATCAAGAAATCTGTGTCACTGGATCACAGATTACCTGACAAAGGAGTGTGGTGTAAAAAGACTAGAAAGGGAGGAAGGGGCTAGATTATGAAGAGCTTTGAAAGCCAAACAGAGGATTTTATATTTGATCCTACAAGTGAAGGGAGGCCTCTGGAATTTATTGAATGGAGGGAGAGATGTGTTCAGATCTACACTTGAGGAAGATTAATTTGATAACTGAGTGGAAGATGGACTGGAGTGGGAAGAGGCTTGAGTCAGGGAAACCAACCAGAAGGTTATTGAAGTAATCTAGGCCCATCACTTTATAAATGGGAAAACAGGCCAAGAAATGGAAATGACTCATATTGATTCACATATTGATATTTGAGCTGCAGTCTGGACGTTCTTCATTACAATGGAAAACTTATTTGTCTAGCATGTCACCCTGTTTAATGCTTTCATTCAGCAAAATGTATTAATAGGCATCTACTAGGTATCAGACATTGTGCTTGGTGTTGTGAATGCAAGGGTGATTGGATTGTCCTGTTTGCATCCTTTTGGGGAGAGGGCAGTAATGTACAGCAATAAGTAAATACCAATTATATACAGAATAATTTCGTGGGTGTTACTAGCAACTGGGAGTCTGAAAGGAGAGGTCATGTAAGAATTGGCACTTAAATTAATCCCTGAGGGAAGCTAGGGATTCTAAAGACAAGCAGGTGAAGAGAAGATCTGTCTAGTCATGGAAGATAGCATTGGCAAAGGCATGGAAATAATAGCAAAGAGGATGTTTTGGTCAGAACATAAGCATGCATGAAGGGAAAGATGGACTGAAGCCGTATTGTCAAGGGTTTTAAATGTCAGACATTCACTTAAATGCATTTTAGGGGTAAGAGGAAGGCACCAGGGCTTCTTGAATAGGAAAGTAGCATGGTCATATCCATGCATTAGGAATATCAATTTCACAGTTGTGTGGAAGAAATATTGAGAGAGAGAAAAGGCTTGAAGCAGTAAGATCAATTAAGAGGTTATTGTAATAGTCCAGGCAAGAGAACTTACAACTGAGCAAGTGGCCATGTGTATGGAGAAATAAAGAATGATGTTAAATATGTTGTGGAGGCAAAACTGACAAGATGTGATAACTTACTGTAATAACAGAGTAAAGGAGACAAGATTTGAAGTGGATTCTGAAATTGGGAACCTAGATGACTTGGAAAAATGCCATTCTTTAATAATAATCAGAGCATTGTTCAGGTCAGTTATTTCTATTGTTCAAGGAATCTTGTATGATTTTGACATATATGGGAGACTCCGTTTTGGAGGAAAACCCTTAAACTTCAGTGTCATTTTGCTTGGTGGAATCAAGTGCTATTTTACAGTCCACAAATAACATGGAATTTTGTATTCTGCACCTTTTGTGCTATAGAAATATGATAAAGATACTCTTGGTATATATAAATTTTCTTAAAGATTTTGTGAAAACAATGTAATTTTTATTACCTTGTTAAATTTATATATGTAATAGGTTTACAGTTTTATATATAGTCTTCTTTTGTCTTTTATGTATTAAAGTCTCTGATAATTAAGTTCACAATAAAAATGAGGGTTATTATTTTTAAGATTTTTGTGAAGATGGGGGAAATAGGCACATCAGTCAGTGGTTTCTGATATTTTCTTTCTTTCTTTTTAAGTAATAAAAACATGCAGGATTCCCCCCTCCCCCAAGGTTTTATTTTCCTCTCCTGTAGATATCTTGAGAAGAATTGATCCCTCAGTGCTCTCAAAATTGTCACCCTCTAGCATGAACTCCTGTATGTACTTGATGTAATCCAGCTATTCTTTCTTTATTTTCTTTTGTGTTCTTTCTACTTGCTTATCCAAACCCATTGGGAAATGCAATGTTAGAATCCAAATGCCTCCCCCTGCTAGAGAAAATAGTTTGTTATAGAAATATTAACAGATCTTTTCCAGTTTTTGCTTGTGTTTAATGCAATTTCTTCCTTACATGCTTTTAGAATGCCCTAATCAGCTTTCTGTAGTCTTGTTTTTCCTTCCACTACTTGTTTTCTGAAATAATACTGTTAGTAATCTTCCACTATCCTTCTCTCTAAGATTTTACAAATGTGTTTATTTCTTCAACATAAATTGCCTTTGTTTGACACATCTACATTTGGCAAAGAGATGGTTGGGTAGCAGAGGTGGTTTCTAAGCTGTTTTGTTTTCCTTATTGTAATAATTGTTCAAGAGTTATTTAAACTTCCTTAAGATTTAGTGTTAGCCTATTAATATTCTCATCCATTTTTCAGCATCTGTTAACTTATTTAAGTAGGTCAGGTTAGAATTGTTTCTTTTTTTATTCTTCTAGTTAGGGATGAATCTTTTATATTTACTCTAACAAGTCAGTGGGCCTGACTTAACATAGACAGCTGCTTCAGAAATGACTCCCTAGTACACATCTGTATCCAATGTCCTTGCTTTATTGTTTTAAGCGAACAATTAAGGTAGTGGGGGTTAATTGAAATAATTACAGAGAAAAGACCTCCCACATCAGTGACAAGTTTTCTATTTAAGTTATAGTTTTTTCCTTTCTTCAGTACTTACTGTATCTAGTGCCTCCTAATTCTGTTTGTGAACAAAGTAGTTATCATATGAATACTTTGAGTATGAATGTGAGGCTTTTATGTAGTCCCCAAAGTTTTGGCCTCTTGTATTTCTTAAATCTTAACCACATTTTACAAATTTTTTTTCATCTGTCCTGTGCCCCTTCACCATCTTCCTCCATCATTGCAGAAGTGGAAGGGACCGCATAAAACTGAGGGCTATTTTATAGTTTTCTTTGTTTCATGGGTTGCTGTTGCCAAAGAATTTATGACCTAGTGGCCAGTTTACTATTGATAAGCCTCTCTGTACATGCCTCTATTTCCTTCAGAGCTGATGCCATGGTGGCACTCCCTTGAGAACTCAGCATCATCTCAACACTCTGGAGAGGTCTCAGAGTAGGACTTATTGATAGGAAAAATAATCAGAGCTCACATTTGTATGGGGCTTTAGCTTTTCAGGGTATTTCACATCCATTACCTCTGAAGGTAGGCAATGTAAATTTTTATTATTCCCATTTTACAGATGAGGGAATTAAGTCTCAGAAAGGAAGACACTTGCCCATGTTCACATGACTAGTAAGTAGTAGAGTGAGATTTTGGTTCAAGCTTCATGATTCTTCTATACAAAGTAGATCTTTTGCAGACTACCTAGAAAAATCTCACAAGCAATCAATGGTCTATGTACCATACTTGGTAAACCACTATTCACAATTATTTCCCTTTGTGAAATATTTGCCTTTATCGCAATATAAGAAGTTGCTTTGTTTATTTGCATTCTAAGAGAGGAAGCTAACAAATGGCCTTACCTCTTCTTGAACAACAGAGTGGAAAAAGCAAAAGATAAGCACATCGCAATATGGGGTTTCCCCTGAGTAGCTTCACTTCATAGTTAGGTGGTCTGGAATTAGCCTTTCCATATATTGAACATGTTTCTGCATAGCTGATACTGTTTGTGTGTAGATTTTTATTCCTTCGGTGAGTTTGTAATCCAGGCAGCGCCATTACAGTAGTTAAGTGCTTGATTAGTAAGAAGGACTAGTGATAAATACATCACTGGCACTAAATCATTGACCTCAATCAGTTGTCCTTAAAACTCTGGCTAACAGTCTGTTTGAGTAGAGTTAAATTGCATGTAGTTTGCCATTTTCAGCACTGCCTGTGGTGTCAGTGATGTGGTAATTAGGAATAATAGGTAAAGTGACATATCAGAGAAAACTTAAAAATGAAAAGGACTTGAGTGGTGGATCTATCTAGTAGAGGTGAACATGAATAATACAGTGGGAAGGGCCTTTGGACTTGGAGTTAGGTGACCTGGATTCTAATTCCTACTCTGATGCTTAACTTTGTGAACTTGGGGAGAGTCACCTCATTTCTGTGCCTCTGTGTCCTCATCTCTAATATGGGGAGGGGTTGGTAATTTCTAGACCATCTACTTCATAGAATTGTTTTGAGGGGAACACTTGATAAACCTTAAAGTGCTATAGACATGGAGGCCATTTTAAACCTAACTCATTTAACTGATGAGGAAACCGGGGTCTGCAGAAGGGAGGGAAGTGACTTTTCCAAAGCTACACAGTGAGTCAGTATAGTTTACTAAAGCCTTTGGAGAAGCTGCTTATCTGTGTGATGAGACTGGGGCTGAGAATGTTGTTCTTTTTGTTTCCCTTTTTTTTCTTTTGCTTTGTATTTTTTATAGGTTCTGCTTGGATTCTGCGAGACAGACAAGGCAGAGACTTTCCATCAACTGGTCCAATTTTAGTTTGAAAAAAACGACCTTTGCTGCCCACTGAATGGAGACAGCTTCAGGAGGAAGCCCTGCAGGAGCCCAGGAGACTTGCCCTGCCCTGCCCTGCCCTGCCCTCCTGCCGCGAGTGCTGAGAGCTTCTCGGGTCTGAGCCAGTGCTGCCTTGCCTTGTCCCCAGTGCCGTGTGGGTCTGCACTGAACCCCTCGGACTGAGAATTCTTACGGCCTGAGAAATCGCCACTTTCTACCTGAATTTGTTAGCTTGTGTGCTTGTAGTCTGTGAGTGAGGTTTATTTGATTGTAGCTGTACGCTGTGGGAGTTGGAACAATAGCTTTTCTCCAATTCCTCCCGATTGCCTTGGCCTCAGAGACTATCAACTGCTTCCCAGGCTTGGGTGGAGGCCAGAACACTCGTTTGCATCATTTGCAGTGGCATCTGCCACACCCGCCCGCATCTAGCTCTGTTTTCTCATCATCCTGATCCATGATAAAGGATTGGACCTCTCATCATCGGCGCTGCTTTCATCTGCTCCGGAATTAATCCCACCACGACTTCATGGAAAGGAGGCTCGTACGGGACAAGCATTTCTTGAGTTCTCTTTCACAATCTACTGTTTAAGAGTGTACAAGTTACGCTATTTGTGTTTGATTTTTTTTCCCCCTGACTTGTAGCCAGCTTGTGTAAGAATACTTGCAGAACAAGAAAGTTTAAAAAAAAAGAAGAAAAAAAAAGGAAAAAAGAACAATACTCACACTATCAAATCTGTTATAGAGTGTATAATTGTATTAACACTGAAGCCTGACTGGCTACTTTTTTAACATATTGTTAAGTAATATTAAAATCATGTCTTTCTTTTTGAAAGATGGAATACATTAGTATGGCAGAAGACTTGTGTCTTGTCTTGTTCTGCTGGGGTTGTTGGGACAGAGAAGGGGACATATGTGGAGTTGGCATCAAAGGATCTCGACTGGAATCTTAGTTCTGTTGCTACCTGTGTGACTTTAGGCAAGTCTTCTCTCCTTTCTTGGCCTTAGTTTCCTCATCTGTCTTATGAGAAAGTTAGACTCCAAGACCCTTACCATCTGCCACAGAAGAGAGCTTGGATGTGTTCTGCTTGGCCTCAAATGGCAGAACTAGGAACACTGGGTAGAAGATGTAAAGAACTCAAGTTTGACTTAATGGGAGGAAAGACTTTGTAGCATTGAAGTATCCAGAGGTGGAATAGATCACCTCTTTGAGGCAGTAGGTATTCCTCCTCACTCGTGGTCTGTAAGCAAAGGCAGCAAGACCACTTAGGTTAGATGTAACATCCCTTTCCACTGTTGAGGTTCAAGGAAAATGTCTGCATGATAGAGTAAAGCAAGAAATGTATTGTTTTTAAGAAATGTCTTGATTTAGCCATTTTAGCTGGTAGTCCCTTTCTCGTCAGAGTGGTGGCATCCTTAGACCAGTACAAGTTGTTCTTGACTGCCTGCCCAGTGCACTGGTGATAACACCTGAATACTTCAAAGATCTGTCCTTTTGTTGGGGTCAGTGCTCCCCAGGCAGCCTCCTAGGAATTGCTAAACTATCTTTGAGTACGTGGTGGTTAAAAAAAAAAAAAAGGAAAATCATTGATCTGTAGCTATATCAGTAGTTTAAGTTTCTACACACCTAAATCCCCACAGCCTTCTGTAAGACTTAGGAAATATGTTTCACCAAGGGAAAAATACAGCTCCATCTGTTAAACTGTTTCATCAGATATTCCTGTCAAAGGACAGACAGTTACCATGACAACCAACTCTGAAACTGTAAAACAGGTCTTCAAGAATGGCAAATATTTCTTCTCCAGCTCCCTCTTAAGAGCTTGTTGAGTTTTCAGTGGTAGGTTACAGGACCAAAGTGAAAAAACAAAGATTATTATTATTGCTTTAAGGATTACAAAATACTTCATGCCTGTGAGGTAGGTTATATTCTCGCAATTTTACAAGAGAAAACTGAGCCTCAGAGAGGGAAAAGTGACTTCCCAAGAAACATTGTTTAATAAAGTGGGATATAAACTCAGGTTTCCTGATTCATGGTCCAAGGTACTTTCTACAAAAGACTTATAGACTGTTAGAGCTAGAAGGAATCCCAGAGATGATTTATTTAGTCCAAAACCATTGTACAGGTAAGAAAACAGCACCAAATAAGTTTAGTATCTTATCTCAGATCATTCAGTCAGGCTTGAAAGTGGGAGATCTGGGCTTCAAACCTACCTCTTCTGGCCCCAAGACCAGTTCTATAAATATAATAATTCTGTATACGTACAGAAAGAGATCAAATCCCTTTACCTAATTGGACAGCTGACAGAAGACCTGGGATTTTGGTGATCCATTAATAAAAGAATTGCAAAGAACAAACCTTACAAAACACCCAACAGATTAGTCTCTCCCAGTGCGAAGAAGTCTCAAACTGTCTCCAAAAGAAAAAATAGAAACCACAAGATTTAGGAGATTTTGTACTATTTTACATAGCCTTACTGTTTAAAATGACAATTTATGTGATCTGATTTGAGGTAAACAGATTTAATCTTCTCATTTACAGCTCAGAGAAATACAGCATACAATATACACTCCTCAACAGCACTCTAAATCTAGTGAGCATTTTTCACCTATCCATATCATAGATTCTTTCACCAAAGTGGGTAAGACCAGGGGGGCGAGTGAGCCAGGGTTCTAATTTCATAGCTGATACCAATTGCTGTGTCATCTAGTATGAGTCATTTAAACTGTATTCTTTAAGCATTAAACTGGGGTTACATTTGCCTTCTTGTAATATATAGGGATAATATTAAGGCAAATGTTCTGTGCTTTGAATTATAAAGAGATACTACTAAATTTTATGCCTTTCTTTGGTCACAGAATGTGGAGCTGAAAGGGAAGAAAGCAGGGATCTGAGAACCAGAAAAGGGAAGGTCACAGCTGCAGGGCCAGATGTAAACCCAGGCTGGTATACTGAAAAGAATGTTAGATTTGGAGTCATATCCAGTACATCAGCCTGCCTTTCCTTAAGCTTTATCCTGTATAAAATAGACTTCTTGTTTGCTATCCTCTAAATAAGGTTTTAAAGTAAACAATCAGATTTTTTTTTAACTGTAAAGACCTTTGGCATCTTTGGGAATCATGAAACTATAAACTTAGTTAATAGGAAAATGAGACTCCTGTAATTCCACTGTAGCACCAATCTGTCTGGAAAGCACCTGAAAGATCAGAATCCATTACCTCCATATTATAAACAAGAGATGAAGTGATTCTCCCTCCTAACCTGTAACACATTTGATGTCTGTGTGAGACCTTTTGCCCACCAACCCCCCTGAGACACTCAGTTATCTTGGGATGCTAAAATAAGTTAAAAGAAAAATCAAAACTTTTTCATACTTTTATGATGTAAGTTGAGAAAGAACACAAGATTTAGGGTCCAAAGACCTGAGCTTGATTCCCATCCCTACATTTTGTTTGGCTTAGGGCTAATATTTTTCCTTCTCTGGACCTTAATTTTCCCATGTGTGTATTTGTGTTTGTGCATGTGTGTGTGTGTGTGTTATATACACACATATACATATGTATCTTGATTTTTTTAAAATATCCTTTGTAGCTCTGAATGCCATGTTTTTTATCTTTTTTGTTTTTACTAAAATTTAAGTGATTCTCAATTACAACAGTAGATGGTGCTGTGAGCTACACAGCTATAGTCTCTGCGGTTGGAGGGAGGTGGAGTATTAATTGGATTTTGTAAGTAGGGCAAATTGACACTGTATCAGTACCCAGAATTTCTCAACTCTTTATCAGGCGACAGGAAAGGATTTCGTGGACACATATGATGTGAGAGGTACCCTATCCCAGTGAACCCAATGAAGATCCTTAGGCCTCAGTTTCATCACCATACATAAAATGAAGGGGTTGGACTCTGTGACCCCTTATGTCCCTTCCAACTCTGCTCCTGTGATCCAAGCCAATTTCCTTAACCCTTGTAAGGAAAGGAGGGGAAATAGTCTAATGAAACAAAGAGTGAAATTATCTTGTCCAGGGTCACACAGGTAAGTAGTAGATTCAGGAAAGAACTGAACTCAGATCTTCTGGATCCAAATCCAGTCCCTCTTGCTAGTTTATGATGCCTCTCTACAGTTTCCTAGCCCAGAGGTCTTCGTATGGTATTAACTTGTGTGGCCAGTGACTTGGTTCAACGAAATACAAGCTACAGAATATACAATTTGTTTCCTTTCCAGATCTGGAATGGATTCACCCATCATCTCCCACTCAACCTTAAATAGTTACATATTTAAGGGTTTTCTTAGGATCAACTTGTGTTTCCTTGGATGTACTCTTTTGCTGATACAAGCTGCCTTCAAAACTCTCCCTTGTGCTTTTAATTGAGAACTTGAATATGTCAATTTTGTCCCTTCAATCCAACTCTCAAATGTAGGAATGGAAAGAAATACTCTTTCTCGCAGTGCATTGCCATTGAAAAGGAAGGATTTGTATTGATATGTTTCATGAAGGGAACAAATTTAAATTGTTTTGAGGCTTCCTTTTAAAGACATCTCCCCTCATGTATGCCTATATGTGTCTCACAGAATGCCAGAACTGAAAATACACTTAGAATCCCAAGTATAGAACATTAAAGCTCAAAATGGACTTTATTCCAGTTCATTTTGGAAGTGAAGAAACAGGCACAGAAAGGGAACTTAGCCATGCGTGAATCTGTACCAGAACCAGGCAGTTCTTTATAAGGGGTGAATAAATTGTTGACTTCCTACTTAGTGATTTTGGAACGTGAGATTCCACTGGAACCCTGCTATAATATTTCATTATAGAGTGAAGACTATATGGGAACAGAGTGAGGCTCAGTGTCATTGTCAAATAGGAAGACTTCCTCAGTCAGTGGAAGGAACGTTTTGTGGTTAGAGCTATGTTCAGGTGCATAGGACAGTAGCCAGGTGACCCCTGAAGTAAGGATCCTGAAATCTATTGCGGGATGATTGGTTAAGTAGGCCCTCAAGAACAAACAAGGTTATAAAGTGTAGGCTAAGAAACTGTATTTATAGGAACCCTGGTATCCCAACTGACCTTCCTGCTTGTCCCACTTATTTATCTTCTCTCTTACTATCTCTTACTTTCTGGCATGTACTGTCCCCCTGGCTCTGTTTGTCCTCTTCATTTCTCATAGCCTACATCTCTGCCTTGGGCCTGCCAGGGATTCCGGTGGACATCCTTACCTTCATGAGACCACGTGGGCTCCAGAGACCCAATCCAGTCCATTAAGCCAATAACTTCCCATTCAAAGGACTGTGGGAGTCATCTAATAATTCATTTCTACAGTACTTTCAGAGCATTTACCCCACAGGATTGCTGCATCAAAAGTGGTCATATAAATACTTTACCAGCTTTAAAGTTCTATAGAAAAATCAGCTTTTTAAACTTGTAAAGTAGGTATGCAAGTATACGTAGAAACTGAGGCAAAGGCAGGGTTGTGACTGTCTTAGCATGGCTCACGAGGAAGACTTTTGCTCCCAGGTAATAAAAGACAAAACCAATGCTTGGAAAGGCAAAGTAACTTGCACGAGGCTGTGTCTGTGAAGGAGGAGTGGCAGGACCAGAACTAGAACTTAAGTAACCGCACTCCCCAGGCTGTGGCTCTTTCTCCAGGATACCTGTTGCTTATTAACATGAGTATCTTAGTTCAGAAGCTGAGAGAGAACTCCAGTGGAATCACATAGAGCATACTGATCTATGAAGCCAGTTCTGCCAATCATCTTAAAACAACTCACTTCACTCATTCCCTAAAGAATATTAAGTATTAATATTCCTAATAAAAAATATTGAGGGAGCCTCACAGTGTGCAGAGCGCTAGTCCTGGAATGAGGAAGACCTAAATTCAAATCCAGCCTCAGACACTAGCCGTGTGACCCTCAGCAAGTCACTTAACCCCTGCTTCAGTGTCCTCATCTGTAAAATGGGGATAATAAGAGCGCCTGCCTCCCAGGGTGGTTGTGAGGATCAAAAGAGATAATAGCCTTAAAACACTTAGCACAGTGCTTGGCACATAGGAAGCATTATGCAAATGTTAGCCATTATTATGCAGTCGTCCTGGGTAACAGGGATTTTGTCCTGATTTTACAAAGAAGGAAAGAGGTTGTCATCTACCCTGGCTGAAAGGAGAGCCCCCTCTGGCCTATAAAAGTGAGAACCTGCTGCGGGAGGGGATGAACTACCTTAGCTGGTAATAGCTCACGCTTCTGTGGTGCTTCAAGTTTTGCAGAATGCCTGATATGCGTTGTCTCTTTGACCCTGTAGTCGATGTTCTTGTTGTTATAATTTTGCAAATTAAGAAGCTGAGGATTTTGTTGGTGATAAAGTAACTAGCCCAGAGACATAGGTAGTGACCACATGTGGAAGTACTCGTACCCACCTCATCCTCAGTTGACCAAGCTCGGCAGGATCCTGGATCTTGTAATCACCTCTCCTTCACGCATCTTCTACCTTTCCCGTTATTCCTATTTTTCTACTTCCCTTTTTTGGACAAATTTCTTGAAAAGGTCCTGAGACACCACACCTGGTACTGAAAGTGTCAAACAAAGGCGTCTTGTCTGATTGAACAGGACCACTGATTCCAGATCTAGCTTACAGCTAAATGTATTCTCTACATAGGGGGCAGTTAGGCAGCGCAGCAGACAAAGTTCCAGGCCTGGAGTCAGGGAGACTCATCTTCCTGAGTCCAAATCTGGCCTCAGATACTTAGCTGTGCGGCCCTGGGCAAGTCATTTAACCCTGTTTACTTTGGTTTCCTCATCTATAAAATGAGCTGGAGAAGGAAATAGCAAACCACTGCTGTATCTTTGCCAAGAAAAACCCAGAGTCAAGGAGTCGGATACAACTGACAACAACAAAATTCTCGTGTGGATTTCACCACCTTGGGATGATGCTACAGAATTGATTCTTGCAGGTAAGTTTATCTGGGAGCCTTGGGATTTATTTCCAGGTGGCCATCTACTGGCCTAGATGTCTGGTCTGAACCCCAGGGCCTTCACCCAAGCTCTTTGGCATCTCAAGAGAATACCTGCACTAGCAGGCATCATAAGACTGGAAGGTGTGGGTCCTAATCAAAGCATAATTCCCCAGTCCTTTGGCTAACTGGAGTGTCCTGCTCTCCTCTTCCCTCTGATCCAGGGTCATCACACCCTGAACCCACTTCTCTACTACCTCTACTGGTGCCACACTCTTATCCCCATCTGGCTCAGCCCTCCCCCTCCCTAGACCCTTTCCTCTTCTACCTCCTCTTTCCATTGTGCCTTCTTGACATACTACTCTTTGCTTAACAAAGACTTCCTTCTTCATTTAGCTTTCTTTTAGATGACTCCATCTTGTTAAATTCATGGGAACTTGAGTCCCATCAGAAGTTAATTATATCAAAAGACCTCTCCAGGGAAGACTAAGCCTTTTCTCTGACCACCTCCTCCCAGACCAGGAGAATGAGTGCCAACGCTTCACTATCCAAAACATCTTAACCCCCAGCAGTTTTCAACCTGTGGGTTATGTTCAATTTGTAACAATGAAAATACATCCTGCATATCAGATACTTACATTACAATTCATAACTGTAGGAAAATTACAGTTATGAAGTAGGAACGAAAATAATTTTATGGTTGGGGGTCACCATAGCATGAGGAACTAACTGTATTAAAGAGTCACAGCATTCAGAAGGTTGTGAACCACTGCACCTAACCCTACAGTTCTTCCTAACTCATGGCATCTGCTGAAAGCAACACTACCCTCCCTTCCAAATGGACCACAAAAGTTGTCTTTATGTGATGCTGTCAAGCTTCCTTATACCTATTTGTTCCTTCACCCCCTTACAGTTTTACTTCTAGCCCCAAGACTTCTGAAACTTCTGTAAGGTCCCTAATGATCTATTAATCCCCAGATCCGGTGGCCCTTTCTCACTTCTTTTCCTTGACATCCCTACAGTTTTTGGCCCAGTTGATCACCTTCTCCTGTTGAAGTTCTCTTTACTACAGAGATAACACACACTACAGATTCTCCTCCTACTTTGACTTTCTCTGGTTCCTTATCCTCTTCACAACTCTAATAGTTATCTCTGTCTTCTCTCTCTACCCTCCTTTGCTTGACAATCACATTCACTCTGTGAAGATGGAACCCCAAACTATAACAGCAACCTCTCTACTGAGTTCCAGCGTCACATCAATCAATAAATATTTATTGAGTGCTTCCTATGTATCAGATACTATACTAAGAACTGAGATACAGCCCCAAAAAGCAAGAATAGTCCCCACTTCCAGGGAGTTTATTTTCTAACGGGGGAGAAAGAATTCCAAAAAAAAAAAAATCAGTACATATAAGATAAAGACCAAATAGATGGAAGGTATGTAGCCTTAGAGGAGAAGGTTGTGGCAGCTGAGGGTGTGAGCAGGGGACTCTTGAAGAAGGGAATGTTTGAGTTGTCTTAAAGTCAAATATTCTGCTAGGTAGAGATGAGGAAGAGGGAATACATTCCAGGACAGTAAGTGCAAAGTCGCAAGTTTTGTATGAGGAATACTAAGGCCAGTTTGTCAGCATTGTTGAGCTCTTGAAGGAGATTAATGTGTTAAAAAAAATGAAAATGTAGGTAGAGGGCCAGACTATGAGGGGATTTTAAAGCTAAATAGAGGTGTTTATAATTGATCCTACAAGCTATTGGGAGTTTATTGAGATTGAGAGAGGGAAAGTGAAGAAGGGGAATGATCCAACTTATATATTAGGAAAGTCACTTTAACACTGTGTGGAAAATAGATTGGAGTGACATGAGACAAAAAATACAATTAGAGACCAATTGCTATAGTTTGGGTAAGAGGTGATGAAGACTGGAACTTAAGAGTAAGAAGTTGTGGAGGGAAAGGCAGGGATGGGCTGGGGGTAGGGACAGGTAAGAGAGGACGAAGTAAAGGACATGGAATGTATAAGCACACATACTTTACGTTTAATCTGGTAAGTGTTATTAGCACTTCATTAAGTCTAGGCCAGGGGTGGGGAACCTGCAGCCTCGAAGCCACAGGTAGCCCTCAAGTGCAAGGCCCTTTGAAACCAAACTTCACAGAACAAATCCTCTGAACAAAAGGCTTTGTTCTATAAAATTTGGACTCAGTCAAAAGGCCTACCCAAGGACTTAGAAGTCCACATGTGGCCTGGAGGCCTCAGGTTCCCCACCCCTGTTCTAAACAATCAAAATATATCAAGTCTTGATTTTTATTTAGCATTTGCCAATTTCTGAGGTGTAAATACTCATACTGAAAAATTTCTGATTTGGGTCTCACATGCTTAGAGCTGGCTCCAGCACACCCCCCTGGACGTCTGTGAGAGATGTGGTAGAAAAAGAAATTTTTGACATTTGATGACTAGTTCTAAATGTGGGATGAATGGGAGAGAGGTCAAAGATGGCCCCAAATTTGCTAGTCTAGATGAATAGAAGAATGATGACCCTGATTCCAAACATAAGAAGAGAAGTTGATGCTGGGTTTGGGGGCAAAGATAATGAGCTGTTTAGAATAGGTTGACTCTGAGGTCAATAGGATGACTACAGGACATCCAGGTGAAAATACCCACTAGACATTTGGTGGTATGAGCCTGGTGCATAGAGGAAAGACTAGGGTTAGGTTTATGGATTTGGAAATCACTGCATCAAGGTGATCAGTGAACTTGTGGGAACCCATAAGTACAAGTGAAAATGTATACAGAGAGAAAAGAGAAGAGAGCTCAGGACACAACCTTGGAGGACACCCACAGATTGTTCATGACATGCTTGAAAATCCAGCAAAGAGGATTGTAGAGGAGGAAAACCAGGAAAGACAGCAAGAGACAGAAAGGAGTGAGTGTGTGCAAGTATAGAATGTGGTCAACAGCATCCACTGCTACAGAGAAGTCAAAGAGACTGAAGACTGAGAAAAGTCTATTAGAGTGGGTAACATAGGATGTGTTGTAGAGGACATTCTTCAGGAGCCTCTGGGATCCCTTCCAGTTCTGCAGCTTACTAGCTGGGCAATGTTGGGCAAATTGCTTCTTTCTGAGTGGGATCTTGATAAGAGGAGGCGCTAATGTAGTCTACAGAACAATGACAGGCAAAATCCTGAGCAAAGGACACCTTGACTCTTTGAGGATATGGGTTGATTTCTGATTGTTTTAGTTTTCCTTCCTGCCCCCCAGTGACTGAGGAAGCATTTTTATTTCTGTTTTCAGCTCTGAGCAACCTCTATAAAGGGAGGCTGCAGAGAGACTGATCATGCCCATAGGCTTATCTTTATCTGGAAGTTGTATGAGTCCAGGAGAGTCAGAAGAACCCCTCACCCCTATGTCATCCCAAATGTTTCCTCCTCTGATGGCGAACACCCTGAAATCCAGATCCGCCATAATGGTTTTCATCTCTTTGGGCCTTCAGTATCGTGGCTTACAGTGCAGGGTCATTAGCCCTATTTGACAGGAAAAGAGACTGAGACCCAAAAAGGGAAAGAGACTTGCCCACGGTCAGAGAAAGTGGTCGAGCAAGGCATACCACAGCATTGAGGAATGGATTCTTCTGTGTCCTGTTCTTTCATTCTTTCACTCTTCTGTAAAATGAGGGGATTGGCCTCATTGACCAGCATTGACATTCTGTGGTCCGTGCTGTCCAGTTCCTTCCAGTGCTGACCATCTGTGTCATAAGGTCTCTTATAGCTCTGGCATTCTAGGATTCTGTACTTCCTTTGGTCCTACCCACATTCTCATGACGTTAGCAGGACAGAGCTGTACAAGTCTTTTTCCATCTTTGGGGGTGGAATGGGAATTGAAATAATATCAAATCCTTTATTTATCAGAGTGGTAAACTGAGACTTATCAAAAATACTTGACTTGCCTAAGGTAACACATTAGTAGCAGAGCTGGGTTTCTTCTCATTCCAAAAGGAAAAAAAATCTCACAATTAAAAAAAAATGTTGCAACCAGGAAATTTCCAGAACTATGTAATTCAGAAGATTTGTGTAGCAATTTGGGACATAGGGAAAGGAGAACCAGAGGAGAGAAGGAAGGTCTGGAAGGGGGGGGGGGGGAGGCGAGTGCTGCCAAGACAGGCTGTAACTTTAGACCTAGCTTCAACATAAGTCAAACCTTTCTAATGCTCGACTCTGATCTCATCTCTTCCCTGCTCAATGGGTCTTATTCCTTGCAAGGTAAAGCCCAAACTCAGGGCAGGTAGGTGGCACAGCAGATAGAGTGCCAAGCTTGGAGTCAGGAAGATTCATCTTCCTAAGTTCAAACCCAATCACAGACACTTAGTAGCTACGTGACTCTGGATAAGTCACTTAACCTTAATTAACTTAAGTCACTTAACCTCAGTTTCCTCCTCTGTAAAATGAGCTGGAGAAGGAAATGGCAAGCCACTCCAGTATCTCTGCCAAGAAAACCCCAGATGGGGTCGAGAACAGTTGGACAGGACTAAAACAACTCAACAACTACCATCTCAGACTGTTTTCTGTACTATAGGGCTCCCCTGCTCCCATGACCTTAAGACTCTTTGTTTTTCTCTCTTAAACCACACATGCTCTCCCCTTCCCCAGCAGAATCTGACTTGGTGCATTTTCCCCTACTTTAGGTTCTAGGGTTCAGTGACTTATTGAGCCAGAAAACTCTCTGTGTCCCAGTGCCTTGTCAGTCTGTTTTCCTTGTCTTTCATTTCTGCTCCACTCCTGACTCTCCCAACCTTTTCCCCCATGCCACAGCAGCCTTCCCACCCTGGAAGTTTTCTCTGCCCCTATGCCCCTTCCTCGAATTACTGGTTGATGCCTCCTTTTTGTATCCATGTCTTCTGCCACTCAGTAAATGCTTTTTCATTCTTTTATTCATTCCATCCAGAGGTAAAACATTTTTAGTTTAATGATTGGAGAGCAGCAAGTCAGTTTCTGGCCTCTTTCTAGACCACCCCTTTGCCAGCACCAGCTCTCCCTTGGACTTCCAGCGAAGGGTGGAGGGATCTGTTATTATAATTACACTGGGAGCTCCCCAGGACTTGTTATCTGCCTCTCCCACAATGGAGCTTCGCATAGGGATGGATTTGCAATGAGGTTCAGGAAAGCCTAGGTGAGAAGAAGGAAGGAAATAAGGGAAGGAGGGAGGTAAGAAGAAGAAAGGGAGGGAGGGAAGAATGAAGAAAGGGAGGGAGGAAAGGAAGTGAGGGAAGGGAGGAAGGAAGGAAGGAAGGAAGGAAAAGGGAGGAAGGAAGGAAGGAAAGAAAGAAGGAAGGAAAGAAGGAATGAACGAACAAACCAATCTGGTTAGTTTGGGGTTAGAGACATTTTGACTTTCCTTTGGTTGGTTATAAAGTTCTATTTGTGTCAAATTCTATTTGTGCTGTGGCTGACCCCAGTTCTTTTTCCCTGCAGACAGGCATTCTGATGTATTCTATGCTCTAAGATCTTCACAGCCCTATCATCCTGTGTTCTGCATTCTAAGGCCCTTTCCAGTTCTGACATCCTATATTCTTTATTCTCAGGTCTCTTCCAGTTTGAACCTTCTTTGTTATTTGCCTCTTCCAGCTCTGACCTTCTGTGGTCCTGTGCTCTCCACCTTCTCTAAACTGCACCCCTCTGCCCAACCTGCACCCCTGCCCTACTCCCCACCACCTCATCACTGTACACAGTTAGTACTCACTGAGGGTTTGGTGATGAAGACGGTTTTTTAAAGATTGTTCTAGGGCATTCCTTGCCCCACCCCTGCCACCATCTCACCCCCAGCAACATTTACCATAGTGTAGGATGTGAGGTTTCCCTTCACTAACCCAGAAAGTAGCCCTGGGATTTTCCCCCACCTCACCTTGTCCCTGACCTTAAATGCTGGAGTCATTGTACCCCCAAGCCAGGACTCCAGCTCCCCATTTCTGAAGCCAGTAATGGGCCAAGGACAGGGTTGGAGGTGGGGGTAGTCCCAGGAAGTGGGGGGGGGGCTTTCTCTGGGAGGCAGAACTACTAAACAGAGGGCTTGTGGCTTTCTGTTTTGACACTGATATTCTGTCTGCCACTTCAGACTCAGAGCCCAAATAATCAGGCAAACCCTGGCCTTAACCCGCCATCTCTGTGGTATGCTGAGAGGGACTCTGGGAAGGTCCCTGATTCCCAAAATATCTCTCTACCAGCCTAGCGGGTTCTTGAAAGTCCACAATTACTCACTCTTTGGGCTAGACCAGTGTTTCCAGAAGGCCACTGTGAATACACGTGTCTTAGTTCTGCATCAGTGGTTCTCCCTAATCTGACTCCAGCCTCCACCTCCAGACTTGTTTCACATTCCTAACCTTCACACACACTGTATTCCATGTAATTTGGAATCCTTGGCTCTTCTCACATTTTATTCTGTGTGTCCACCGTCTTTGGAATGTTTTCATTCTCCTCTGTCACCATCCTCCTTCAAGGTCCAGATCAGACATGACTTTCTCCACAAAGCTTTCTGATCCCCCTGGTTGACTGTGGTCATCTCCCTCCTCCAACCCCAAAGTGGCTAGAACGCTATGTCTTCATATTTGTGTCCTTGTCAAGCTCTGCCTCATTTGTGTGTATATATTCCCCAATGAATTTATAAGCTCCTTGTGGGCAGAGATTGGTTAATTTTCATAGAATCACAGGGGTTAGAGCTCAAAGAGACTTGGGGTCCATCTAGTCCACTTTGTCAAGTATGGAGAAACAAGTCCAGGGAGGTTAAACTCCTCGCCTGAGGTCATACAAGTAACAAGTGGCAGGATCAAGATTCGAACTCAGACTCCAAACCCAACAACCTTTCCACTTACTATTGTACTGCCTCTCAGTGTTATTTTCCATCCTTGTAACCTTGGTACCTTACACACAGTAGGCACATAATAAATGTTTGTCAAATGAATGAATAATAATAATAATAGCACAACAGCCTCATTTTAAGACTTACAAAGGTCATTCCTCAGAAACGGTGTGAGGGAGATAGCATAAGTATCGTTATCCCCTTTTACAGGTGTGAGGACTTGCTCGGTCCGTAGCTGAAATGTGTTAGGTTAGGTATCGTTGCATTAAATCGTGCTGCCTTATAATCCCTTAGCTCCTAAACCAAAGGTGATTCTAACAGATCCTTTCCAGGAAAGCATAGGGAAGTTTTGATTGTGGAGGGAGAGATGAGATCCTCCAAATGCCATTTCCTCTCCTCTGTCAGCCCTATTTCATTACTCCCAACCTGTAGTAAGATATCTGGGGTCAGAGACTGTCAGGAGAAAAAAGAGTAAAATGGAAAGGGCCTTGGCTGGGTCCTGCCAGTGCTACTAAAACATTCATAGTGCCTAGTACAGTCGGTGCTTAATAAATGTTTGTGGATTGATCGGCTGTATAACCTTGGATGGGTCCCCTCCCTTCACTGCGTCTGTAAAGTGAGGAATCATACTCTGAGGTCTCTTTTAGATCTGAAATTCAGTTTTCCATGTTCTCAATCCTTTCTACACTGGCATTCTGTGATTCTGGGTCTGTGACTCTTAAGTTTGCAGGTAGCTAGCAGAGAACTGCATTCTCCCAGATTAGAAGGTCCCTTTGTCCCTGTGCAAGCAAAGATGGAAGATGGAGTTTTGGGGATGAGTTGGACTAGATTTCATCTCAGGTCCCTTCCCCCATTGAGATTTTGCGATTCAAAAATTCTACCAATGGTCTAAGATTCTATGCTTCTTCAGTTCCGTGTTCTAGGATTCTTTGTTCTAAGATTCTGTGATTCTGAGAGCCTTTTTAAGAGCTTCGTAGCTGATCTCCTTGCCTCCAGTCTCTCCTGTTTCCGGTCAGTCTTCCATGCTGCTGTCATGTTGATATTCCTAAAGCATCCAGCCATGTCATTACCTTGCTCAGGAAGCTCAGTGGCTCCCTATCGCCCTTAGGATGAAATGCAAATGCATATTTTTGACACATAAAACCCTTACTAGTCTAATTCCAGACTCTTTCTATATTGACTGCACCTGACCTCCTCTCATGTACTCTCAGCATAAACTTCAGTAATTCCAGCCATCCCGGCCTACCTGCTGTCCTCCATCCAAAACATTCCATCTTCTATTTGTATGTTGTTCAGGCTGCCCCCCATGCCTAGGATGCCCCCTCTCCTCTTGGAATCCCTAGATCCTACTGTGGCTCAGCTTCAGAGCCACTTCCTTCAGGAGGCCTCTCCATTTATATTTTGTATTCATCTCTCTATATACATATTGCTTCTACTCAATAAGCTTCTGGAGGGCAGTGACTTTCATTTTTATCATTGTATCCTCAATATCAAGCAGAGCCGTGTGTATGGGGTATTCAGGAAGACTAGTGCCTCTGGTGGGAGGGCTGCCCATCCCTTTTCAGGGCTGCTCATCCATCAGCCTTTGGTGTCCAGATGATTCACTCAGCTCACACCTATGGCTCCAAGAAGCTGTAACATGGCTAGTGGTCATACCCTAGTAAAATCATCTTGGCAGACGCGCTAAATTAGGTTGAGGGTCATGGGTAGGCCTTGAACTTAGTCAGTGAGTTAGGGTGGAGTCTACTCCAAGTATATGAAGATTTCCGCAGCTGGAATGGGCAGATGAGAACAATTTGCTCAACTGCCATAAAGGGGCTGAAGCAGGGATTGTAGAGCACATAGAGCTGGGTCAGACACAGAAGATGCCTAGGTGATCCGCTGCACTGAATCCCAAGATTCTCGGATCTCAGTAAGTGCCCTTGACAATGAAGTTCTGGAGAGGTTCTAGAGAGCACAGGTTCTCCAGAGCACAAGTATGATAAGAAATCATACTTGTAGAGTAGCCTAGAGTCAGGTAGGGCCTGGCCTGTTGTGTCTAGGCCCTTTGTGTAAAAAGGGTACCTTTAGACACAAAGTATCCAAGAATACTTTGAAATATTTAATTTCTAGGTCATTGTCCTGAGTAAGATGACTGGAACCTCCAAGAACTGGCCCTCCCCAACCCCAAGGTCACCAGCTCCCTCTCACGAGCACACACAAAGCTCAAAAGAGGACTAGTTTTATTTACAAGTTAATGGAAACAGGGCTCCTGCTCAGTGGCAGTGATTCTGTGTTTTTAAGCAGGACTACCCCTCCACTGTAGGAGGTGGTCTCCCCAACTCCATCCAAGTTCTTGGTGTATTATTACTTCTGTCCCCTTTCCTCTTAGTGACGACCGTGTGCCTAGGAGAAGGTCATTTATAATAGCTGCTACAGAGATTTGTAGGCAAGCCCCTATGAATTCCAGTCTGTTGAGGATGAGTTAAGGAAGGAAGGGTTCCAGGTCCTCTGTAACTATTTTCGACTAACCCCTGTTGTTAGGACAGATCATCCCTACCCCAGACCTGCATCTAAATATAGCAATAATTAATCAGCAGTTGACCTGGGAGAGGGAGCCATAGTAAGTTACTAGTAAAAGATTTTTAATAAATAATTACTTTGGTCATCCGTGGGTCAAAGAATGTGTCTGAGTTTCCTAGAAGGAGTAACTTGTTTAGCGCTGACTCTCGAGTTAGATCTCTGGGTTCGAATCCCACCTCAGAGAAGTACCCATGTGCCCTTGGCTTGGGCAAGTCATATAACCTCCACCAGCCTGTTTTTTCATCTGTAAAATGGGGGCATTGTACTAGAAGAACTCTGACATCCCTTCCAGCTGTAGCCCTGTGATCCCACAAACAATGATTGCCAGTAGTATAGGTAAACTGCCTCCGGGTGGGGGGAGGATAGTGTCTCTCCTGTTTGTTTTTACTACCAGCATTGTGTGTGCTGAATCATCCCATGCCACATCACTGACCATTTTCCAGGGAGGAATACAGACTATTGTTCAAAATAGGTTTTAAGAACAGGACTCGATGAAACAAGGGAAGTGGACAAAATGTCGGGGCTTCTTCTTGGTAAGCTCATCTCCTTGGGCAAGACGGGTGATCCCATCAGCATCTCAAACTCAGCACGTCCAAAATAGACTCAGTCTCCATCCCCAGCCCCCAGCTCACTCTCCCTTCTTTCCCATCTCCCTCTTCCGCTTGAGTGTGCCACAGTCCTCCTGGTCACCAGCTTCAAACCTGAGTCATCGCAGGCTTCTCCATCTCATACTTCACCCTCTCTTATATCCAGCCGCTTCTCATTCGCACAGCCCCTGGCCCCACTCAGGCCCTTGTCTAGGTGATTGCAATAGCCCCTCTCTGATCTGTTCTGCAGATGGGCCTCTCCAAAGCTGAGGTCTGACCATCTCCTCTCCTCCAGAAAATCCAAAGACCTGTGCCTTGTGGATTGTCAGTCAGGGCCTCGGTTCTATCTTGGAAGCTGATTTTTTTCTCTTTGATTTAGAATCCCTAGTTTGCTTTCCTGACCTCACAAACTTTATGCATGTGTGTACATAGATAATCTGAGGGCGCTGGGTGTGATTCCTAGCTCCTTTTCCCAAATTCTGTCTTCTGCAGATTTCTAAGATATCTAGCCTAATGGACATAGATAGGTAGCTTTCCCCTTCCCCATGCCTTTTGATTAGATTTCCAGGATTCCAGAAAATATATTTTTCCTGGTCCTTCTTAGGATCACTCAAGTCCTAGGTAGAAGCCCATCATGCCAGGACAGTTTAGGTCATCCTTCTTCCTCCAGTCTCAGGGGTATGGAAATGTGGCCTTAGAGGCCAGTGCCAAGAAAAGCCTTTTGTCCTCAAAGCTTTGTTTTCCTTCCCAACCCCTACAACCATAAATGTTTTTATAATAGAATTCAGAGCTAGAAAGAAGCAAAGAATACAACCCACTCATTTTGTGGATGGAATAAACTGAAGGCTAGAGTAAGGGAAATGACTTGCCCAAGGTCACATAAATAATAAGTAACCAGAGCCAGGATTCAAATTCAGGTTCCCTGATTCCAAATCCAGGGCTTTTTCTACTGTATCAGGTTGAGTGGTAGGAACACAGATCTAGAATTTGCCACTGACTCCCAGAGTGACCTTAGGCCGGTCATCTAACATTTGCTTGGGTCTAGGAGAGGCAAAGCAGTGACTGGGGACCATGTACTTCCCGTCTCCATGCCTTTGCATTGGCTAAGGACTGGCTGTCCTCGGTGCCCCAAATCCTGTTTTTTCTCACCTGTTTCTTAGCATCTCCATCTTCCCTCAAGAGAGCCCAAATCCCATCAACTCCGAAAAGTCTACCCCAGTCCCCTCTGCTGCTGGCATTTCCCCACAGGAGATTACAATCTCCCACCTCCTCTGTATAGCTTAGTTCCCTGAAGGCAAGTTTTGTTTGTGTCTTTCTGTGTATACCTATGACTCAGCACAGTACCTGGCAGTAGTAAATGCAGAATATGTGATTGTTGACTGCATAGCCCATGGCCACCCATCCTTGAAGTCATTCCTTGGCAGGCAGCCTTTCCACATCACCTCAGCGGTTCTCAACCTTTGGGGGTCCAACGACCCTTTCACAGGGGTCACAGGAGTTGCCTAAAACCATTGGAAAACAGGTATTTCCGATGCTCTTAGGAACCGAGACACCACTCCTCTATCCCTCTCCAGGTAGGTCTGCCCACATGCAGACATGCCCACATATGAGTATTAAAGGGTCATGGCATTAGGAAGGTTGAGAACCACTACCCTAGATGAAGGAGAACCTCCTTCCTCGGGTTTTCCTGGACCCTTTGGACTTCTCCTTTGCCCTGGCACATTCCTCCTTGTGTCTTCCTTAGCCTTTTATAGGTCACATCCCTCAGAATAAATTACAAACTCTTTGATAACCGGCCCTTTCCTGTATCCCCAGCACTTAACTTAGCCCAAGGCTTTCAGATAGTAAAAGCTGAAATGGATTGCCTTGAAGCTCCATTCTGATGGGCTCAAAGCGTCTCCAGTGATGTCTGGAGACCCAGACATTGGTGATGTGGGTAACCCAGAGGCAAAGGGATAAATGAAGAATTCAGCAGGACTGAAGAGGCCTGGTCACAGATTAACCTCCAATGCCCTCTGCCATCAGCTTGCTCTATGACCTCGAATAAGGCCTCAGTAAGCTAAAGGGGGTGGCAGAGAACTAGAGCCCCTTCATTCTGATATTTTTTACTTGAAGGCCCCTCCCATCTTCAGCATTATAGCAGTCACCTTGCCCCTCTGTGCCCAGTGGTCATGACAGGGAGTGAATGAGAGAGCGCAGATAACTGTGGGCAGCCCATCTCCCCAGCCCACAACAAAGTTCCAAGCAGCCAGGCTCTCCCCACCCCACATGTGCCAGGAGTGTTTCCCCTTTCTGTGAAGGACAGTGCTTTAAATCATTTACTTCATGGGCCAGATTCAGGGCCATTTAGAGCTGTGTCTAATTTAGAGCTAGGGCCCTGTGGGGAGCTCCAGTCTCTCCTGAGGAACCTCAGAGAAGTTGGGCAGGAAACGAGAGATGCAACCACATGTCAACCCCCTCTGCCTGCCATCACTGCCCCATTCCCTACCAACCTCCCACCTCCAGCACAACCTACTCAGACACTTAAAAGAGAAAGTAAAACAGGTTGACTGTGGGGTCAGATTTCACCCAGTGCTCTGTGGGCCCTGAAACTTCCTGGTAATGTGTTCACCATCCCTGGCCCCCGACTGCTCCCCCTCCATTCTCCCCACATTCCAGCTCATGGCGTCCAAACTGAGGAGCTGGAAAGCCCCTGATGTTCCTCTCCAGGCAGGTTCCTGTTCAGGTAGCCAGACTTCCCTCTCTACTAAGGGCCAGACCTTCTTATTTGTGGACTAGGTGGCTGTTGCCCCTGGGCTCCATCTCCAGAGACTGCGGTGACACATTTGTTCACTGTCACGTAAGTACTTTGTTCTGAGCACTGTACCCCAGCTTGGGGCAGAGTCTGGATAAGACATGGTTCCTGATCTCATAAAACTCCTAATCTCCTCAAGGATGAAGCCTTCTTGGATGGGAGGAAGAGTTTCCTCCTCTCTTTACAGATGTGGGGGACTATGAGGGTGGAATATTGTATATACTGTCAGAAACTACTGATGTGGTAGTTGGTTTTCCTGAAATTTTTTCTCCTTTTTAAAATCTCTTTCACAAGAAATGACTCCATAGGGAGGGGAAAGGAGAGTTATATAATATTCAGAAATAAGTGAGAAAAAAAGTTTTAATTAAATTTATTCCAATCATGTTAATGAAAATTATTTGTAAAAAAAATCATAGAAGTAGGAGTTATTAGTATCATCTCCTCAAGGTACTCTTCTGATCAGTGATTTCCTGTTCTTTACTGAGCTAAAGCCAAATTTCTCTTGGCATTCAAGGCCTACCAATGTGTTTCCAGCCTTCCTTCCCATTCCCCTTCCCATGCACACAGACAAAACCAGGAGGTCTACCTTTTCCAGATTAATCCCATTCTCTCCTGCCTGTACTATAACCAGTTTCTGGAATATCCCTCTTTCCACTTGCTGGAATTCCTGCCATCCCTGTAGACTACAATTCCCCCTCCTTCGAGAAGCCCTCGCCAATACCCTGGTCTGTGATACCCCGGTCTGTGATACCCCGGTCCGGTGATACCCTGGTCTGTAATAGCCCGGTCTGTGACACCCCGGTCTGTATCAACCTCATCTCCTCCTGACCTGTCACAGCACTTGCTGTCTCTGACACATACAGTTATGACTCTGAGTCATAGAAACTTAGACTTGAAAACTCCACTGTCTCATTTTGCAGAAGAGGAAACTGAGGACAAAAAGACAAGTATTATTGGCCCAAGATCTCCCAGGGAGTTAGGTAGAGACTCCAGTCTCTAGTACCTTCATTACCGATTATTTTCTATTCTCTGTTCCATGTGTTCCCAGCTTCATCGTGGTAGGGCTGGAGCCTGCTCCTCCTCCAACTCCCCCAGACTGAGAATTTCCTGAGGGCAGGCCCTAAATCTGCTCTTCCTATCTCCCTAGCTGCTGCAGGCCCCTGGTCTCTCCAAGCCGGGAACTCCCCAAGGACAGGGCCTGGGGCTGCTCTTTCTCTTCTTCTCCTGAACTGGAAGGTCCTTGAGGGCAAGACCTGAGAATGGGAGCTTCCTTCTCCTATATTCTTGGAAGTGAGAGGCTGCCGAGGCAGGCAGGCCAGCAGGGACAAGAGGCCAAGCCACCACAAGTCTCCGTGCTTTGAATTACAGGAAGTAGCTTTGAGTTAAAAGAGCAGGAAGAGACAACTGGTTCCCTTTCTCTTTTCTTCCTTAAGCACGGCACACACACACACACATACACGTGCTCACAGACACAGGCATACCCAACAGCTGCTGTTAAATCGACTGAGGTACAAAAAGTCAAGGGTGGTTTGGCCATACATAAGCACCAGGATTTGGGGGGGGGGCTGCCAGAGTCAACATCATCCCATCTCCAGACCCAGTTGCTGCCCTGTGGGTCTGGCCACAAAGGCCTTGAAAGGTAACTGTCCCTCTTGCACGGTCAAGGTTGGGCACCCCCAGAGAGTGATTCCGAGAACAGCTCACCCAGCCAGCCTCTCTCAGCTCCCACCGAGTCACCCTAATCAGTAGGCAGGCAGGCGCAGCTGTCTTTGTTTCCACCAGGAGGCCCCTTGGGGGTTGTGGGGAAGGAAGGTTTGGGGATTCCACACTCAGTGAGAACTGGGTGGGAGGGGAGGGATGCCTAGAGGCCCCCAGAGCAGTGTTTCTAACCTTAGACAGACCATGTGCACTAAGAGGTGATTTGGGTGGCAATGTAGAATAACAGAAGGAACTGTTCTCTGCCAGGAGACCTGAGCTGCAGGCTTGGTGTACCACTCACCCACTGTGCCGTCTTGTTGAGCAAGCACCCTCCTTTCTCCAGGCGTAGATTAGGACTGGGGGCTTTTCTTCTTAGAATAACTTTTCTGAATTTGCGCATTCTCTTCTGCCTTGTAATTAATCCCTAAAAAATACACAACAGTGTTCTGGAAAGTGTCAAGATGGAGTGGGGAAGGGGAAGAAAGGAGAGAGGGAGAGATGCCAGACCAAGCCATCTGGACATTCCTAAGGTAGAAGAAAGGAAAACGGAAGGTTATTGGGAATGGAGGAGAAACATTTCCTAGCTCAGGGGACAGCAAGAGGCCCCGGGTTAGGGTTCAGTCATCAGAGCTTAGAACACAGCAAAAGATAGAAAGCTCCCCTGGATCCAGGAGCAGACACCGGCAATCCCAGGGATGCAGACCCTCTGAAGTTCATTTACTAATAACAGTGGTGACAATAATAATATAGTCCTACTGTGTGCCAGGCATTAGGCTCATAGCTCTATAGCTATTTCTTATTTCACTGGATCCTCCCAATCACCCAGTGAGATAGGTGCTATTATTATTAACCCCATTTTGCAGATGAGGAAACTGAGGCAAATTGAGGTGAAATGATAAAAGGTCACAAAGCTCGTTTCTAGACTGGCTTAGAGCTCAGGTCTTCCTGTCTCCAGACACTGTACTCTATCTCCCTGTGCCACCTAATTGTCCCTGGTCCTAAGGGCTGGATCCGAATCTGCCTGTCAGTGGAGGAAGCTAAGTGAGCTGAAGGAGTCCCCCTTCAGGGGGCTCAAGGAAGGCCTGAGAGGAGAGGGTTGTAGCAAAAGCTGAAAGGGGAAACTGAGGGAGGCCCAGAACCTAACCACATTTCCTGGCCTGGAGCAGGGACCTAATAAGTGTTTACTGGTGAATCAGTTGCCCCGAGTCACGTATTATTGAGTAGCAGATTCAAACAGGGCGCTTCTCACTTCGAACCCCTGACAATACCCTGCCCTTTCTTTGTCCTTCATTTTTATTTACTTACACTCATATGGTGGTAATTAGTGGGTTCTGGTTCATAAGGATCTCATAAGGATTTTTCCAGGCGTCTTCGAGCTCTCGTGTTTTCTAGTCGTAATTGCATTATAGTATTCCATTACATCCATGTTCCACAATTTATTTAACCCTCCCCTAATGGTTGCCTCAAGTAAAACAACAGAACTACCCCCAAAAAAGTATTTAAACGGATTTTCTTTTGTTTTCAAAAACTCCCTCAGGGGTTTATTTTAAGAACCTAGGAATTAAGCAGTGTTTCCTTTCATGCCATACCATAATTCCTGATCCCCAAGATCCTTGGGGCAGCTAGGTGATGTCATAGTGCATAGAGTGCTGAGTCTAGAGGAAGGAAGATTTATCTTCATGAGTTCAAATCTGGCCTCAGACACGCAGTGATCCTGGCCAAGTCACTTAACCCTGTTTGCCTCAGTTTTCTAGTCTATAAAATGAGCTAGTGAAGGAATGGCAAACCACTCCAGTATCTTTACCAAGAAAACCCCAAATGGGGACATGAAGAGTCAGACAGGACTGAAAATGGCTGAACAACAAGAAGAATCCTAGGGCTAAATTTTACCTTGCATTTTATGTATATGTCTCTCTGATAGAATAGTCTTCTAGAGCAAGAACAATTTCATTTCTATCTTGGTATTCCCAGAGTCTAGCACACATTAAGGAGTTTAATAAATGCATGTTCAGCAAAGAATTTTAAGTGCTGAAGCTTCCATAAACTTAATGAAAAGTGTATATGACGCGCCTTCTTCTCGGTCTTTAGACCCTGTTGCCATGAAGTTTAGAGATTTCTCTCTTCCAATTCCTTTCAGGAATGAATTTACCTTTTGATCCAAAGAAAAGAGTTGCCCAAAAGACCTGACTTCTAGACCTGGGTCTGGCACCAAGAGGAAGCCATAGCCTTGTTCCAGGCCTCTTTCTTTTTTTTGTAAAGTAAATGAGTTTGGCATTCAGGAAAACAATTTAGAATTATGCCTGGAGACTAAGTCATGTGTTCATACCTTTTGGCCAGGCATGCTACTGCTGGGTTTATATCCCAAGAAGTCAATGACAAAAACAAAAAAACATGTAGCAAAATTTTCATAGCATCATTATTTATAATAGTAAAATAAACAAAGAAAAACCCTAGAAACAAATTACGTGCCAATCAATAAGCATTTATAAATTGACTCCTATGTGCCAGGTACTGGGCTAGCTGCTAGGGATACAAAAGCAAAATTAAAGCAATCCTTGCTGTCAGGGGAGACAACATGAGGGAGTGCATTAACGATTATTGGGGAGGGTGGCCATCAGGAATGGTTTTGTCTGACAGAGGCTCCCAAAGTTATCCCAGGCGATACTGCTCCCTGGGTGGTGCTGGAATGATCCAGAGGCGCCATAATATCCTCAGGTGCAATTTGGGGGGGGCATTGAATAAGGGGGCAGTGGAAGCATATGGAAAGAAGAGAATTTTGAAAAACCATTCACATATGTTTCATCTATTGTGTAACAGAGTTAAGGTCATAGTAATTATGTTATTTTCCAAATAAACACACAAAATAACCCATCAGTGGTCAAGTCCAGTCAAATCTGCCAACAGGTCTTAAGCAAGTGTTGGCAGAAGAGCATGTTGCACATAGTGGGGAAGTCCAGCATGCATCTGCAGGAATATGTGTGTGTAATGATTTGTTTACAATACTATACAGTTACATGACTCAATATTGCATCATCATAATTTCAGTGCAGGAAAAAACCCACAAATGTACAATAAACTATTAAATTTAAGATGCATCATGTAAAACATATATATATATATTTGAAATTATGCAAATTTTTTAAAAAAATTAAAGGGTTAAAGAAAGATTTCCAGGGGGATACTGAGTAATATTTTTTTAAAGGGGGCAGTAGGCCAAATAAGTTTGGGAGCCTCTGATCTAGAAGATAGTTCTCAATGATTGAAGGATAATCGAACCCATTACGGGCTATATACATATAATGGATAGATGATATTCATTATAATGCATTATTATTACCACATATTTTATTATCCATATAAATATCAATTAATTACCCTAAAATATTTGTTACATAATATTAATCTATCATTAAATTATGCATTACATATAATGCATTAATGGACCATAATGGAATAGAATATTATATAACTATTATATAACAGAATGTTATTGTTATAAAGAAAATAAACATGAAGACTCCAGGGAAACAGGAGAAAACTTCTATGAACAGATTCAGAGTGGAGACAGCAGAACCAAACATCATAATTCAGAATCAAAGCTCCAAATTCAGGTCACCTATGACAAATGATAATTAAAACACACATCCTTTCTTTTAACAAACAGCAAACTACGAACATGGAAACTCATGTACTGTCAATAACAATCACTATGTTCTAGATGGTTTCTCTTTACTTTTTTCTTTTAATAAGAAATCTCTATGGACAATGGAGATATTTATGCTTCAGCCCTGAAGTCAGCAAGCAATTATTAAACACCTACTGTTTTCCAGGCACTGTGTTAAGTGCTGATCATAGAGCATCACCAAGTAGGCAACATGAGGTCAAGCCTGTGCTTGCCTGATACTTTACATATGCTCATTATAAAGGTTTAAAAGTTTTCATGCCCATTGCCAAGAGAAGATTCAACATAGCTGATCAAGTCAAAGTTGGTTGGCCTTTGGTGGAGCTGAATCAGCTACTGCTGCTCATGGAATTCATATTCAAATAGCCCAGGACTTGAGACCATGTCTCAAGAGGCTCTTACTGGATTGCAAATAGTAAGTATACACAACCTTTCATTGGAAATTATGTGTGTGTGCATAATAAGTATTATTAAATTATGTATTATACATGATTTAATTATATAATTACAATTACAAAATAATTATATGTAAATTACACATAACAAATAATACATCAGTTTGAAAACCTGAAGTATCTATATAAATATAAGCTATTGTTATTGTGAGTTATTATTAAAGTATTTTAGGTTTTTCCTACCAAGGGGAATAATAATAACAGCTAACATTTATGTAGCACATACTGTGTGCCAGGCATTAAGCTAAGTGCTTTATAATTATCATCTCATTTGATCCTCATTGAGATAAGTGTCATTATTATTCCCATTTTATGGATGATGAAACTGTGGCAAACAGAAGTTAAGTGACTTGCCCAGGATCACACAGCTACTAAATTTCTGAAGCTGCCTTTGAACTCAGGTCTTTCTGACTCCAAGCCTAGTGCTTTCAATCTACCACACCAACCAATTTTCAGACTGAGAAAGAAAAAACACAAGTGGATGAACAGAGTCAGAAACTCAAGACAAGCAAAGAAGTAATGAGAGTATGAAGCTGCTTTCAGTGTATTCCAGGACCAGAAGGGACTACATCCAAGGGTACTGAAACAACTGATAGATGGAATTACTAGGATGCTTCTACTACTCCATGGCAAATCCTGACAGATGAGAAAGGTGCCACAGAGCTAAGATGGGCAAACATCCCTAATTTAGGAGGTGAGGTAAACGGAAAGACAATAAAGTCTGCAAACCATAGACAAGTGAGCTTGACTTCACTTCTAGAACATATTATGAATGAGATGGTTAGTGAGGATTCAGAGCGGAAAACAGTGATCAGTAAGAGCCAGCATGGGTTCACCAAGAAACAAGTCCATGCCAGAATAACTCAATTTCATTTTTGGAAGGGCTATCAGACTGGCATAGTGTCTGATGAAATGGAGCAGAAAGGTTGGTCAGAAATTCTGTAAAGCTAGAACCACTGAATTTAGTTGTCAATTCAAACAAGCCTGTACTGCTATGTGCAACCTAATACAGTAAGCAATGGAGATACAAAGTTATGAAAATAGCATAGCATTAGACAAAACATATAATATCTTTATAGATAACAAAAGCAACCAAATCAATTAGCGTTTATTAAGCTCTTACTACATACCAAGTACAAGGACATGTGGGATGATAAAATATTGGATGATACGCAGGCTAGATGGTGAGTGAGGTAGATTCAGAATGGATTGAATGACTGAGGCCAAAGAGCAGTGATAAAGGGATTAATATCATTCTAGAGCAAGGTCTCTGATAGAATGCCCTAGGAATCTGTCCTTGGCCTTGTGGAAATTAGGAACCACAATTATTTTACAACTTGATGGATTAATCCCTCAATCAACTAGTGGCCTAACAGTATAAAGTCTCCAGTTGCTATTAAAGGAGAAATAAAATATAACAACCTATGCAAAGTCAAGATAAAGCGGAGTCAGGGCGGCTAGGTGGCGCAGTGAGTAGAGCACCGGCCCTGGAGTCAGGAGGACCTGAATCTGGCCTCAGACACTTGACACACTAACTAGCCGTGTGACTTTGGGCAAGTCACTTAACCCCAACTGCCCTCCAAAAAGAAAAAAAAAAAGATAAAGCGGAGTCTCATCCACTGTTGTAGTAACAACTACTTGCTGTCCTTGGATAAGAGATTCTGCAGTCTTATCTAAAGGAACTTCTTTCACAGTTATAAAAATATTTGGTTATTTCCCCCTTATTTCGTACTCTTAAATGGGGAATTTTTTCTTATAAATCCTGCTAGTTACATTCCAAATATTCCCCCTTTGCTGATCCCTGTCTTTCTCTGCCTTTCCCTCTCCTATTGACTTTTCTATCCTGATTTGCTGTAGAATGTTGTAGTAGTTAGCCATATACTCTAAGTGGTCCTGAAAGCTTATAAAAACCAAATCTGTGCCCTAGGTAGCTGAAGCTGCTATTCAGCAAGATTAGTATTCTTTAATGTTAATACATTCCTTTCCTTTCAGTTTGGCCTCCTATCTTTGACCCAGTCATCAGACCCCCAGTGATAGGTACACTTTGTCCAAGAAGGTCCAGTTGCTCTTGGTCGTAAGGATTCCCCAACACCCTCATATTATTCTATCTTTTTTTTTAAATCAGAGTTTTAGATGAAGAAACACATGAAAACATCAGTAGTCACATCAATATATTTTATTATAAAAATAAGTGAATATAAAATATGTTTTTAAATCTTCATATAAACTAAGGAAAAAAAATTGCAACTTGCCAACACAAGGTGTATCAGTGCAAAAATTGAATGGGACTTTGCTGCTTTCAGAAGCCTGCTCCCCACCCTTCACATAGCCCAGGGCAGTGATATTCAGATCCCAGTTCTTGAGCCAAATCTGGAATATCTGTGTGACCTGAATGCCTTCCATACTTCTTCGCTCTGTACTTGAAACATTGCAGCATATGAAGGCTCTAACATAGCATCAGTGTGGTCTTCTCCTATATCTGATAGACTGGGCCCCATGCACTCCCTTCTAAGGCCTTTGGGAAGAACACTAACACTTGTTCCTCCCAAAGATGGGCAAGTTTCGTTCAAACTGTCCCACCCCAGCCATCTCACCCATGTTGAGTAACAGTTTGGACCATCTTTAGCCGAACTGAAACAACGTGTAAATGACCAAGTCAGAATTCTGACTATTAGAAATTGGTGCTTTCTTCAACAGAAAGATAAATTTGTGTTTGCTCTTCCCAGCTCATCCTTGAAGGGATGGAACCTTACCCAGTGGTTAACCAGGCACTTGATCACCTGGTATACCGCCATTCTTCCCTTCCTGGAGAGGTCCAATAGCTGATTCTCCTTCTCCACTCCAATGTGCTAGGCAGTAGGCTTTGAGCTGAATGTCACAGAGCTCAAATGGAATCTAAATGAGCTCTACCCCTGTGTGACTGACTGGTCCATTGGCAGATCAGTTCTTCCATTTTTGTTCTCATATCTTTAGTGAATCATACTCCTTCAGGGGACCAGAATGTCCGGCTGAATGACTGGAGAGTTTCTGCACCTGATTCACCCTGGTCCTGCCTTTGACCCACTTGTTCAGAGGATTTGGTCACTGACAGCATTCAGACACATGTCTAAGAAATTCCTCACCCTCCTCATCATGAAAGAACCTCATGCAGTGAGGGCAGTGAAGGTCCCCTTGACCTTGACCTCTCAAGTCAGAGCCAGAGATTCCTCTGTCTGCTTGGAGTTCAGGCTGTTCAGGTGGAAGGATAGGCCTTCTTGTGCTGGGGGGCTCTGCCCTGAGTAAGGCCTCTGCAACGTCTGTTTCTAGGCGTTGTGAGTGGTTTTTGTGACCCGTGTGAATCCTGCAGTGGCCTGTTGTCTCTCTTGACTCCTGTCGGGGGGAAAACAGAGTTAGGAGTCTTTTGGCCATTCCCCAACATTTAATTTCTTACATTTTATCATTTAAAAGCATGTTCTCATGGAAGCCAGCTATACATTCTTATATTCGATTCACCTCTCCGCAAGTAAACATTTATTAAGCACCTATGACATGAATGACACTACACTTGGGGCTGAAGATACAAAGACAAAAAAAAAAAAGCCCTGCTCTCAGAAAGGAGACCACACATATATAAAGGGGTGTGTACCATGGAGAATGCAACGACAACAGTAACAGGCATCACCTATGTTCTAAGGTTTGCAAAGCCCTTTAAATAGGTTATTTCATTTCATCCTCCCACCCATCCTGGGAGGTAGGTGCTGTCATTACCACCATTTTACAGATGAGGACACTGAGGCAAACAGGTGAAGACTCGCCCAGGGTCACACAGCTAGCAAGCATCTGAAGCATGTTTGGACTCAGCTCTTCCTAACTCCAAGTCTATCACTCTCCACTTAAGGCAAAGGAATGATCTGATCTATGCACATTTGAGAAGGGAAAGCTCAGTGTCAGCTAGTTAGAAGGAAGCATCATACAGCTAGAAGATGGATCTTGGGTTGAGAATCAGCAAGTCCAAGTCAGTCCTTTGACAGATGAGGAGACTGAGACTGAGGGAAGCACAGGCCACATATGCAGTAAGTGGCAAAGTCAGGATTTGAACCCAGGTCAATCACAGATCAAGAGTTAGTTACAAGGAATCTCTCAGGCTACTCTGTCCAAGCCTCCCCTTTGACAGATCAGAAAACTGAGACCCAGGCAGGTGAAATGACGTCCCATCAGAAGTGGGATTTTGAACCCAGATCTTCTGACTGGCGAGCCAGTGCTCATTCCTCTTTACCACCTTCCCTCCTTCCATGTCCCAACACTGTTTAGAATTTATTTCACCCCTTGAAGGAACGGAACACATCGACAGTCAGACAAAACTATAGATTAAAACATGACCCCTTACAACCCAGTGGGAGGGACGTGAGCGATCCACACTGTCACAAAATGCTCCAATGGCCCCCATTCACACCAGAGCCTGTCCTCACTGCCTGCCCTGCTTAGCCAGCCTCGCCTCCTCAGAGCTTGTGGATTCAGCATCCTCTCCAGACCTCTCACCACCATGCACTAGCCCCAACAGCATCCACATGCTTAGGGGTCAGATGCTCTGACCCCACCGTGTCATGGCACCCTGACGCCTGACCTCACACAGGAGCAAACAGGGCTGAACAGTTAAAGAGTCACTGCAGAAAACACCATGCTTGGTGGGACAGGCTACGTAAGAGGGAAACATCTTACAATTCAGCCGAGTGTCCGTCTAATAGGGAGAAGGGGAGGGAATTCACCGCTTTGCTTCTAAAGCTTGAGCACAATGAGAATTTACCCAAACCCGGAGGGCGCTAATCATCTGTGTTTGCATCAGTGTTACTACCTGTGTGACTTTATGCAAGTCACTTAAACCTCCTCTAGCCTAAATTTCCCCATCTGTGAAATGACAGAATTAGACCAGATGATCTCTGAAGTGGCTTTCAGGCTCTAAACCTCAGGATTTCCACTAAAGCAACATGAGAGGGAAAGTCCATTTCTTTTAAAGGGGAAAAATAATTTAACTATTACACATTTGAAATGTTGGAAAATTTAGATTTTTAAAAAAATTATACTTAAAAATGTTATAATTAGAGCTCAACTCAAATATCACTTCTTTTTTTGTTTTTTTTTGGGGGGGAGCTTGCATTTTATTGAGGAAGAAAATGTGTACATATGAATATACATTTATTTTTATTTTTTTCCATGTACTTTATTTTTTATTTTTTTAATGACTTGTTTGTTTACTTTTAGGTTACCAAATATCACTTCTTATGAGGCTTTTCCTGATCCCCATCAGCTCCCTCCAGAGCGATCTTATACATGCTTTGCCTCCGTGGGGAGAATGTAAGCTCTATGCGGGCAGGATTTGTTTCTTTTGTTTCTTTCTTTTTTCATCTTTGTTTTAAGGTAGGTAGGTGGCATAAATGATAATATTCCTGAGTCTGGACTCAGGAAGACATTACCAGTTGTGTAACCTCTCAGCTTCAATTTCCTTATCTGTGAAATGGGGGCAATCCCAGCACTCACATCACAGGATTGTCATGATGTTCAAATGACACGTACATAGATATGTACATGTATCTATTCCATGTTTGGATTGGCAACATGAAAAACACTCAGAATGACTCCATAGCTCTACAATTAAAGAAGTTCTTGTTTCTAACCTTCAAGAATCTGTTCCACTTTCTTCCTTGTTGTTTATAAAATTATTTTTATAGCATTAGCCGCTTATTTTCCCATCACTGTGTGTTTTCTTTTTACTCTTGAAGCTAATTTGTTCTTGAATTTAGCATCTTCAAACTAGCCATCCCCTGCATCCCCAAAGAGATACAATTCTGGCTAAGAAAATACAAAAGTATACATGATGTGTATTTATATTGTCTTTTTAAAAAATTAATTTATTTATTTTTAGTTTTCAGCATTCACTTTTATAAGATTTTGAGCTCCAAATTTCCCCCCCCCTCCCCAAGATGGCTTGCACTCTGATATAGGCTGTGCATGTACAATCGTATTAAACATATTTCCACATTATATGCTTTATTTTTTAAAAGACAGAAGTCAAGTGATTATATTTAAAACTGCGAAAGTCTTATGAATAAGAATAAGTCACTGGCTCATTGTATTAACAGAAACCCACTTCTCACTTACGTGATAAACTCACATAAAGATATATTTAAAGTAGATTCTACAAACGTAAAGTGCTCTATAAATGCTGGCTGTTTTTATTAGTTATTCCCAGGGGAAGGGAAGGTAATAAACATTTATTAAGCGCCACAAGTGTGCTGGGCACTATTTTAAGGGCTTTGTAAATATCATCTCGTTTGATCCTCTGGGAGGATGAGGAAATTAGGGCAGACAGAGGTTAAGTGAATTGCCCAAGTTCACCCCACTAAGTGTCTGGGATTAGATTTGAATTCAGGGCTTCCTGACTCTTGGGCTAGTGCCAGGCCTGAAGTCAAGCAGCTGGAAGCCATGCTTAGTACATGAAAGGGGCTTAATAAGATTTTGTGGGTTAATTAATCTTTAAAAGGGAATTCACAATGAAAATCTTTCTGATTTTATTTCAGTGCTTTACCTGTCTCCTGGATATCTGGTGTTGCAGGGTTGCAACTTTTTCCTTAAGTTCTTGAATCTTGCTTTGTGCCCGCTCTCGATCAGCTCTTTCTGATGTAAAATCATCCTTGTAAACAAGCACCTGAAAACAGAGGAAACTTAAGTGCTTTCCATCAGAGGCATTAAAAATCACTTTGCCAATGACAGCCAAGGCCAAAAAAAAAAAAAATTTGCTTTCCTGAACATTTAAGGGGAAGCCCAATGGATTTGGAATCCTGGGAAAGGAATTCAAGTCCCAGCCCACCCTCCCACATACTGACAGTTGAACCTTGTGTATACTTCCTCCTTTCTTTCCCCTCCATCTCTTCCTTTACCAAAGGGGGACATTGGACTAGATCACAGGTTCTTAAGCTTTTTTTGGACATAGAACTCCTTTGGCAGTCTGGTGAAGCCTCCAAAATCACCAGGATTTATTTACTTGTTTGAGGCTCAGTCCCTCTAGTTCACCTAGAAAACTTTGATCTGATCAGTTTTTCTGACCTGGGCCAATTTAACATTCCTTGGGCAGTCTGGAAATCCTTACCCTCCCATTAGTCAGGATCTTAATTGGCTTTAGCCCTACAGTAGCTCAGAACTCCCAAACTCAATCAATCCACAGGCATGTGCCACCATACTAGCCAGAATAATGTTTATAAATGAATAAAGTAAAATGCAAAAGAAACCAATTATATTGAAATACAATTATCAAAATCTTTTTTAAAAAAAGTTTATGGACTCCAGTTTGTAGACCTCTATACTAGGTAATTTCTATGAACCCTCTTAGTTCAAAATCCTATTATTTTATATAAGATGATACAGTAGAATTTGAACTTTTTCCCCCTGTGTCAGTGATGGGCTTGCACCAACCAACCTTATCTATACTCTCTTGCTCAGACCATTGTCTCTTTCCACCATCCCACTCCTGCAATTTTCCCCTGAGAGGATCCAAAGCCCAGACCTTCAAGATGGTTAATTTGGAATCAAGTTAAAGTCAGAGAAACAGGTGACTAAAATGGCTTATGCAGAGCGACTCTCAGCCTCTTTTCTACAGACTGAGCTTGTCAGTCACAAACTAATGTGACCCAGTCACCTCCAGAGTATCAGATCATCCCCTCTCAGTCTCAGTTTCCTCATCCTCAAGATGAGGAAGCTAAATCTCCCTCCCTTTCTTTGCTAAATTCCAGAAAGCTCTCCAGCCTGGGTCCCTTCACTTCCCCTGTCTCACTCTCTTCTAAGCACTCTGCAGTCTGGCTTCTGACCTTATTACTCAACTGAAATTCTTTCTCTTCAGAGTCAGTGTCTCTTAATTGCCAAATCTAATGACTTTTTCTCAATCCTCATCCTTCTCATCCTCTGTGCACCATCTCTCACTGGTGAATCTCCCTCTCCTTCATATATATATAAAACACACATGTGTATATATGTATGCATGTATGTGTACATATATGTATTTGTGTGTGTATGTGTGTGCATAGTCCAGTCTTTCTTCTGAACATCTCTCCTACATCAGCAATTGCTACTGGAACAAGATGTTCCGAAGGCATCTCAAATTTAACATGTCCAAAATAGACATCATTTCCTTTTCTTTCATATTTCTTCTGAACTTTCCTGTTGTTGAGGGTACCACATCCTTCTGAGAACCCAGGTTCACAGTTCCAGTAACAATCCTCAACTCCTCACTGGTACTCACCCCTATATTCAATTAGTTGTCAAATCTATCATTTTCTTCTACCATAATCTGTTTTGTGCATATCTATATATATGCATATTGTCTGCTCTTGTAGAATGTAAGCTCCTTAGGGAGAAGAACTATTTCATCTCTGTCTTTGTGTCTCTGAGGCCTAGTACATATGTACTGGTACATTTGGTACAGGTATGTACCATACCTGGTACATAACAGGCTTAATAAATGTTGTCCACTGATCTCCAAGGTCCCTTCCAGAACTAAATCTTATGGCACTAAGAAAATTCAGTGCTCTCCCCACCCCCAGAAACAGATTTCCAACTAAAGTTCATGTCATTTTCTTAACAACAACAACAAAAAAAACTCTTCCTCTCCAAAACAAACCTCTTTCCCTATTATTTGATACTTAAACTAAGTTTAATGTTACCATAAATATTTTTAGTGACATAGTCACTTCAAAACCAAACTGGATTGATCATAATAAAATCACAGTATAAAAATCTCTCTGTTCTGTGGAAGCAAGGAGGGTACCCATTGATCGGGGACTAGCAGAACAAGCTGTGGCTTATTGATAGAAAGGATTTCTCTTTCTGCAGCAAATTTCTTTGAACCCGAGTGCTCATGTCCTTGCTGACCTGTTGCTCCAACATCTGTATCCGTTCACTGTCTCCATCTTTGGCCTTCTTGAGATCTTCCAGCTCCCGTTTTACTTTTAAGCAGTCAGCCATTTTTTCTTCCAACAGTTTGTTTAGCCGTAAAATCTCCTTCTGCATAAGCTCTGGGCTTGTGGGCAAACCCTGCTCAGGAAGGACTTTCAATTCCTTCAGCTGCAGATGGAGGCCCTTCACGTACTCATCCCTACTGGCATCATACCTCTGCCACTTGGCATTCAGATCTTCCACCTGAGAAAGAAGAGTTGGAATCAGTCTTGGTGAACACAGGACAAGGGTTTTATTTCCCCAAAATATGTCAAGAGGAAACCCATCAACTATCCCCAGCTCCCACCATAGATAAGCCTATAACCACCACCAGTATTCACCCTTCTGCTGACCTGTTTTCTCCTGCACCATATGTAAGTGCTAGATATTCAACTCTGTGCTACTTTTAAAAAAAAATAACAAATGGACAGTCTTGGTTATGGAAAGAAGATGCTATTTTTAAAATTTTTTTTAAATTTTTGGCAAATGGAAGAAAGTATAGACATATAAAGAAGTATAAACTATAATTATAGAGTTGATGTCTAAACATACAATCACATACACTAAAAATCTGTCTACAACAAAAAACAATATAATTAAGATAAAAGTAGCAAATTAGGGAAAAAGATAACATGACAAACAGATATTTTTAAAAAGCTAAAATATATAAGGAATTGTTAATAAGTCATGGCAGTAATTCCCAAACCACAATGGATAAACAAAGGATATAAACAGATGATTTTGAAAAAAGAAAACATAGATTGCAAATTATCATTAGAAAAAAATCCTGAACTATGCTAATAATGAGAAATTCAATCTACAACAACCTCAAGGGCTCACCCCACTTCTATCAAATTGGCAAAAAATTTAAAAGCAACAAAATTCAATAGGACTTGGGTGATAGAGAAAGAAGTACACCTAAACTGCAAACCTACAGAACCTTTCAGGGAGTGATCTGACAGTATGAAATCAAAGTTGGAAAAGGAATTATGCCCCTTTGTACTGAGAATTCTATAGTTAAGAATATACACATGTGCAAACACACATATTTAAAGTGTTACAAAAACAGAAACGTGTAAAATCTCTTTAGAGATTTTCATGGCAACAGAACATATAATTTAAGTATCAAATGATAGGGGAAGAAGTTAAAAAAAAAAAAAAGAGAGACTGTGAGAGAAATAGAGCCAGAGGACCAGGGTTCAAATCTTGATTCTGCAACCTACTATGCCATCTTGGGAAAGTCATATCCTTTCTCTAGACCTCAGTTTCCTCCTCTGTAAAATTAGAGTGTTGGACTTGAACATTTCCCTCTAACGTTCCTTCTAAATCCCATGTTAATTTAATTTGTTTTTTATAGTCCCTGACAGAGCGGGGCCATGTATGCTTAACTAATGAGGAGGACATTACACAGGGAACCATACCATTTGCCTAGGGTTTTGGTGCCACCTCTGAACTCTGGTCTTCTAACTCTATCACTCTCATTTCCCCCATCATTCAATACTTATTTACAGGATTTTTAAAAAATTACATCTAATGCTACTTAGCTGGTTCTATTAACCAGTGATCTCATGGAGTGGAATCTACCATGTTAAGTGTCTGCTGCATACACATAATACTCTGCCCAAAACTATCAGTCCTCCTGCAACTTAAGCCCAGAAAAAAAAAAACACTCGTGTGGGAATCCAGACATCATCAATCTGAATTCCAGCCCTAAATGGTCACTAACTTGTAATATGATCTTGGGCAAATCCTCTTCTCTCTGGGCAATTCATTTCTGTAAGCATTTATCAGATTACTACTATGTGCAGGGGGAAATGTCGTTGGCCCTGGGGACACAAAGATAGATATCCAGAACAGGCTCTGTTTGTGGAGGAAGTACATTTAATGGAGGGAAGGGGAAAGCACGGAAATAATTGTGCTACAAAGGAGAAGGAGAGGTCTAAGTAAAGTGCTCCAGGACTATGAGGAAGAAGGGCCATTTTCCCAGGGTAAAGAGGAGGAGGTGGGGAATAGGAAGAGAGGGAAGGAGTCAGGGAAAACTTTATGGAAAAGATGGCATCTGAATTGAATCTTGAAGGAAGGAATCTTGGACAGAAGGAGATGGGCAGCCATTGCTAGAACCAGGGAGAGCATAAGCAGAGATGGGAGAAGACAGAATGAGTCCGAATAAATGAAGAAAATTGTGAGTTTATACTTTATTTGGAAGGCAATGGGATCTCAGTTCCTCCTCTGTAAAAGGAGAGCTTTGACCTAAAACATCATTTCAGTGTCTCCTAACTCTCAAATATCTACTTGGTGATTGGAAAGACCACCACAATGTAATCAGCAACCTTCTACAAACCACAAAGGAGGCTTTGAGAAATTCCAGCATGGGCTGATTTCTTCCCTGGTGTCTTAAATTTGATTTAAAACAAACAAAAAAACCCACACACAAACACACAAACCAAAAACTCTATTACTTCCTTATAGTGACCATTACACTTCTCTCTTTTTCCCTTTCTTCCTCCTCCCCACTTCCTCCCCCAAAATGAAGCAAGGCCATGAGTGTTCCATCCTTTCTTGCAGCCAAACAAGGTCAAGGTTTTAGGCTACTTAAAATAATTCCTGCTCATGGTCATAAGAGGTAGAAAGAGCCTTGGTTCAAATCCCAACTCTGACACTTTCATTCAGTAAGCACATGGCTACTATGTGCCAAGCACTGGTGATTAAAAGCAAAATAAAATAAAATAGTCCCTGCTCTGAAGTAACTTCTGTTCTAATGGAAGTTAGGTGACAAGGTGGAAATAGTGCTGTGGAGTCCGGAAGTCCTTAGTTCAAATCCAGCCTCAGACATTCACCAGCTGTGTGACCCTAGACAAGTCACTTAACCTGGGTCTATCTCACCTCTAAAATAAGGAAAATAACATCTACCTCCCAGGGTTGTCATGAGGATAAAATGAGATATTTGTAAAGTGCTTTGTAAACTTTGTAAACTTTGTAAAGTGCTACATAGATGCTAGCTGTGATGGTGATGATAAGGGAAACTACATGTCCACAGCAAAGTCAATACAAAATACATAAAAATAAATACAAAGTAATTTCTGGTAGAGTTGTGAAGGGCTCTAACCAATGAGAAGGAAAAATCAAGAGAGTCCTTTTCAACGAGGTGGCCCAGGAGCTGGGGATTTCACTGGAGGAGGGAAGGAGGCAGTGCCTTCCAGGCATGGGATCCATCCTAGGCAAAGGCTGAGAGGTGGGCAGTGGACGTGGCACAAACACCCAAGAAGTAGCCCAGTTTGACTGTAACACTGAGGAAATGAGATGGAGGAACGTGAAATCAGACTGGAGAGAAAAGCAAGCTAAATCCACTGGCTGTCCTATCTGTCTCCTCTCCCATTAAATGGGAATAAGATTGGCACCAGCCACCTCACAGGATTGTTATAAAATATTAAAGGGGACTAAAATAGTAACTATTAATCTGGAGTTGGAGGGGCATACACCCAGACCAGCCTTAACGAGAGCAGCTAGTCTTGATAGCTAGCAGCGATGAGTCATTTCTGTACCACTTTAAGGTTTGCAAAGCACTTTTCTTAACAATCTTGGTAGGAAAGGAATGGAAATTTTCTTAACCCCATTTTATAAATGAGGAAGCTGGGGCTCAAAGAGCTGAAGTCTCCAAAGTCACGGAGCAGTGAGGTGTCAGACCTAGGATTTCCACCCAGGTTTCTTGACTCTGAAGACAATGCTCTTTTTGCCACACCCTCCTCCCACAGCTATGAAATAGGGAGAAACATACTCACGTGAACGACTTTTTGTTTTAGGAGCCTATTTTCTTCCTGTAATTTACAAATAATGCCATGAACTGAGACATCACCTTCAGGAAATTGTAGCTATGGAGGAAGAAAAAAAAAACCTTATTATGACATTCTTCCCTCCCATGAGACACAGATTCCACAGCCACTAAGTAAAGGCCTTTTCCCAGCCTTGTTTTAAAGAGGAATTTTTCAAGGTCTTATAGTCACTTCGAAAATCAAACTGGATCAATCGTATTAAAGCAAGAGAACAAGAACTCATCTGTTTTGTGGCAGTGAAGAGGGTGCCCAGTGACTGGGGCCTTGCAAAAAAACCCTGTAGCTTATCAATGGAATGGACGATCATTCTGCTATAAGAAATGACAGTATGAAGAATTTAGAGACACTTGGGAAGACTTGCCTGAACTTACGCAGAATAACGTAAAAGCAAGAGAGCAAACAGCCTCCAAAATGATGTGAAGTCTATACACAAGCACTTCCTAATGTGTGCCTACCATGTGCCCAGGCCCTGCACTGAGGACTGGGGCTACAAAGAAAGGCAAAAGACAGGCCCTGTTCTCCAGGAGCTGGGCAAACACCTGTGTCCAAACAAGCTACAGACAGGAAAGATGGGGCGGGGAACTATATGATAAAATCACTCAATTTTAAGTCACTCAGACTCAAATCAATGCACTGAATGATCTTGACTGAGAATGAGAAAGACCTCAACTCTCTGCAATAGAAAGGTGGTGGATCACAGGCCCCAAACAAGCCATATACCATCAGCCCCAATCAGTGAGTGGGTTCGTTTTGCTTCCTTGTACTTTTTAGAGATAACTAGCGAATAACTTTGAAGTTGGGAGGTGAAGGGGAGCCCCAGGTGTCGGTGTGATAACCAGGACTTTCATGATATCAACATTTCCTGAGGACATTCCCCTTGCACACTCTAGCTCCTACAGCATGGGGCATTGAAATAATTAGCCCCGAAAGCTAGAAATCATTTTGTTGCTTGTAGCTTAGGAGAAAGGGTCCAAAGAATAATAAGTAATAAATTCAAATTTCCATAGGCTTTGAAGCTTACATAGCATTTTCCCCAGTGGCTGAGAGGTAGATGGTGCAAATGTTACCATTCCCATTTTAAAACAAAGAAATTGAGGGTCTGAGAGAGGAAGCGGATTTAGAATGGATGTGTATTATTTACTCCTTGGCAATTAGGTGGCCCAGTGCATAGAGCGCTGGGCCTGGACTCAGGAAGGCCTGAGTTCAAATCCAGCTTCAGATGCTCATTAACTGTGTGACCCTGGGCAAGTTACTTTACCTCTGTTTGCTTTAATCCACCAGAGAACAAGATGGTAAACCACTGCAGGATCTTTACCAAGAAAACCCCATGCAAAAGAGTCAGACATGACTGAACAACAACACGCTGACTTTAAGACCGATGTTTTTCTAAATAACAGCTGCCTCAGTGTGGTATAAGCAGGGCCTCGGCATCTATCCCCCTTGTCTTAAAAGCTGAAACCGTTTTCTTAGAACATTTACGTTTAAACATTCTAAAAGCACACGGTCTTTCTAGGGATCTTTCTGAAGACTTTCTTTTAAGAAAGGCAGCCGGGTGCCTGAGGGCAGTCAATAGAACACTGGGTCTGGGAACAGGAAGACCTGAGTTCAAATTCATCCTCAGACACTCACTAGCTGTATGACCCTGGGCAAATCACTTGAGCACTATCTGCCTCCATTTCCTCATCTGTAAAATGGGGATAACAATAGCAACTCCCTGCCAAGGTTACTGTGAAGGTCAAATGAGATACTATGTCTAAAGTGCTTAGTAGAGTGTTTGGTGCTATACAAATATTATTATTATTATTATTAATTATCATCATCATCATCATCATCATCATACAATATAAGGAGCACTGGTCCAAAAGTCAGGACACCCGAGTTCTAATCAACAGGTTGCTGTAGCCTCCAGCAAATTATGTTGTTGAGTTTGTCCTTCCTTCTCAAAAAGGGACACCAGGGAGATGATGACATGACTTGCAGTTGACTTTGCTTTGAGGGAGGGAGGGCTGTGCAAGGTCACCAGCCTCACTTTCTCCTCCAGAGCCATCTGGGTCCAGCGGCCAGACATAGATCGGGAGGACTGGAAATGGCCTAGGATACAACGGGAGACCCGGGCCCTTTCAGGCTAAGGTCTTTTCAGGTTCTTACACCCATTCAGCGAATAGGCCTCTATAAGAAGTGAGTCAAAGAATAGCCCCTTTAATCAGAAAAGAAAAGAAAACCAAACTGGGAGGGGAAGAACCTCGGGGTTCCTGGCCAAAAGAGAACCAGTTACTATTTACTATTTACATCCTAGCCAGGCTGAAGTCAAGACAAATAGTAGTATGAGATGAGGCTGAACAGATGAGTTCAAACTGGATTGTGGAAGGGCTGGAATGAATGAGAAGAGTCAGGGGTCCATACTGTAACTGGAAGACAATAGGACCTCAGTTTCTTTCTCTACAAAATGAGTAGGTTAAACTAGATAATAATCTTTAAAATCCCTTCAGTTCCCAAGACTGTGATGTGACCAGGAGCAAGGCCCTTCTCATCAGGTCCGGTTCCTATGTAGAAAAAGAAGGGGTTAAACTAGATATATGTCACCCAAGGACCCTTCCAACCCTGGCATTCTATGAAGGAATACTGCAAGGAGTATCAAAAGATGTTATTACACTAATGTAAATATTACGTAGTTTATGAAAATCAATAAAAGCTATACTCCTGTGGCAGAATTAGGAGATTCATTCTGGTGAATTTCTTGCTTGAAATATGGCAGCTAGAAATGTTTACATGCTGCTTACAATGAGTAAACAACCCATTTAAACTAGGAAATTTAATAATCATAATAATAGTAACAACAGGCATTTCTTCAGCAGTCCACAGGTTCACAAAGCACTTTAAATACATTATCTCATCTGATTCCCATGTAGATTTGGGAACTGAGTCCTAAAGATGTGAAATGACTTTGCTTTAGGTGACATAGCTGGTAAGAGGCAGTTAGGACATGTTTCCAAGGGCACTTTCTGCCACAAATTCAGCGTTCTACTATTAGGCCGGTCACTTAGAAAAATTCCCCAAATCTGTTTATAAGATGGACTTGGGAGAGGGACCATTCTGATTTCCAGCTTCAAGGATCTGAGGGCCTGTCATGTGGAAGGATAGGACTGGTATCTTCTACTTGACCCTAGATGGCAGAATGGAGAACAGTCGCAGGAGCAGTTGTAGATGGGCAGATTTCTGGTTGAGGTAAAGAAAAACTCCTCAACACTCCAAACTGTGCAAAATTGGTATGAAAGGGAGTTCTCTGTCACTAGGGGCCTTCCAGGGGAGACTAACTGACCACCTATTGGAGAGGCAGTGTGGGGTACTGGAAAGAACCCTGGATTTGAGGTCATAAGAACAAGATGGGCCTCTTGGCTTTGCCACTTACTACACTTAGGATCTTGGCCAAGATACTTAATTTTTCTGGGCTTCATTTTTAGCTCTGTTAAATGAGGGTGATGAACCAGGTGAGCACCTTCCAACAACCTTATATTGCATAATGTAATCCTATGAAGGGATGGCTCAATTCAGCTGTCTTCAAGGGCCCTTCCAATTGTGAAATTCTGTGATTCATTTTCTCTATCAATCTACCTTTATCCAAAATTCCCCTCAAGTAATCTGGGAATCACATCTGACAACCATTCTCCCATAGGGGAGTTCCTGAAACAACCTGACTAATTACATGACTAGAAACTTGACCCAGTCTTGACAGAGTCATGTGAAGCTTTGCCTCCTTAGACTGCCAGACACACCCTAAATATCCCAAACTGAAAACTCACTTTCTACCTCAGGTCAGTCAAGACATGTTTGGGACTTTAAAAAAGAAAGAGGAAATGCTGCAATGTTTCCAAAAATTGCTAAGGGGTGAGAGGAAGGGAAGCCCCAGCAGCACCAAAGTGATAGCTTCTTTCTTAGTTTCAGAAATGGGCTGTTCCTCCTGGAGACTCCCCAAAGATCCTATGAGAGCTCCCAGAGAACTTCCTCCATACATTCACTGTCCCCTTGGTGATCACCTGTAAAATTCCCATAACATCGAGCTGTTTTCTCAGAAAGACTCCCCTCTCCCCAACCCCTCCACTCCATGTAATCCACTTCTCACAGAATCCTAGGACATGCAAACTAGAAGAGACCCTAGAGATCAGCATCTCTTCGATCTGCCTCATTTTACAAGTAGGAAAACTAAGGGACCCAAGAGGGGAAGTAATTTGCCCAAGGTCACCTAGCCAGGGATAGCAGAACTTAGACTAGATCCCATGCCGCTTAACTCCCCAGCCCATAGCTCTTCCCACGAAGAGAAAGGGAGAAAATGGTGAAAAATTCTCTGCCTTTAGCCCCCAAATACCATCATTCTTCCTTAATTTCCCATTCTATTCAAGAGCACCCATCAGTATTATCTGGGCGGAACTGGGGAAGTGTGCTGCCCCAGTGTAGGAAGAACTCTGGTGTTCTCTGGAGTCAGAGGACCTTGGCCTTGGATGCTGGTTTCTTCCTAATTATTCAGCTAACCTTGGGTAGCTGTTTAACTTGTCTGTTTCTCCTCTTTCAAGTGGGGGAGCCAGATTAGATGATCTCCAGGGGTCTCTCAGGGTTAAGTGACCCACCCAGGCCTACATAGTTGGTAAACAGTAAACCTATCGAGGAGGTTTAAAAATCATGTTCTTCAGATCTAAATATAATGATCTGCCTGCTGTAAATTCTTTGGTCACATGATTGGTGGCATATTTGATGCCTTTCTTTACCCCACTGCCAGTCCTTTGGGTTCTATCAGCCCCTTCTTTACTATTTCCAGACAGGTCTTTATTATCTGGACTATTCGCCTGGGCTATTTCACGCCTTTCCTAGCAGATCTCCTCACTTCCCATCCCACACAGGGCACCACATTATTCTGAGTGTAGTTACAATCCATCCACCACTCCTCAGAAAACTTCTGTGGCTCCCCATCAGTCACGCCTAGCACTCAGAGCTAGCCTACAGAGTCACACTCTAATCTGGCTTCCAACATTATTTCACAATTTTCCCCCATAATGTATGCTATACTCCAGTCAAACTAGACAATCTGCCATGCTTTGAATGAGTCTCATACCTTCAAATCACTTTTCATACTATTCCTTATACCAAGAAATAGACTTACTACCCATACTTCAAGGCCTGGCTCAAAAGTCACCTTCTCCATCGAGAACCCCCCAGCCCCCATCCCTTAAGCTGAAAGTGATTGCTTTTTCATTTGACTTCATGGCATTTTTGTAGTCTATGTACTTCTCATATTCTAATTTGTCATGAATTTATCCACGCACATGCCTTATCATCCTTTAAAGAGTATGAACTATGCACACAAGAAAAACCAAGTGGATAAAGAACATCTCATCCATTTTGGGACACACAACTGAATGGACAACTGATAGAGCTTACCTAATGGTATATACATACAGATGAATATATATTTACACAAATATATATATGTATATGTATATATATATAAAAACACTTATATGTGGGTGTATGTATATGAGTATATATGTTTGTATTTATACATGTGCAAAACTCAGCGTCTAATGGAAGTGTGTATATATGCATTGTTCAGTCTTTCAAGCATGTCTAACTTTTAATGACCCTTTGAACCACAGCACACCAGTACTGTCCATGGAGTCTTGGCAAACATACTGGAGTGGTTTGCCATTTCCTTCTCCTGTAGATTAAGGCAAATGGAGATTAAGTGACTTACCCAGGGTCACAGAGCTGATGAGTGTCTGAGGCCGGATTTGAACTCAGGTCTTCCTGACTCCACACCCTGTTCTCTATCCACTGAGCAATCTAGCTGCTCCTACATATATATATATATATATATATGTACAAGTACATGTATACATGTGTTTATATGTATGTACATCCAAACATGTGTATGTGTATATTTGCACATGCACAGAGTACCTGTGTGCATACACCCTACAATTAGACAATGATTTGGGACCAGAATAGAACGGGAGGAGGGGAATAGGCTATATTGTCTTTGGGAAACTATTAAGTTCTTTTAATAACTTTAGGATCCTCTCAGAAACAACAGCTAAACATTTTGTTAATATTGACATTCTCCTGATGATAGCCTATAGCTTTGGGTAATGGAACATAACAGTCTCTGAAGAACTGAAACTTTAAAAATAAAATCTTAGAAGGCCGAATCCAGTAGCCTCGAATATGTGCTTTGTCTCCCTCTCTGCTTATAGATTGCATAGCCTCTTCCACATTCTGAGTCAGGTGTTGTATAATGAAGAGAGAACTGGTCTTGGACTCAGGAAGACATGAGTTCAAAACATGCTTTGAACACTTTACTGGCTATGTGACCCTGGTCAAGTCATTTAATCTCATCTATTTCCCCATATGTGATGATCTCTGAATATATGGTTCTGTGAACTCTTCCAATTTACATTCCTAAATTGTGGTGGAAAACAAGTGTTTATTTTAAAGTGCCATTCCCACAGAGGCTTCCTGCTCAAAGCAGACAGCGGGTGTCTTCCCATCTGACTTTGGCCAGTTCACAGAAGAGCAGGCTGGGCTGGGTTTGCCTCCAATCATATTTTGCATCTTTAGTCATTCTAGAAAGGATCAAGGGATCTCTCACTCTCAGAGCCTTGCCCCCAAACTATGTGGTTTTTATTGCTGAGGAAGGAGAGAAAAGGAAGCTTCTGATGCAAATGTGACTTTAGCAATTACTCTGAAGGCCCAGAGGCTTTTAGGAGGTAGAAGCTGCCAATTTCTCTCCCTTCATATTGGGTAAGGGGATAGAGAGCTGATTTAGAGTCAGGAAGATTTGAGTTCAAATACAGCCTCAAAATCTTACTCACTGTGTGACCCTGGCCAAGTCCCTCAGCCTCTCAGCCTCGGTTTCCTTATCTGTAAGATGGGACTTACCTCATAAGGGCAGTGCAAGGATCAAATAAGATGATAAAACACTTTGCAAATCTAAAAGTACCATATAAATGCCAGCTCTCATTAATGCTTGTGTTATCATCCCCCTCTCCCCCCCAAACACCTTCCTATAACTGCCTAGCTGCTGGGGTATATGGTAAGGTCTCAACTTTGGCTCCAAATTGGTCCCCTCCTTCCCCTTAAAGAAAAACACTCCAAACTTCAGTGAATTGGCAAAGTCAGCATCTGAACCAGCTGACCCAACACAGAAGACGTGCTAAGTCCTCTAGTGTCTCAAGTTTTACAGAATATTTCCTCAGAATGACCCTGTGAGTTGGTCAGTGCGTCATTATTAACCCCATCTCACAGATGAGGAGAATGAAGCCGATACAACACAGCAATGGATCGAACCCCTCAATTTACAGATAAACTGAGTCTCAGAAGCGGCCCACGCACCTTATTAGATCTTTCCAAGGGGGGCTTCTCCTCCCTGGGCCCTCCCAATCTTTGCTTCTCATCCAGACACTTGACGAGGTGCTGACACATCTCGGCCGTGGCAGCCAGAGTCCTGCGGAGCTGCTGGGTCTCGTCGGTCAGGGACCGGCAGAGCACCTCGCTCGTGGCCTGCGCCTTCTCCTTCTCCGCCAGACTCCGCTGCAGCCTCAGGATCTCCCGCTCTCGCTCATGCTGAGGCTCAAGCAGCAGCCGCTGCAGCTCCCTCTCCTTCTCCTCCAGCTGCTGGTTCAGTTTCTGCACTTCCTAATGAAGACATGTAACAAAGTCCGTTTGACAAAGAAACAGCTGGAAGTCCCCCCCAATTCAAGAACGCCGCCAAGACGGCTGGAGGAATTCACCATTGTTACGGGACACACACGCACTCCCAACCAAGCCCTGGTTTTCTGACTGACCATTAAGCCGGGAGTTTTTTGGCCTATCAGTCTTTTTCACTCTGAAATTCCATCTTACATTTTGTTTTCATGAGCTGGAACATAATCATGTATTTTGTGTCATTAAAGAATTCTGCATAGTGGTCAAACTACTTGATAAATGAGGAAGTGCTGGGATGTGAGTGTTTTGTAATAGGGGAGTAGGGAAAGACATTCTCCACCCTCCCCCTCAATCGTTTCTTAAAAGACAAAAAACAAAAAAACCAAAACAAAACCGGACAATCATTGTCAATTTCCTGCTTATGAAACTCGAAGTTTCATAAAAAGGTTGGGTGCAAAAAAAAAAAATGTATCGATGAGACTTTTAATCTATCTATAAACTGGGCTGTGGTTCCCCCTCCTCCCCAACACAGTCACTTGGCCATGCCTGCCAGTGGTATGAAGAAACACTAGATTCCGAAAAATCTGAACCTCTTGACCACCATGGAAGCAAGACATTGGAATGTATTACTAAGAAAGGGAATTTTTTTTAGACAATGTCACCCAAATACCTGATTTCACTTGTCACTCCAAGACACCAGAGCAGGATTCCAGTCCTGGCCCTACCACCACTTCGTGACCTTAATTTAATTACTTTTCTCCCCTCTGACCCTCAGTTTCCTTAATGGAGGAATCTGTTCCATTAATGTTCAATCCGTGTTGAATGGATTGAACCAGATTCTTTCTTTCTTTTCTTTTTTTTGGTTTTTGGAGGGGGAAAGGCAGGGCAATTGGGGTTAAGTGACTTGCCCAAGGTCACACGGCTAGGTTTTTGTATTAAGTGTCTGAGGTCAAATTTGAACTCAGTCCTCCTGACTCCAGGGCCGGTGCTCTATTCAGTGGGCCACCTCACAGCTCCAAACAAGATTATATCTAAGGTTCCTTCCAACTCTTAAAATGTCAATTCTGTGATGAGCAGCTTAGGAGAAAAGGGAATGGATTAGATAATAATTAGCCCCCTTTTCTACAGTTCTTTAAAAGTTACAAACTACTTTCCTCACAGCCAGCTTGTCAGGGTGGTAATTGCTTCTTAAACTGAATTGAATTCCAGCCAAACTGACCTGTTTGCCAAATGACATTGTGTTTCTACCCTCTGTGCCTTTTCCTAAGCTCACAGAATGGGCCCCGAGCCTGGAATGCTCTCAGGCCTCACCCTGCCTCTTGAAGTACATGGTTCCTTCAAGAACCAACTTAGGAACCACCTCTTTCAGGAGGCCTTTACTTTTTTGAACCTAATTGGGGACAAGTGACTTGCCCAGGGTCATACAACTAGTAAGTGTCTGAGCTGGATTTGAACTCTGGTTCTCCTGACTCCAGGTCCAGAGCTCTCTTCACCTAGACACCTACCTGCCCCAAGACCTTTACTTAAAATCTCATCTATTAGTTGTCTCCCTTTCCCAGTCTCTGGAATTACTTAGTATACATTTTTAATTTACTTTACCCCTTCTCTAGTAGAATGGAAGCTACTTGAGGGTAGAGGCTATCTTCAATTTTGTTTTTATATCCTCAGCATATAATACATGGTAGGGTACTCAATAAATGCATTGTGAATTAGACAGAATTCTCTCTTGCAGACCTCAGAGATTTATCTTGAAGATCACCTAGCCCAATATTCCATTCACTGCAGAAATCCTCATTAGAATATTCCCCAACAGATTGTATAAGCTCTGCTTGAATACTTCCAGGGACAGGGGGCTCATTACTTCTGGAAGCTACCTTCATTTTAGAAGGCTCTTTGTTATATTAAGCTGAAATCTGCTTTCAACTTTAGCTCCATGGTTCTACTTCTGCCCTCTGAAGTGACCTAGAACAAGTCTACTTTTTATTTTTAGTGCCTGGCACACAGGAGGTGTTTAATAAATACTTGTTGACTGACACGATAGCATTTGAAGTATTTGAAGACAGTTCTCAGCTTGACCAGATTGGGGTTAAAAGGTGGGAAAATGGTGTCAAAGGACCTCCAATCCTTGAAGCCTGGCTTGGTGCCTATTCACTCTAGGTATGACCTTGGGTAAGTCACAGGATCATAGACTTAGGGCTTGAAGGTATCTCAGAGGTCACTCTAAGCCATTCCTCACTTATCAGTGACAGGGCTGGACCAGATGAACTTGAAGATGATATTCCAACTTTAGCCTTCAATGAGTTTCTGATCACATTTCCTTCCTCTTTCAAGTCTCTTCTCCAGTCTAAAAATCCCCAGTTCTAGCTATGATTCCATATGTGGCAGAATGTACAGAGTCTGGTCTTCTCACTATCCTGGCTGCCTTCCTCAGAACATCCTAGTTTGGCAATGTCCTTCTTAAAAGCCACCTATCTGAACTTCATTCTTATGTCAATAGGACAAAGGACAGTTGAACAGACACATATATGCACATTACATACACAGAGTTTGGTGTAAAAAATACATTAAACTCTACAGGGAAACAGTCAGGGGTAAGGAAGGGGGAGGGTTAAGAGGGAGTTATTTAATTTACTTAACTAAAGTTAACAAACTTCTCCGGGTCTCAGTTTTCTTGTTTTCTCATCTATAAAATGAGGGTGTTTAGCCAAATAACCTCTAAGATCCTTCTCAGTTCTAAATCTACTCTACTTGCATTACCTAGGTATCACTGTTACCAGGAAAGTGTTTCCTAAGCTTTAAAGATGCTAGGGAAAAAAGGGGCTAGGTGGCGCAGGGAATAGAGCACCGGCCCTGGAGTCAGGAGGACCTGAGTTCAAATCTAGCCTCAGACACTTAACACTTAACTAGCTGTGTAACCCTGGGCAAGTCACTTAAACCCAATTGCCCTACCTTCCCCCTCCAAAAAAAAAAAAAAGATGCTAGAGAAAGTCCGCTGTCTTTTAGAACAACCACATTGGATTTTTGTCTACATGGGGGAGGGAAGGGGAACTTCAGTTCTCTTCATCTGGTCATTACCTCCATTCTTTGCTTCTTTCTGGCTTGGGAAACTTCAGTGTGACTGATGGTATAACCTCGGACTTTGGGTATTGAAAAGGAGGGGGGGAAATCACTCTGAAAATTGGTTTGTCAGCATCACGAGTTGCTCATTAGCAACTTTTAAACACTAATAGGCTTGAATAAACATGATTGGAAAGTGTGAGGTTTGGAATGGGTCTTTCAGTTCTTCAGAAGAGAAGAGGGGAAGTCCTCCTTTGAGATAAGGTTTGATATGATCTGTTCAGTTATGATTGCCACCCAGGTAACTTGTGTGTGCCTAGGTAATATATGCCTATGGACTCCACCCTGGTCAGGTGCCAAGAAGCTGCTCCATTAGGCTGATTGCTGGCTACTTGTTGCACCCACTTACTTCCCTTGCCTGAAGTCTGTTTAGGACTACATATGGGCTTGTCCACTGGGAGGAAAAAGCCAAAGAAAGATGACATATTTACATATAATTATTCCAGGAGTGGAAAACCATCAAACGATACTTGACAAGTTGGGGTCTCACTGGAATGACCATTAATTACTGTGCCCCAAATGTGGGAAGATGAAGGTAGCTGATGAAACACAGAGAGAAGTATCATCCTCTGGGGGACTGAGAAGTCAGAGGGCCTGGGTCTTAGCCTTGGCTTTGCTCTGCGCTACCTGTGTGACCATGTGCAAGTCACATACTCTCTTTGAGATGAATTTTTTTTCCTCTACAAAATTAAGGGATTGGGATTTAGCTGGGGCTGTGTCAAAGCAGGTCATCTATAAGGTCTCCTCTGGTTAGGGATCCTAGAGCAGGGCTTATTAACTTGGTATCTGTGATCTCATTCATATATAAAAACATATAATATACATACATATATATTCACATAATCATTTTTCAATGTAATTGTTTTCCTTTGTCATCCTATGTATTTTATTTTGTGCATTTAAAAACATTATTCTGAGAAGAAGTTCATAGATTTCAACAGAGTACCAAGACACACCAAGAGGTTACCAAGACACACCTCCGACCTAGAAGGTAAATTAGTAAAGCTTAAGTGAAAAAGCAGTGTTGTCAAAGGGGAAAAAAAGGAAGGCCTTCTCTGTCTTTACATCTTGCCCCATCACTGAGCTCAGTGCATTGCATCCAGCAGGTGTTTAATAAATGTCTGGTTGGATGAATTTTGTTAAAAGAAAGAATGTTTCTGCAACTGTAGGGATCCAGATCTGAGTCCCAGTTCTACTGCATACAAGTCCTGTGACAGTAGGAAAGCCACTATCCCAATCTGAGGCTCCATTTATTCATTCATCTGCACAATACAGATATCTTTTATACTACCTTCCCCACAGAGCTGTGGCAAAAGTACCCCATAATAATTATACCTGCCATTTCTAGTGAGCTTCGAAGTTTTCAAAGGGCTTTTATATCACATGATCTCATCTGATCCTCAAAATGACTTTATGAGGTAGGAATTACAGGTTATTATTACTCCCTTTTTTCCAGAAGAGAAAACTGAGGCTTGGAGAGCTTAACTGTCTTGCCCAGGGTTACATAACTAGCAAGGGTGAGAGGAGAAATGTGAACCCAAGTCTTGGCTGACCCAAAAAACACAAAACAAGTTTGACATTTTTCCCAAGACCCTACAAACCATAAATGGCTATGGAAGTGTGAGCTACCATTGTGGGCAGTTTTCCGCTAAAGTCCTCATCATGGCATCGAGGTGCAGCTGGGTTCTTGGAGAGCTATGGCAGCAGTGGGTAAGATTTGGAAGGTCCTACTAGACTGTAACAACTTCACGTAGAGGCCTGGTGAAGGACAGAGGGTCTGACACCCAGGACCTCTCTTTATGAACTAGGAGAAGTTTATAATCAATCAACAAACAATGATTAAGTGCCTACTGAACCCATGGACTAGCTGGACAAAAACAATATAACTAATGAAGCAAATAAGCAGGAAGATGGAGGAAGAAGTGGGAAGGCATTCTTGGGTTTGTCAAGCACAGGGCACAGACATGTTTTAAGGACTACCTGGCCTTTTTCCATTCTGAAATTAATTTTCAGAATTTCAGCTTTAATGGCTCTGAGCTTGACTACGATACAGAAGGGGAAAGAGCCTGAACATGGAGGCAGAAGCCCTAACTTTGGGTTCCAACTTTGCCCCTTGCAAGTCAAGCTAGAAATCTTCAACAAAAAGCCTGAAAGAAGACTTTGAATCTATCAATCATCCCAGGACATCCTACCTTATTAGAAAAGAGCTCTCAGGGCTTTCCACCTCCCCCCCCCCCCCCCCGCCCCGACACAGCCCCCGACCTTTTTTAAGAGTCAAGCTATCTTCAAAATGATGCATCTGAGACCAAAGCCTGTCTTTCTTTACAGCACAGCTTGCCTAATTGCTGTTAGTTCTTAGAACACAAGAGCCATTTCCAAGGTAACATTTTTACTAACTTTGTTGCAAAGTTGGCATTCTTCCCACAATACTATGCTGGCTTTATAACCAAAAACTGCTGTGAAAACAAGAAAAATCATCACTAATCCATTGTGGGCAGTTCCTCTACTTAAATTCTCCTCCAGTGCTTATTATGGCCCAGTAATAGCCAGACCCTGGCCTGGAATTCCTTATTGTCAAATGCTGCAAGTGCTGGCACATGGTCCCTAAGGGAAGTCTCAAAGTGGCTACTTCTGCAGTTCACTAGATGTGTCTCCAGTACACCAGACTCAGGTATGAAGAGCTTAATCCAGTCTTGTTAAGAAGCTTGGGGCAAAATCCAAGGCAAACCAACACACGTGCTTGCGCGTGCACACACACACACACACCCTATTCATTATAGTCCCCCAATATTTCCATCATGGTGTAGTAGAAAGAGCCACACTGTCCTACCTAATCACAGAATAACAGAATATCGTATAAAGCATCCTTGGAGATCATCTCAACTGATCCAACCTCTTCATTTTACAGATGGGAAAATTGGGGGTCAAAGAGGTCATTTAGGAATTGCTGAAGGGGCAGCTATGTGGCGCAGTGAATAGAGCACCAGCCCTGAAGTCAGGAGGACCTGAGTTCAAATCCAGCCTCAGACACTTAACACTTACTAGCTGTGCGACCTTAGGCAAGTCACTTAATCCCAACTCCCTTGCCTTCCCTCCTCCAAAAAAAACCCAAAAAACCCAAAACAAAATAAAAGTTACTGAAGATCCCATAGCTGGGACTAGAATTCCTATTTCCTGACCTAGTCCAGTGGTCTTTCCTACCCCACTTTAAAACCAAGCATTGCCACAATGTAACCCTGGGCAAGGTACTTCCTTCTCCCAACTGCATCTGTTAAAATGAGAGTTTGACTTTTAGATGCTTTAAAGCTCCCTCTGAGATCCCATGCTTTTGTATGCCAATTTGCATTCAATATTGATATGTGTTTGAGTACTTAACACTTTGGCTGACTAACAGGTAAAGCAGTGTGTCACAGAGAAAGACACCACCTCTCTGAACCTCAGTACCCTGTCTATAAAATGGGGATAATCATCCTTATGCGCCAATCTAATATTTATTTAGAGAAATGTGAATTCTACACATACACACACGTACCCACAGAAGTGCTAGACAGATCTTCTAGCTTTATTGAATTATAAAGACAACAGCATCTTTTGCTCAGTTCAGGCCCATGATACTGAAAGCCATGGAGTGATCTAGAGAAAAGTGGCAAGGTTCTCCATACCTCCTTACTTATGACAGAAGGTGGGAATCGAGAGAACAGCCCCCTTTGACAAGAGTCGGGGAGAGGCCACACATACCTAATTGCAAAGCCCTCTTTATGGGATTTAAGAACGGCTCCCATTTATATAAACCCTTTTCTTACAGCAACCTCAGGAGTAGCTAATGCAAGTGTTATTATCCCCATTTAAGAGATGGGGAAACTGAGACTCAAAGAGCTAAAGCAATATGCCCAGGATCACATAGGAACCAGCTAGAGCACACAGCCAGCAAGGACAGGAGCCAAGATCATATCCCAGATCTCTAGCTTCTCAATCCAAGACTGTAGGACAGTTCTTGGCATATTAACTGCATTTAATCAATTCATGTTGATCAATAGAGTCCTTTCTACTTCATCACAGCAAGTGCAAAAACCAAAGAAGAAAAAAATTAAAGCAAATTGAGGGCGTTGGATGTGTGCGCTAGCTTTATGAATAGCACAATGTCTAGCATACCAAAAACTATCCATTTTCCTGCGTACCATGCAACAGTGGCTTTCAAAGTATGATCTGGGGATTCCCAGGTTGTCACATTTCACAGACCCACAGAATCTTAGAGCTGTGATCTTAGATCTCAGAGACCATTCAGTCTGACTCCTTCTCTTTACCAGAGGGCTGCTTCCTGTAGTATTTGTGGTGACAAGGAGGTGTTGTGGAAAAGTGCACAGGAGGAAAGATTGACAGAACACGTACCAGGGAGTCAAGAGAGGGGATTCCGCCTGCGTGGGTTAAGGGGCTGGCCTATATGGTGCAAAGAAGGAGTTCTTAATGTGAAGTATGTGAGGTTTTGGTTTTATATATATATATATATATATATATAAACGTATATATATATATATATACACGTTATTTCAATATGATTGGTTTCCTTTGTAATCCTACGTTTATTCGTTTAAGAACATGATTCTCAGAAGGGGTCCACAGGCTTCACCAGACTGCCAGAGGGAACTATGACACAAAAAAGCCTAAGAACCCTTGATGTAGAAGGTCACCTTCCGATTCAAAGATTTCTCTGAACCAGCAACACCATTAATTTGCCATTTGATTGTGGGAAAATCATTCACCTTATCTAGACTCAATACCTTCAGATAATAAAATGGAAGATCTGTCCCACCAGACTGTTTTGAGGCTCAGATGAGGTCAACAGGTATAGAAGCCTACTGGATTAGGTGCTCTACAAAATCAAAGTGTTATTATGTTTATTATATACTCCCCCACTCATTGCCTCATCACTCTGAGGAGCTGACTTTAAGAAGCTTGACACTGGCAGGTCCCAGAAAGTAGGGAAAGGTAGACAACTGGCCTGTATGTCTGTTGTATGGTCTAACTCTTCAATGGATTGCTGCTGTTGGGAAGGGGGTATGGTCAGAAGAAGGATGAATTTTTCTGCTAAGGCAGCTTTCTAGGACTCGGGTAGGGATCAGCATCATTCAGTCCACAAAGTACATGTTGTTCAGTTGTTACAAATGTGCTGACTCTTTGGGATCCCATTTGGGATTTTCTTGGCAATGATACTAGAGGGGTTTACCATTTCCTTCTCTAGTTCATTTTTACAGATGAGGAATGGAGGTAAACAGGGTAAAGTGACTTGCCCAGGGTCACACAGCTAGTAATGCATGTTAAGCACATGCTGCGTGCCAGGCACTTAGGGATACAAGTACAAGGAATGAAACAGTTTTTCCTTGCAAGAAATGCACATTGTAATGGAGGAGGCAACCAATACCTATATACGACATCTATAAAGCTAATAGGCAAGTAGGTGGCTCAGTGGAGAGAGTGGTGAGCCTGGAGTCAGGGAAGACTCCTCTTCCTGAGCTCAAATCTGGCCTCAGACATTTCCTAGCTATGTGATCCTGGGCAAGTCATTTCACCCTCAGTTTGCCTCAGTTTCCTCACCTCTAAAATGAATTAGAGAAGGAAACGGTAAGCCACTCCAGTACCTTTGCCAAGAAAATCCCAAAAAGTATCATAAAGAGTCATAAATGACTAAACAAAAATAAAGCAAATAAATACAAAAATTACAAAATAGTTCAGGACAAGATAGTTTGGGAGGGAGGGTGCTAGTAATTGGGATAGACAGGAAAGGCTTGATGGAAAAAGATAATGCCTGAGCCACATCCTAAAAGACTCTGTGGGGTAGAGGTAAAGAGGCAGTGCATTTCAGGCACAGGAGACAGAGATACTGAGATGAGAGGTGCAGCATCTTGTGTCTGGAGAAGAGAGAAGGCCAGTTTGGCCGGACTGCAGAGCACAGGACAGAGTAACTGCCAGTGAAGACAGGCTGGGACCAGGCGGGTTGTGTAAGACTTTAGATGCTAAATAGAGAAGTTATCTTTTTGTCCTGGAGCCATTTGGAAGTCATTGGAGTGGGTTGAGTAAGGGAGTCATATGGTCAGATGTGCCCTAAAGGAATCTTCCTTGGCAGCAACGTGTAGAAAGGACCAGAATGGGGAGAGACTTGAAGAAGTGAGAACAATTAAAAAGCTGTAGCAATCATCTAAGCGGCAGATGATGAGACCTTAACTCAAGTGGTAGTTGTATGAGTGAATGGAAAAGTCATGTGCCAGGAATGTTGTGAAGGTAGAAAGAGCAAGATCTGGCAACTGACTACAATTTACAGAATGAAGGAAAGGGAGGAATCCCCCAGAATGCCAAGTAAGCACCCATACTGACAAAATGACAAATCCTTAGAGGACAGAAGGATCATAATTTTTCTTCATTGTTTCAAGCTTGAGTGCCTGCTTAAGACACTTCAATAAAAACTAGAAATCAAGGAGTTTAATCTTCTCAGAAATGTCAAACTTTGCCCCATTCCTTAGAAAATCAAAGAAAATCATAGGAAACAAGAGCTAGATAGGATCTCAGATCAGGAAAATGAGGACTAGAGAATGCACATGACTTGACCAAGAGTAATTACCAAGAGTAATAGCCCAGACTAGAGCCCTTGGACAAGGGCCAATTTTTACTCCACAGGACTGATACCAAGGAATCCTATTGGTACTGAGGTAGTGAACTACAGGTGCAGAATGAGCCACAGGCTCTGAGACATGCTCAAGGTGTCGCTCCCTTTTGCTCAACTATACTACCATGTTACAAAAATAGGTTTGAGGGGAACAGGGAATATTGGGAAGTGAGCGATTTTTTAAGCATCAAGAAAGCTTTAAAAAAAAAAAGAAAGAAAGAACCCTGGCCCTGTAACATCCCAGTTCAGGACTCTTGTTTTGAAGAGTTTATCTTTTTAAAACTTTTGGTGACAAATTTGAGTCCATTTTCTTTATATTACTCTCGGCTTACGTCAAATCTCCCTCAGTAACTCAGATTTTCTTTCAGTTGGGATTTGTAAGGGGGAAAGGGCACAAAACAATGGAAAAGACCTGCTCCTAGGGCAATTAAGCCACAAAACAGTTGCTCCGTGGCCAAACCCAATCTCTAATATTAAGCATATTAACCTCCCACTCCAGGATACAAGAGACTTCACAGTTTCCTAGACAACAAATAAATGAGGGAACAAGCATCACGGGTCTGTAATTGGCACTGGCCATCCAACAGGCAGCATAGCATCCTAGAATCTACATGCTTAGTGAACACCATTGAGTCGGCTCTGTGTGCCCAGATGCCTCTCTTGGGTTTCCCCATCTGCTAAATGAGGGGCTTGCACCACATTAGATAATCTCCAAGGTGCCTCCCAGTTAAAACATTCATGGGCCTTAAATCCTTTTTAGAACAGAGAGAGCCCTAACCTTGGAGCTGACCTAGTCTGCTTTTACACTCTCACTTAACAGATGGGGAAACCCAAGAGAAGCACCCAGGCAACTAACTTAGAATGGAATTTACTAGATAAGGGGCTTCCAAAAATAAAGGACTGAAACACAAAAGGTGTGTCAAGATCTTTCTACTATGGATACTACAAGGGATACACACTCCATATACCAACGTTAATAAGCTTTTACAGTTTCAATGCAATAAGGCTTTTTTTGTTCTGGAAAAGACTAGAGGAAAACACCTAGTCATAGGAATATAGATCTGCTGCTGGAAGATATCTCAAAGGTCAATAAGTCTAACCTACTCATTTTACAAATGAGGAAACTAAGGCACAGATAAGTTAAGTGACTTGTCCAGGTCACACAGCTGGTAAGTAGTTCAACCATTTTTTTTTAAACCACGGGAAAACTGGGGCACCTGTGATAGCAAAGTGTGCAAAGTGGTCTGGGAATCTGCCACTAAACTTATTAAGAGATGACATCAATTAACTTCTCTGGCCTTAGCACAGTGCTGGGCACAAAGCCTCTGCTGAATAAATGCTCCTCGGTTGATCTGACCTCGGTCTCCTCCTCTATAAAATGATAGTGTTAGACCTGCCTACAGGGTTCCTTTCAACACTGACAGTCTCAGCAATCTCGATCTTGAAGGCACCAAAGATGGTCCAACAAAAACCTGAACAGAAATCCCCTCCACAAAGTCCCCTCCTTAAAGCAGAACACCTCTAGCGGTGGGGAGCTCTCAACCTGCCCAACTTTAGTGGTTCCTTCCACCTTGGGACTGTCTGAACTGCCCCAATAGAACTACAGAATCTCGGAGGACATCTAGTCCAACCCGTACGTGGGCAGGAATACCCCTGCGAAATTTCTAACAAGTTTATCAGCTTCTTCTTGTACACTTCCAGTGATGCAGAGCTTACTACCTTAGGAGGCAGCCCAGCCAGGCAATCAGCGGCACTGTACTTTGGGCCAGCCCTAATTGTTCCCCCATCAAGAGAGCTGTGGCTCTTAGCCACCCCAGGAAAGGCAGACAGAGTTGGGGACAGGGAGGGTGGGGACCTGGGCGGGCTGGGGGAAGGGGGAGTTAGGGGAGGGAGCCTCCTTACCTGCCCCAGTCCGTCCTCCCGGGCCCGAGCGCTGGTCTCCTGCTCGCGGAGCTGCTCCTTGAGGTGGGCTACCTGCTCCACCAGCCCGTCCACAAGGGACGGCGCCGGGCCGTTCACTGGCCCAGGCCCGGAGCTCTCGTAAGCGGCTAGGCTCGCCCGTAGGCTTGCCACCAGGGCGTCTCGGGAGGCCAGCTGGCCCCGCAGGAAGCTCAGCTGCTGCACAGCCTCGTGGTAGAGGCCACAGAGCGCGGCTGCACGCGGAGCCTGCTCCCGGAGCCTCCGATTCTCGCGCTGCAGCCGCTCCACCTCCTCCTCCAGCTTCTCGGCCGGGGGAGCCTCCCCACCGCTGGGCCCGGGCCGGGAGCCCTTCGCACTGGCCTCGGCATCTTCCGTACGGAGGGACGACATGGCGGCAGGAAGCCGGCCTGAGCTAGGAGCCCAGGAGAGGCCCCGGCCCGGGAGTCCACTGGGGGTCAGGAGACGGCTTCGGGGTGGCAGTCCCTGCAGGAGGTCGGGCTCGGGTTCAGCGGGAGGCCAGGAAGAAGCTCTGGGCCGGAATCCCGAAAGGAGGCCAAGCAGAGTGTCGGAGTGTCCGGGATGAGAGTCCTTGCAGGGAGACCGGCTCTGGGTCCCTGCAGGAGGCCGAGGAGGGGGTCTGGGATGAAAGTCTTTGCAGGAAGTCCGGCTCAGGCTCCCGGGAGGAGAGATCTTGCAAGGAAGCCTGTCAGATGCTCAGCAGAAGGTGAAGAAGGGACTCCGGACTCAGGAATCGCGGAGGCTAAGGAGGGTCTCTGGGAGGAGAGTCCTTGAAGGGAGCTGGACTCAGAGTCCCTGTAGGAGACCAAGGAGGAGCTTTGGGCTCGGGGCCCGGGAAGGGAGATGGATCAGTGTCAGCCGGAGGTTCGGGGTCAGCAGCCCCAAAAGGAGCTCCCGGGGCTAAAGGCCTTGGAGGGGGAGGGAGCTCCCGGCTGAAGGGGGAAGCTGAGGAGGTGCGTTTAGGGTCAGATAGAAGCCCCACTGGCCTGGAGCTGTGGCCAAAGGTGGGAGCTCCTGGGGGGCTCAGAGGAGGGGCGGGGGCCCTGCACCTCAAGATGCTTTTAAGCGGCGTCTAGGAAGTTGGGGCTAGGCAAGCTGAAGGGGAGGAGGATGGGGAGGGCCCAGGTGGCGGGGCGGGGAGAGCACACGCCAACGGGAATTTCCTGCCGGGGCTCTCCCCAAGCATTCCCTGGGACTTTTCCTCCTGCGCGGGAGCCTGGCCTACCCTGCTCCGTTTTTCCGGGCAGGGACCAGAAGAGTAGGGTGGTTGCTTAGGCCAGTGCAGTATGGTCCTGCTCAGGCACGGAAGGAAAGAGAGCGCGGCTGGGGCAGCTGTCCCGGGTAGCTACGCTTGCCTGGGGTCTGAGTCTGTGTTTCTCACCAGCCTAGGAACCTCCTGAGGGTTCAGGCCCGGCGCTTCCCTTTGTCTCCCCAACTCTGCCTCCTAGCATTTAGAACTTGGAGATCAGCTAGGCCATTTTAGAGAAGAAAATGAAACTGAAGGGAGGGGAAGTGACCTGCCCAAAGTCACACAACCTGTAAGTAAATTACTGACATTCAGACCCAGATCATTTGACTACAAATCCAAAGTGCTCTTTTCACCAAACCCCCTCAGTTTGAAAGACAGGATCTGTTAGGAGTGGAATAAGCCAGGGTAATACCTGGTTTCCAGTTCCGAGTAACTTCCCCTCTCTAAAAAGGTCTAGGATTCCATGAGGTTTTTTTGGACATGGCCAATGTGGGGATTTGTTTTGCTTGACTATGCGTGTTTGCAACAGGGGATTTTGCTTTTCATGCTTGGGGGGGGATGGAATGTGAGAGAGAAAATGGATCTTTGGGAAAAAATTAACTAAAAAATAAAAGCTTTATGACTCTATAAAGTAAAAGGAGTAGTAGTCGATTTGGATCAGGACCTAGGACTTCAGATCAGAGGACCTGAGTTCTAGGACCAGCTTGGACAAGTCACTTTTGGCCTTAGTCAAGAATTCCCTCATCTGTCAAATGAGAAGGTTGGACAAAGAACTAATGATCATGCTGTACTTCTGCCCTCATTAGACCACATCTAGACTATTCCATTCGGTTCTATGGGTCACATTTGAGGAAGGAAATGGATAATCCAGAAAACTCCAGAAGTAAGCAACCAGGATGATGAATTTCAGACCCATACCATCACACCAGGGAAACCGGGAATGTTTGGCCCAGAGGTGAAGAGATTCAGAGAAGACAGGATTACTGTTTTCAAGAATTTGAAGGCATATTATTTTGAAGAGAGATTATGCTTCACTCAGGTTTTCAAGTCAAGTATATTAAGCATCTCCTAAATTTTAGGCAGGGTTGCTAGGTGGCACAGTGGATAGAGTGCCAGGCATGGCGTCAAGAAGATTCATCAAATCCAGCCGTGTGACGGTGGGCAAGTCACTTAGCCCTGTTTGCCTCAGTTTCCTCATCTGTAAAATGAGCTGGAGAAGAAAATGACAAACCATTGCAATATCTTTGCTCCCCCCCAAAAAACCCCAATCCCAATGGGGTTACAAAGAGTCAAACATAGCTGAAAATGACCAAACAACGACACCTTCCAGGCACTGTACAGAGGACTGGAGATAGAAAGATGCAAAAGATAGCCCCTCCCCTCAAAAAGCTCACAGTCTGATGAGACAACTATGTACAAAAAAAGAGACTATGAGACAGAGTGGAGATACTCAACAGGGTACTCTAAGTATCATTAGGAGCTAGTAGCATTAAGGGGGATGGGGAAAGGCTTCTTATAGAAGGTAAGGTTTCAGCTAAGACTTGGAAGCAGCCAGAGAAGGTGAAAAGTGTTCCAGACCTGGAGGACAGCCAGTAAAAATGCAGAAGTTAGGAGAGAGTCATGAATCGAATGGAAGGAGATGTCTACATTCAGAGAAAGATCCAGAAAGACCAGAGTTTAAAAGGAGACTGAAGCAATACATGCTATCGTTCTTTTCTATGTTTTTTTTTCCCATTGTTCACTCCATTGGTTACAACGCTTCTATACAACCAGACTATTGTACAATGTGAAAGAGCTTGCAGATCCTATATATGATTGTATGCTACCATGGGGAGGGGGGGGAAGAGAGGGGAGAAAATCTGAAATTCAAGTGATTCTGGAAATGAATCTTGTAAACTAAAAGTAAACAAACAAGTCAATTTAAAAAATTTAATTAAAAAAAAGAGAAAGGATCATTAATCCTCGTTTTGTGTTCTGCTGTATATGCACACAGAAATACCTTTGAGGGATGGGGTGTTTAGACTCATAATGCTTTAAAAAAATTATAAAAAGAAGAGGGATTAGCCTTGTTTGGCCTGACCCTAGAGGGTGAAATTTGGAGCCATGTGTAAAAAGCTGAAAAGAAGCCAATTAAGGCTGGATGGGAGTACCAACTTCCTAACAATTACAGTAACAAAAACATGGGATAGGTTGCCTCAGCAAGAAGAGGGCCTCCTTTTACTGGAGATCATTCATTAAAACTCTTGGAGGAGGGACACTTATTCTGGTAATGGTTAGGCTAGATGATATAAGATTCCTTCCATTTCTCAGAGTCTGGGATTGTTTGACAAAATGCTCTGCAATTTCTTTAAGATCTAAGTGCCACTATTCAATGAATATCCACGATAGTCAAAAATATGTATTAGTATATGCTAGTAGGCAAATGAATGATTCCAGATAAAACTCCAAGAATTCAGAGGAGGGACTTCCTTTTGCACTTGCCAGACTTGCTTCCTCCACAGGCGTCGGAGTCTCCTATAGTCTTGCATCAATTTGGGGGGTTTCCGTGTTATTCCTTGTGTTTGTTTGTTTTGAATTTATGAGAGTGCCCCTTGTTGCAATTCCCACGAAAAAGCCAGGGAATCATAGACTAGATGGAACCTTAGGGATTATCTAGGTCCTCCCTCTTCATTTTACAGGGGAACACCCAAATAAGATTACTAAGCTAATGAGTCAGGGCCCGAGTCCTGGTGTCCTAGTTCCCAGGCCAGTGTCCATTTAAAATAATTAAAAAGTGACCTTGTCTCTAATTCTCTCTGTTTCACCTTTGCAGATGTATGTCTTACCTCCCCCATTAAATATCTGTAAGCTCCTAGAAGGCAGGATTGTATCTTAATGTATTACTTCATTGGACTGTGTGTGGCTAAGCACCTAATAATTGTTGCGCAAATAAGTGGTGGATTTATCTTTATGTGAAAAGAATCAGTTGTCAAAATGGATAGGGATCTGAAATTAAAAGGTCACATTGTAAAAAATTGGAAGAGAAAAAGATCAGGTGCTTTCCTAAGGGGAATATTCTTAACCAAACAAGGGATGGGGTCATCCCAAAAGATAAAATAGGCAATTTTGATTACATAAAATTAGAAATCTTCGACAGAAAATCAACGCAATTATGATAAAACCAGAACATTTTAATTAGGAAAAAATATTTGCCTCAGATATCTCTGATACCTAAGATACATAGCGAATGAACACAAATAAGACCAAGAATCCTTCCCTAAAGTGTAAGTGGCTAAACAATATGAATAAACAATTCTTCAAAGAATTGAATACTACATTATGAAAGAATACTCCTGAACACTAATAAAGACTCATAACACAAATAAGAAAAACACAGCTCTGAAGTGGAACCATACATCCAGGAAAGGTGACAAAAAGTTGTGTGACACCTGTTCTACCAGGATCTCCCACAAAGGCTACAGATAACTGGTATCTATCTTTCAGAGCCAAAGGAAATGACAGGTGGAGAGGGAGCACTTGGGCCTGGCAATCTGGTATTACAGCTGCAACTAATTAACCACCTCATTTACAGGTCACCCCTCAGTCTGCTACTCGACTCTTCTCATTCTCTTAATCTTATTTTGGGATCTAGAATAATCCACAATTATTTGTGTATTTTCTTATTAAATAATAAAATTACAATCTCTTGGCTAGATATTAAATATTATTTTTAGAATGAATGTTTACTGATATCCTTTTTTTTCCATGTCACTAGAATTACTCTCAGCATTCTTCTCCTTCCTACCTAACAAAGAACCATTCTGTATAACGGTATTTTCATTAAATGTTATTTAGGAAACTGGAGAAACTTCCTTTTCCAATAGCAAATTATTCATCTCTATATCAAACCCTTTCGTCTTCTATGATTAAATATTAACATCACTAAGCATAGAATTTTTAACAAATTAAATCAATAATAAAGACAAAATCACAATTATTCACAACATTTTAGCTGTTTGAAAGATCACAGCTAAACCCGCCACAAACCCTTCTTATAATGACACGTAAAGTTTATGAAAACAGAATCCTAGTATTCAGTTCACTCATGATATCAACTTATGGCCCTCAAGAATTGTCTTCCCATTTCAAGTTCTCCTCAAGCTAAGAATTCAATTCAGTCAGGATTGAAGTTGGTCCTTTCTCTTCCTCTAAGCAACCACCATAGGTAGATCTCTCCAGAATGTACTATAAATGTCAGTTCCTCTCAATCTCTTCACCGAAGTATCTTACAACGATCATAAAATAATAGTTTTGCTTTTGTCTAGTGACTGACACTGAATATATATAGCCAATGTTAATTTATTGATTCTTACAAGAAAGGTTTTCTGCTCTGAATTTATCTTCTTGTTTACATCACTCATTTCCACGAGATTTTGAGTTACAATTTTTCTCCTCATCTTTCTCCTACCCCCTACCCTAAAACAGCAAACCCACTGTAAAGCCTCTCCCCCAATCTGCTCTCCCCTTTGTCCTCCCCCATTTCCCCTTTAACTTTCCAGTAGGGCAGGATGAGTCTCCCTACCCCAGTGCCTGTATCAGTTTTCTGTCTTCTTGATATTTTGTCTTATAAAGTTTCATAGATCAAACACACACACACACACACACACACACACACACACACACACACTTCTTAGAAAGACCTCAAAGAATGACAGTTGCAATTGTAAAATTAAATGGCCATTCCCAAATACTTCCCTTCCCTTCCTACCTGATTCTTTTTTTTTATTATTATTATTTTTGGAGGGGGGAAGGTAGGGCAATTTGGGGTTAAGTAACTTGACAAAGGTCACACAGTTAATTTTTTGTTTGTATGTTAAGTGACAGAGGCTGAATTCGAACTCAGATCCTTCTGATTCCAGGGCTAGTACTCTATTCACTGCACCACCGAGTCACCTAGCCACCACTCCCCAGTTTCTGAAAGAGACAAGGACAGCTTCTATAATCTCTACAGGAGAGCCTTGTGAAACAGGTGTTACAATGGAAACAGCCAATGTAGGAAGACCTGTGGAAATATGGGAAGACTGATGGCACCATTTATGGAGCTGTGAATTGGTGCCCCTGTTCTGGAAAGCAATTTGGATTCATGTTGAAAAAGTGGCCATGATGTTCCTACTCTTTGACCCAAAGATCTCACTGCCAAGATTATACCCCGAGGAATTCAAAGAAAGAATGATAAACTAGAGTGGCGTGATGTGCACCAAGATATTCATAGGAACAGTGTGGGGGAGGAAAGGAGCCCCCAGAAGGACTGGAAACCAAGCTAATATCAGTCTGTTAGGAAATGATTAAAACATGTTGTGCGTCATGATGTAATGGGATACTAAAACACTCCAAGAAATTATAAATACGAAGAACTCAGAGAAGTGTAGGGAGACATTAGCCATTGATGGTGAAGCAAAAACAAAGATCAATAAAAAAATGTGTGTGTGTGTGCGTGTGTGTGTGTGTGTGTGTGTGTTTGCTTTTTGGAGGGGAGAAGGCAGGACAATTGGGGTTAAGTGACTTGCCCAAGGTCATGTAATAAAAATATTTTAAAAAAAGAAAACCAGCTATACAAGAATGACTAGGTAAGAGGGGATAGGAAGTACCCAGTACATACTTACTGACTGTGTTTATTTGAACTCCTTTTAGTTCCCTCTTTCTCCTACTTCCTATCTTAAATTCCATCATGCCATTTGGTCCTGTGTGGGCTTTTTTCCTTGGTGCATGTTGAGCTGCAGGGCTTTGGGACCTTCATATGTTTCAGTCCAGGGAACCTTCTCCTGGAAAATTTCCTATGCATGGGAGTGCTTCCAGAGAACCCCGGAGGGCTTTCCCCCAGGATACTAGGGCCTGTCCACTGAATCATCCTTCTGTAAGGTGGCCCCTCACCCTGCTTCTGCCAGCTTTCCCCTCTGACTTCCCCCCTGTTCAGTCCCCTAAGTTTTCCCACAAAGATCACAGCTGTGAGAAGACAGGGGACTCTTCTCGACCACAGGAAATGGTGAGTTGTATGGAGTTTAAAAATTCTAAATCATGGGAAGAGATGCTGAGTTTTTTTCCCTGTCTTATAGATGTGAGAAAAAGGTTTTATGAGCTGGTGATGGGAGGATTAGCATTTGCTCTGTCCCTTAGGTATTTTGTCAGTCTTTCCTTCAAAGAAGGAGAAGATTCTGTGGGTTATTCCCAAACTATGGGAAGATTCAGAAGGAGGTGCTGACCATACTGGAGTCCCATTTTCTTTGGAAAGGAAGAACATGTATTAAGCACTTACTGTTTGCTAGGCACTGTGCTAAGCCGTAGGGATACCCATGTAAACAGATAGAAAGGGAGGAGGGAGAGAAAGAACAATTAAAGGAGTTAATAATAGACATTTATATTAGAATGCAATGTAATATTACTGCACTATTAGAAACTAGGAATAAGAAGAGAGAGGTAAGAATGAGAGGATTTATATGTACTGAAGTAAAGTGAAATAAATAAAAACAGGAAAACAATACATAGAATGACAATAATGTAAATGGAAACAACAGAAGAATCAAAATTTAGTGCAATGAGATTATAATGACCAAGCTTGGCCACAAAGAAGATATATGAGAAGGACCCTCCCCTCAATCCTTTTGCAGAGGTAGAGGACTATGGGGGTGGAAAACTGGATAGTGTCAGATGTTTTCAATGTGCTGGTTAGTTTTACTGAGTTTCCCCTCTTATTCTTTGTTACAAAGGATTGCTCTCTGGGAGGAGCAGGAATACATTGGGAAATGTGAGGATTTAAAAACAAAAGATCTAAAAGTGTCTCATTAGCTGGATCTTTGTCCAGGTAATTTCGACTAACCCAGGGGTCCATTCTGGACCCTCTTGCTTCTTCTTTCATACTATTTCTCTTGCTAATTTCATCAGGTACCAGGGATTCAATTAGCAGCTCTATGCTGATGATTCCAAATCTATCTATCCAGTCCTAACTGCTCCCCTGACCTCCAGTCCCCTATCTCCAGCTGCCTATTGGACATCTCAAACGGACACCTTGTAGACATCTTAAACTTACCATGTATAAAACTGAACTCAGTATCTTTTCTCCCAGACCCTTCCTTCTTCCAACCCTCTCAATGACTGTTGAGGATATGATCATTCTCTCAGTCACCTCGGTTTTTTACTTGGATATAATCCCAGACTCCTCCCTCTCTCTTAACCTTCATATCCAATTGATGAATCCTGTCAATTTAACCTTTGTAACATCTCTCAGATATGTCCCCTCTTCCCCTCTGATACAGCCTCTACCCTGGTGTCATTCCCCCACACCTTGACTATGACAATAGCCTGCCCATGAGTTGGCCTGCCATAGGTCTCTCTTCTCTCTATCCTCCGCTCAATGGTCAAGGTCAAACTGATTTTCTTAAAGTGTAGGTCTGACCACATCACCCTCCTATTCAGTTAACTCCAGTAGCTTTCTATCATCTAGAGCAGCGGTTCTCAATCTGTGGGTTATGTTCAATTTGTAACAATGAAAATACATCCTGCATATCAGATATTTACGTTACAATTCATAACAGTAGCACAATTACAGTTATGAAGTAGCAATGAAAATAATTTTATGGTTGGGGTTCACCACAACATGAGGAACTGTATTAAAGGGTCACAGCATTAGGGAGGTTGAGATCCACTGGGCTAGATGAAGGCCAGGTTGGAGGAGGTGCAGTGGATAGAGAGAAGGGCCTGGAGTCAGGAAGACCTGGGTTTGGATCCAGCCTCAGACACTTAGTAGCTGTGTGACCCTGGGCAAGTTACTTCACCCTGTTTGCCTCATCTTCATCATCTGTAAAATGAACTGGAAAAGGAAATGCTAAATCATTCTGGTATCTTTGCAAAAACAAACTCCAAAACAAAACCAAATGGGAGTCATGAAGAGTCAGTGTATCAATAATGAGATATTCACAACACCCATGATGGTTATGAATATGCTGGTATAGTTTTGGATCACAAAATATAGCAAACTCTCCACATGAAAGGCAGAACCAAGGTCTTTATTCAGAAACCAGAACACTGAGTCCCAAAAACAGAAGGACAGGTCCCAAAACCAGAAAGCCAAAGTCATTATAGTGGTCACAAAGTTGATGCACATAATTAATGCAGTGGACACCCACATTCCCAAGCCTTCACAAATAGAACAGGCTCCCTCAAGCAGGGATCCCTCTCAGACTCATGACAGTTCCTCAGCCTGGTCCTTGGAAGTTCTCAGTAGAAGCTGCAGAAGGAGGATCTCAGCAAAAGGTGCAGTCTCCAGGTGGTGACTGAGAGAAAATCTGAA